>CM022300.1:125708500-125724929 GCA_011799875.1 Thinopyrum elongatum
GTCACGTGCTCGTCTTGGCGTCCGTCATCGCTACCGCGACGACGTCCGCCTCAACTCGCGTGAACCTAAGATAGACAGGGTGATAGTGGTGTCACGTGCTTGTCTCGGCGTCCGTCGTCGCTACCGCGATGACGTCCGCCTCGATTCGCGTAACCCTAAGATAAACAGGGTGGCACTGGTGTCACGTGCTCGTCTCGGCGTCCGACGTCGCTACCGCGACGACGTCCGCCTCGACTCGAGTAACCCTAAGATAGACTGGGTGGCAGTGGTGTCACATTCTCGTCTCAGTGTCCGTCGTCACTACCGTGACGATGTCCGCCTCGACTCGCGCGTGAACTAAGATAGACAGGGTTGATGAGGTGGTGTAACGGGTGTTTGTCTCGGGTACGTAGTCGCTACCGCCTGATTGACGTCGCTTCGACTCGCGTAACCCTAAGATAAAAGGTCCGGCACTGGTGTACGGTGCTCGTCTCGGCGTACGACGTCCGCTACGCGACGACGTCCGCGTCGACTTCGTAGTACCTAAGATAGACTGGGTGCAGTGGTGTACAATTCTCGTCTCGGTGTCCGTCGGCCTACCGTGAAGAGGTACGCCTCGACTCGCGGACCCTAAAGATAGACAGGGTGGCAGTGGGTACGTGTGGTATTTCGGCGTCCGTCGTCGCTACGTGACGACGTCCGCCTGACTCGCGTAAACACCTAAGATAAACAGGTTGGCACTGGCTCACGTGCTCGTCTCGGAGATCCGTCGTTGCTACCGCGACGAACGTATGCAGCTGACTGCGGTTTCGATAGAAAGCGGTGGCAGTGTTGCACGATGTGTCGTCTCGGCGTCCATCGTCGCTACCGCGACGACGTCACCTCGACTCGGTGACCTCAGATAGACAGGATGACAGTGCTGTCACGTGCTCGTTCGCATCCATCATCGCTTACCACGATGACGATCCGCCTCGACTGCGTGACCTCTAGATAGAACAGGGGTGGCAGTGGAGTGTGGTACGTGCTGCCTACGACGTTACACGCGCTTACCGCGAGATTGCTTGCCCCCTCGACTCACGTGAACCCTAGGTCGATAGGTGAAGAGGATTGAAAGTAGGTCACGTGGCTCGTCTCGGCGTCCGTAGCTCTACCGCGATGAGTCCGCCTCACTCGTTGACGCTTAAGATAGACAAAAAGGTGACAGTGGTGTCACTGTTTCGTCGGCGTTCGTAGTCGCTAGTGCGATGACGTCCGCCTCGACTCACGTTACACTAACATAGGCTTGCAGTGGGTGCACGTGCTCGTCCTTAAAGGGCGTCCGTGTGTCGCTACCGCAGACGTCAGCTTGACTCGAGTTGACCCTAAAATGACAGGGAGGGACAGAGTGTTGGTCACTGCGGATGTCTCGGCATCCGTCGTCGCTATCGTACGAGACCATCCGCCTCGACTCGCGTAACCCATGATAGGTAGGGTGGCCGTGGTGTCACGTGCTTTCTCGGCGTCGTCGTCGTACCGCGGTATGATTGTCTGCCGCGACACGTGACCTTAAGATAGACAGAGGTGACAAGTGGTGTCACGTGACTCGTCTAGGGTTCGTCCGCTACCGCGACGACGTCCTATCTATATCGCCTGTTAACCTAAGAAACACAGTGGGGGTGAACTGGTGGTTGTCAAGTGGATCAGTCTCGGCATCCGTTGTACGTACGCGGAGACGTCGCCTCCGACTGACGTACCTACGATAGACAGGATTGAAGTTGGTGTCACTGCTTGTCTCGCGCTCCAGTCGTCGCAACCGCGACGACATCTGCCTCGACATCCCCAACCTAGACTAGACTGGAGTTGGTAGCAAGGTGTGTCACGTGCTCGTCCGGCGTCGTCGTCGCAACCCGGATGAGTCTGCCTTGACCACGTTACGCTTAAGAAACAGGTGGTGTGCAGTGGTGTCATCTGCTCGTCTCGTGGCGTTCGCTGTCGCTACCGCGATGACGTCCCGTGGTTTCACGTGCTAGTTCTCGACGTGCGTCGTCGCTACCGCGAACGACAATCCGCCTACGACTCAGTGACCTAAAAAATAGACAGGATGGCAGAGTGGTGTAAGGTGCTCGTCGTCGTTTGTCGTCATACGCGACGACGTCTGCCCTCGATTCGGTCACCCTAAGAATAGACAGGGTGATAGTGGTGCACCTGCTGTCTCAGCGCCGTCACGGTACCGCGATGAGTCTCCGAACCTCGAGCGCGTGACCCTAGAGTGACCAGGGGGACAGTGGGTGGTCACGTAATATCTCGGCGTTTCATCGTCGCTATTGCAGACGATGTCCGACTCGACTCGCGTTACGCTAAGACAGGGGGTTGCGGTGGGTTGGTCACGTGCTCTCGGATTTTGTCGTCGCTACCGCGACGAGTCCGCCCGACTCGCATGACACTAAGATAGCCAGGGTGACAGTGGTTGTCACGTGCTCGTCTACTCGGCGTGTCGTCGCTACGCGACGGAGTCCGCCTGACTCGTTTGTATGCAAGACAGGGGTGGCAGTGGAGTCAAGTGGTCGTCTTGGCGTCCGTGCGTCGCTTACCGCCGACGACGTCCGCCTCGGGACTCAGTGTGAACATAAGATAGACAGGGGATATGGTACGTGCTCGTTCGGCGTCCGCGTCGCTACCGCGATGACGTCGCCTTGACTCGCCATTAACCCTAAGATAAACAGGGTGCCACTGGTTGTCACGTGCTCGATGTCGGCGTCCGACCATGCTCGCGACGACGTCCGCCTCGACTCGAGTAACCTAGATAGACAGCGTGACAATGGTTTTACGTGCTCGTTCGGCATCCGACGTCGCTACCGTGATGACGCCACCATCGAATCGTCGTAACCCTAAGAAGATGCCGTGACAGTGGTGTCACGTGCTCGTCTACGATGTCCGTCGTCGCTACCGCGACGACGTCCACCTCGACTCGCGGAACCCTAAGATAGAACGGGTGTAACAGTGGTGTCACGTGCTCGTTCGGGTGTCCGACGTCGCTAGCGAGACGACGTCCGCCTCGACCGCGTAACCTAAGTTAGACAGGGTCGCAGGGGTGTCACGTGCTCGTCTCGGCGTCGTTGTAGCTATCGCGACGACGTCCGCCTCGACCCGTGAACCCTAAGATAGACGGGTGGTGCAAGTGGGTCACGTGCTCGTCTCGACGTCATCGTCTACCGGCAACGACATCGCCTCGACTCAAGTGACCCTAAAATAAACAGGATGGCAGTGGTTGTCACGGCTCGTCTAGTCGTTATCGTCGCTACAGCGACGGACGTCGCCTCGACCGCGTCACCCTAAGGATAGACAGTGGGGTGACAGTGGTGTCACGTGCTCGTCTCGGCATCCATCATCGCTACCACGATGACGTCCGCCTCAGACTCGATTGACCTCAGATAGACAGGGTGGCCGTGGTGGTACGTGCTGTCTCGACGTTCTCGTCGCTACCGCGACGACGTCGCCTCGATATCACTTAACCTAAGATAGATAGGGGTGAAAGTAGGTCACGTGTGCGTCTCGGCCAGTCCGTAAGCTGCACCGCGATGACGTCCGCCTCGAATCGCGTGATCGCTAAGATAGACAAGGTGACAGTGGTGTCACCTGTTTGTTAGGCGTTCGTCGTCGCTATTGCGTTGACGTCCGCCTCGACTCGCGTTACACTAACATAGGGTGGTAGCATGGGTCACGTGCTCGTCTAGGCGTCGTCGTCGCTACCGCGATGACGTCCGCCTGACTCGCGTGACCCTAAAAGAGACAGGGTGGCAGTGGTGTTAGTGCTTGTCTACGGATCGCGTCGCTACCGCGACGACATCCGCCTCGACTCGCGTCACCCTATGATAGGTAGTGGTGGCAGTGGTGTCAACGTGCTTCTCGGCGTCCGTCGTTTGTACCGCGATGACGTCTGCCTCGACTTGCGTGACCTTAAGAATAGACAGGGTGACAGTGGTGTCACGTGTCGTCTCGGCGTTCGTCGTCGCTACCGCGAACGCCGTCCATCGTTACTCGCGTAACCCTAAGAATCACAGGGTGACGGTGGTGTCACGTGCTCGTCTCGGCATCCGTTGTCGTAAACGCGATGAGTCCGCCTCGACTGACGTTACCCTAGATAGACAGGGGATTGCAGTGGTTTGTCACGTGCTCGTCTCGGCGTCCGTCGTCGCAATCGCGACGACATCTCCTCGACTCCGTTAAACCTAAGATAGACCTGGGGGCAGTGGTGTCACGTGCCGTCTCGGCAGTCCGTCGTCGCTACGCCGATGACGTCTGCCTTGACTGAACGTTACGCAAGACAGGATTGGCAGTGGTGTCATCTGCTCGCGGTTTGGCGATCGTCGTCGCTACCGCCGAGATGTGACGTCCGTGGTGTACGTGCTCGTCTCGCAGTCCGTCGTCGCTACCGCGACGCATCGCTCGACTCACGTGACCCTAAATAGAAGGGTGATGTCCAGTGGTGTCAACGTGACTCGTCTAGTCGCTTGCGTCGACTACGCGACGACATCGCCTCGATTCGCGTCACACCTAAGATAGACAGGGTGATAGTGGTTGTCATGCTGTGTCTCAGCGTACGTCATCGTACGCGATGACGTCGCATAGTCGCGTGACCCTAAGATGGACAGTGGTGACAGTGGTGTCACGTACTCATCTCGGCGTTCATGTCGCTATTGCGACGATGTCGCCGCTGAGCGTTACGCTAAGACAGTGGTTGCGGTTTTGTGTCCAAATGCTGTGCCGATTTTGTCTCCTACCGCAACAAAGAGCAGCTCGACTCGCATTGACCCTAAGATAGACAGGGTGACAGTGGTTGTAACGTGCTCGTCTCGGGTCTGTCGTCGCTACGCGACGACGTCCGCCTTGACTCGTGTACGCTAAGACAGGGTGGGTGGCAGTGGAGTCACGTGGTCGTCTGGCGTCGTCGTCGCTACCGTGACGACGTCCGCCTCGACTCGCGTGAACTAAGATAGACAGGGTGATCGTGGTGTAAATTGCTTGTCTCGGCGTCCGTCGTCGCTAGACGCGATGACGTACGCCTCGACTCGCGAACCCTAAGATAAACAGGGGGGCACTGGTGTCACGTGCTCGTTCTCGGCGCCGACATCGCTACCGCGACGACGTCCGCAGGACTCGAGTAACCCTAAGATAGACGGTGGACAATGGTTCACGTGCTCGTCTCGCATCCGAAGTCGCTACCGTGAGACGTCCACCTCGAATCGCGTAACCCTAAGATAGATGCGTGACAGTGGTGTTCACGTGCTCGTCTCGATGTCCGTCGCGATACCGCGACGACGTCCACCTCGACTCGCGTAACCCTAAGATAGACGTGGGGTAACAGTGGTGTCACGTGCTCGTCTCGGTGTCCGACGTCGCTAGCAGACGACGTCATACCATCGACTCGCGTAACCCTAAGATAGATAGAGGTCGCAAGGGGTGTCACGTGCTCATCTCGGCGTCCGTTGTCGCTATCGCGACGACGTCCGCTTCGACTCACGTACCCTAAGATAGACAGGGTGGCAGTTGGTGTCACGTTGCTAGTCTCGACGTCCATCGTCGCTACCGCAACGACATCCGCCTCGACTCAGTGACCCTAAAATAGACGAGGATGGCAAGTGGTGGCACGTGCTCGTATAGTCGTCTATCATCGCTACAGCGACGACGTCTGCCTCGACTCGGTCACCCTAAGATAGACAGGGTGACAGTGGTGCACCTGCTCGTCTCGGCGTCCGTCATCGCTACCGCGACGACGTAAGCCTCGAGTCGTGTGACCCTAAGATAGACAGGGTGACAGTGGTGGTCACTACCTCATCTCGACGTACGTCGTCGCTATTGGACGACGTAACGCATCCCGACTCGTGTTACGATAAGACAGGGTTTGCAGTGGTTGTCACGTGCTTGTCTCGGTGTTCGTCGTCGCGGACTCACGTCTCGTCTATGAGTCTGTCGTCGCTACCGTGACGATGTCCGCCTTGACTCGTGTTATGCTAAGACAGGGTGGGCAGTGGTGTCACGTGCTCGTCTTGGCGTCCGTCATCGCTACCGCGACGACGTCCGGCTCAAACTCGCGTGTGAACCTAAGATAGACAGGGTGAGAGTGGTGTCACGTGTGTCTCGGCGTCCGTCGTCGCTACCGCGATGACGTAGTCCGCTCGATTCGCGAAACCCTAAGATAAACAGGGGTGGCACTGGTGTCACGTGCTCGTCTCGGCGTCCGACGTGCTACCGCGACGACGTCGCCTCGACTCGGAGAACCCTAAGATAGAAGGGTGGCAGTGGTGTCAATTCTCGTATCAGTGTCGTAGTACTACAGTGACGATTGTCCGCTCGACTCGCGTGACCCTAAGATAGACAGTGGTGGCGAGTGGTGTCCACAGGGTGTCTCAGCGTCGTGTCGCTACCGTGACGACGTCGCCTCGACTCGCGTAACCCGATAGACGTCCGCCTCGACTCGCGTGACGCTAGATAGACAATCGGTGACAGTGGTGTCACCTGCTTGTATCGGCGGCGTCGTCGCATTGCGTTGACGTCCGCTCGACTCGCGTTACACTAACATAGGGGTAGCAGAGTGGTGTCACGTGCTAGTCTAGGCGTCCGTCGTCGCTACCGCGATGAAGTACGCCTTGACTCGCGTGACCCTAAATAGACAGGGGGCGGTGGTGTCACGTGCTTGTCTCGGCATCCGTCGTCGCTACCGCGACGAAATCCGCCTCGATCGCGTAACCCTATGATAGGTAGGGTGGCAGTGGTGTAACGTGCTTGATATCGGAGTCCGTGTTGCTACCGCGATGACGGCTGCCTCGACTTGAGTGACCTTAAGATAGACAGGGTGACAGTGGTGTCACGTGCTGTCTCGGCGTTCGTCGTCGCTACCGCACGCGTCCATCTCTACTCGCGTAACCCTAAGAAACACAGGGTGAAGGTGGTGTCAACGTGCTCGTATTCGGCATCCGTTGTCGCAACCGCGGATGACGTCCGCCTCGACTGACGTTACCCTAAGATAGACAGGCTTGCAGTGGTGTCACGTGCTCGTCTCGGGTCCGTCGTCGCAATCGCGACGACATCTGCCTAGACCCCCTCACCCTAAGATAGACTGGGGTCAGGCAGTGGTGTCACGTGCTACGTCTCGGCGGTCCAGTCGTCGCTAACCGCGAGACAGTCTGCCTTGACTCACGTTAACGCTTAGACAGGGGGAGTTGGCACAGTGTGTGGTTGTCATACTGCTCGTCTTGGCGCTTCGTCCAGCGTACCGCGATGACGTCCGTTGGGTCACGTTGCTCGTTCGACGTCCGTCGCGCCTACCGCGACGAATCCGCCTCGACTCAAGTGACCCCTAAAGAGAAGGGTCTGGCAGTGGTTGTGTCACGTGCTCGTATAGTCGTTGTAGTCAATACGACCGCGACGTCCGCCTCGATTCGCGTGCAACCTCTAAGATAGAAAGGGTTGATAGTGGGTGCACACTGTCGTCTTCAGCGTCCGTCATCGGCTACGCGATGAGTCCGCCTCGAGTCGCTGACCCTAAGATTGACGGGTGACAGGGTTGTCACGTAACTCATCTCGGCGTTCCTCGTCGCTATGCGACGAATTGTCCGCCCGACTCGAGCCTACCCGCTAAGACAGGGGTTGGTGTGAGGTGTGTCGTACATGCTTGTCTCGGGATTTGTCGTGCTCCGCGGGACTGACGTCGCCTCGAACTCGCATTCGACCATAAGATAGAAAGGGTGACAGTGGGGTCACGTGCTGTCTCGGGTCATGTCGTCGCTACCGCGACGACCGTCCGCATTAGATCGTGTTACGGCTAAGACAGGGGTGATGATGGAGTGAGTCACGTGGTCGGTCTTGGCCGTCCGTCGTCGCTTACCGTGACGACGCCGCTCGACCGCGGTGAACCTAAGATAGACAGGGTGAATAGTGGTGTCACGTGCTTGTCTCGGCGTCCGTCGCGCTACCGCGAGACGTCCGCCTCGATCGCGTAACCCTAAGATAAACATGGGTGGCACTGGGTGTCACGTGACGTTGAGTCCGAACATACGCCCCCTACTGCGACGACGCCGCTCTCGACTCAGAGTAACCCTAAGATCGACAGCGTGACAATGGTTTCGAATGCTCGTCTCGGCATCGACGTAGCGCTACCGTGGATGACGTCCACCTCGAATCGCGTAACCTAAGATAGATGCCGGACAGTGGTGTCAGAGTGCTAGTACGATGTCCGTCGTCGTACCGCGAAACGTTCCACCTCGACTCGCGTACCTAATATAGGGGAGTGTGGGTGGTATAGCGGGTGGTAACAGTGGTTTGTCAAGTGCTCGTCTCCCCCGGTGGTCCGACGTCGCTAGCAAGACGACGTCTACTCGACTCGCGTAACCCCAGATAGATAGGGTCGCACGGGGTGTCACGTGCCTCCATCTCGGCGTCGTTGTCGCGCTTATCAGCGACGACGCCGCTTCGACTCCGTGACCATAAGAGAGACAGTGGTGGCAGAATTGAGTTGGGTGTCAAGTGACTCGTCTGAACGTATATACGTCTGCTACGCAACGACATCCGCCTCGAACTCAAGTGACCCCTAAAATAGACCAGGAGGCAGTGGTGTCACGTGCTCGTTAGTCGCCTGAGCATCGCTACACGACGAGTCTGCCTCGACTCGCGATCACCCTAAGAGACAGGGTGACAGTGGGTCCACCTGCTCGTCTCGGCGTCCGTCATGACTACCGCGACGACGTACGCCTCGAGTCGTGTGACCCTAAGATAGAACAGGGACAGTGGTGTACATACTCATTCGACGTAGTCGTCGCTATTGCGACGACGTCCGCCTGACTGTGTTACGATAGACAGGGTTTGCCAGTGGTGTACGTGATTTGTCTCGGTGTTCGTCGTCCGGGACCTCACGTGCTGTCTCGCCGATACTGTCGTCGCTACGTTGACGATGTCGCCTTGATCGTGTTATGACTAAGACAGTGTGTTGGGCAGTGGTTGTACGGTGCTCGTCCTTGGGTCCGTCATCGCTTACCGCGACGACGTCCGCCTCAACTCGCGTGGACACCTAGATAGGCAGAGGGTGATAGTGGTGTCACGTGCTTGTCGTCGGCGTCCGTCGTCGTACCGCGATGACGTCCGCCTCGATTCGCGTAACCTAAGATAAACAGGGTGGCATGGTGCACTTGGGGTTTGCCTGTCCGGCGTCCGACGTCGCTACCGCGACGACGTCGCGCTGACTCGAGTAACCCTAAGAAGACTGCGGTGGCAGTGGGTTGTCATTATGTCTCAGTGTCCGTCCGTCAATACCGTGACGATTGTCGCCTTCGACTCGCGTGGACCTAAGATAGACAGGGTGGCAGTAGTGGTGTCACATGGTGTCTCAGCGTCCGTGGCGCTTTACCGTGACGACGCCCGCTCGAATACGGCGAACCCTAAGGTGAAACAGGGTGGCCTGGTTCTCACGTGCGTCGTCGCGAGAAGCCGTCGTGCATACCGACGACGAGTCCGCCTGACTCGCGTTTACGCAAGGACAGCGGTGGGTGGAGTGTTTGTCACAGTGTTCGTCTCGGAGTCCATCGTCGCTACCGCGGACGACGTCCGCACCTCGACTCGTGACCCTCAAGATAGACAGGGGTGACAGTGGGTGTCACGTGCTCGTTCGGCATCCCATCATCGCATACCACAGATGACGTCCGCCTCGGACTCCACGTGACCCTCAGATAGACAGTGGTAGGCAGTGTCGTACGTGATCGATCGACCTTCAGTCGTCGCTACCGCGACGACGTTCGCCGCGAACCACGAACCCTAAGAAGACAGGGTGAAAGTAGTGTCACTGCTCGTCCGAGCGTCCAGTAGCTGCTACCGCGATGACGTCCGCCTCGACTCGCGTGACGACTAAGATAGACAAGGTGACACGTTGGTGCACCATGCTTATCGGCGTTTGTCGTCGCTATTGCGGATGACGTCCGCCTATCTGACTCGCGTTACAACGAACATAGGTTGCAGTGGTGTCACGTGACTCGTTTAGGCGTCCGTCGTCGCTACCGCGATGACGTCGCCTTGTCGCGTGGACCCTAAAATAGACAGGGTGGCAGTGGTGTCACGTGCTCTCGGCATCCGTCGTCGCAACAGCGGACGAATCCGCCTCGACTTCGCGGAACCCTATGATAGGTTAGGGTGGCAAGTGGTGTTGTACATTGTTGTCTCGGCGCGCGTGCGTACACGATGAACGTCTGCCTACGACTCGCGTGAACTTAAAGTGACAGGGGTGACAGTGGTTGTCACGTGCTCGTCTCGGCGTCACGTCGTCGCTACCGCGACGACGTCCACCCTCTACTCGCGTAACCCTAAGAAACACAGGTGTGATGGTGGTTGTACGTGCTCGTCTCGGCTCGTCATCGCTACCGCGACGACGTCCGCCTCGACTGATGTTTCCCTAAGATTAGACAGGATTGCTAGTGGTTGTACAGGTGCTACGTATCGGACGGTCGTCGCAAACCGAACGAACTTCTGCCCGACTCGCCTAACCTAAGATAGACGGGGCGCGGTGGCAAAGTGGTTGTCACGTGCTCGTCTGGCGTCCGTCGTCGCTAACCGTGATACGTCATGCCTTGACTATGTTACGCTAAGATAGCGGGGGAAGTGGTTGTAATTGCGTCTGGCGTTCATCGTCGTACCGCGATGACGTCCGTGGTGTCACGTGCTGTCTCGACCTCCGTCGTCGCTCGCGATGACATCCGCGCTCGACTCACGTGACACTACTAAAGACAGGGGGCAGTGGTGTCAGTTGCTCGTTAGCGTTGGTCGGCGACCTACCTGCGACGACGGTTCTGCCTCGATTCGCGTCACCACTGAGATAGACAGTGGGGGACCGTGGGCACCTGCTGTCTCGGCGCCGTCATCGCTTACCGCGATGACGCCGCCTCGAGTCGGCGTGACCTAGATAGAGAGGGTGACAGTGGTGGTGAGTTACATTCTCGGCGTTCGTCGTCGCTATTGGACGACGACGTAGCCTGTACTTGCGGGTTACGTAGACAGGGTTTTGACAGTGGTGTCACGTCTTGGCTCGGTGTCGTCGTCGCTACCGCGACGAGGCCGCCATCGACTCGCATGACCATAAGATATGAAAGGGTGACAGTGTGTTCACGTGTCGTCTCGGCGTGTCGTCGTACGACCACGCCAGCGACGACGTCGCCTTGATCGTGTAAGCTTACTAAGACAGGGTGGTATGGCAGTGAGGTGTCACGTGGCTGTCTTGGCGTCCGTCGTAGCTACCGCGGACGACGTACCCCTCGACTCACCGGAACCTAAGATAGACAGGGTGATAGGGTTTGTGTCACGTGTCGTCCTCGGCGTCCGTCGCCGCTACCCGGATGACGTCCGCATCGACTAGCGTAACCCTAAGATAAACAGCGGTGGCCACTGGTGTCACGTTGTTGTCTCGGGTCTCGAGTCGCTACCGCGACGACGGTCCGCCCTCGACTCGAGTAACCCATAGACAGGTGTGAACAGTGGTTTCAACGTGTCAGTCTCAGGCATCCGACGTCGCTACCGTGAGCCGTCACCACGCGATCTCGTAAGATCGACAGCGTGACAATGGTTTCAGATGCTCGTCTCGAGCATCCGACGTCGGCCTACAGGTGATGACGTCCACCCGAATCGCGTTAACCCTAAGATAGATGCCGTGACAGTGGTGTCAAGTGCTAGTTAGCGGAGTCCGTGGTCGCACCGCGAACGACGTTCCACCTCGACTCGCGTAACCTAAGATATAGGCGGTAGTAACAGTGGTTGTCACGTGCTCGTCGGGTCCGACGTCGCTAGCAAGACGACGTCTACTCGGACTCGCGTAACCCTAGAATAATAGGGTAGCACGGGTGTCACGTGCTATCTCGGCGTCCGTTGCCGCTATAGCGACGACGGTCCGCTTCGACTCCGTGACCCACTAAGATAGAAGGGTGGCAGTGGTGTCACGTGCTCGTCTCGACGTTCTCGTCGCTACCGCAACGACATCCGCCTACGCTCAAGTGACCCTAAAATAGGACAGGATGGCAGTGTGTCACGTGCCGTCTTAGTCTCTACATCCTACAGCGACGAGTCTGCCTCGACTCGCGATACCCTAAGATAGACAGGGTGACAGTGGTGTCACCTGCTGTTCGCGTCGTCATCACTACCGCGACGACGTAGCGCTACGAGCGTGTGACCCTAAGATAGCAGGCGGGTCGACAGTGGTGTACTACATACCACTCGAGTCGTAGTCGGATCGCTATTGCGACGACGTAGCCCGCCTAGACTAGTGTTACGATAAGACGGGTGCAGTGGTGTACACGTGCTTGTCTCGGTGTTCGTCGTGCGGGACCTCACGTGCTCGTCTCTGCGTATGCGTCGCTTACTTGACGATGTCCGCCTTGACGTGTTATGCTAAGACAGGGTGGGCAGTGTGTCACGTGATCGTCTTGGCGTCCGTCATCGCTACCGCGACGACGTCCGGCCTCAACTCGCGTAGCACCTAGATAGGCAGAGGGTGATATGGTGCATCTCGACGTCCATCGTCGCTACCGCAACGACATCCGCCTCGACTCAAGTGACCCTAAAATAGACAGGATGGCAGTGGTGTCACGTGCTCGTCTAGTCGTCTATCATCGCTACAGCGACGACGTCTGCCTCGACTCGCGTCACCCTAAGATAGACAGGGTGACAGTGGTGTCACCTGCTCGTCTCGGCGTCCGTCATCGCTACCGCGACGACGTACGCCTCGAGTCGTGTGACCCTAAGATAGACAGGGTGACAGTGGTGTCACGTACTCATCTCGACGTACGTCGTCGCTATTGCGACGACGTCCGCCTCGACTCGTGTTACGATAAGACAGGGTTGCAGTGGTGTCACGTGCTTGTCTCGGTGTTCGTCGTCGCGGACTCACGTGCTCGTCTCTGCGTCTGTCGTCGCTACCGTGACGATGTCCGCCTTGACTCGTGTTATGCTAAGACAGGGTGGCAGTGGTGTCACGTGCTCGTCTTGGCGTCCGTCATCGCTACCGCGACGACGTCCGCCTCAACTCGCGTGAACCTAAGATAGACAGGGTGATAGTGGTGTCACGTGCTTGTCTCGGCGTCCGTCGTCGCTACCGCGATGACGTCCGCCTCGATTCGCGTAACCCTAAGATAAACAGGGTGGCACTGGTGTCACGTGCTCGTCTCGGCGTCCGACGTCGCTACCGCGACGACGTCCGCCTCGACTCGAGTAACCCTAAGATAGACTGGGTGGCAGTGGTGTCACATTCTCGTCTCAGTGTCCGTCGTCACTACCGTGACGATGTCCGCCTCGACTCGCGTGACCCTAAGATAGACAGGGTGGCAGTGGTGTCACATGGTCGTCTCAGCGTCCGTCGTCGCTACCGTGACGACGTCCGCCTCGACTCGCGTAACCCTATGACGTCCGCCTCGACTCGCGTGACGCTAAGATAGACAAGGTGACAGTGGTGTCACCTGCTTGTCTCGGCGTTCGTCGTCGCTATTGCGTTGACGTCCGCCTCGACTCGCGTTACACTAACATAGGGTAGCAGTGGTGTCACGTGCTCGTCTAGGCGTCCGTCGTCGCTACCGCGATGACGTCCGCCTTGACTCGCGTGACCCTAAAATAGACAGGGTGGCAGTGGTGTCACGTGCTTGTCTCGGCATCCGTCGTCGCTACCGCGACGACATCCGCCTCGACTCGCGTAACCCTATGATAGGTAGGGTGGCAGTGGTGTCACGTGCTTGTCTCGGCGTCCGTCGTTGCTACCGCGATGACGTCTGCCTCGACTTGCGTGACCTTAAGATAGACAGGGTGACAGTGGTGTCACGTGCTCGTCTCGGCGTTCGTCGTCGCTACCGCGACGACGTCCATCTCTACTCGCGTAACCCTAAGAAACACAGGGTGACGGTGGTGTCACGTGCTCGTCTCGGCATCCGTTGTCGCAACCGCGATGACGTCCGCCTCGACTGACGTTACCCTAAGATAGACAGGATTGCAGTGGTGTCACGTGCTCGTCTCGGCGTCCGTCGTCGCAATCGCGACGACATCTGCCTCGACTCCCCTAACCCTAAGATAGACTGGGTGGCAGTGGTGTCACGTGCTCGTCTCGGCGTCCGTCGTCGCTACCGCGATGACGTCTGCCTTGACTCACGTTACGCTAAGACAGGGTGGCAGTGGTGTCATCTGCTCGTCTTGGCGTTCGTCGTCGCTACCGCGATGACGTCCGTGGTGTCACGTGCTCGTCTCGACGTCCGTCGTCGCTACCGCGACGACATCCGCCTCGACTCACGTGACCCTAAAATAGACAGGGTGGCAGTGGTGTCACGTGCTCGTCTAGTCGTTTGTCGTCACTACCGCGACGACGTCTGCCTCGATTCGCGTCACCCTAAGATAGACAGGGTGATAGTGGTGTCACCTGCTCGTCTCAGCGTCCGTCATCGCTACCGCGATGACGTCCGCCTCGAGTCGCGTGACCCTAAGATTGACAGGGTGACAGTGGTGTCACGTACTCATCTCGGCGTTCATCGTCGCT
Organism: Thinopyrum elongatum; assembly: GCA_011799875.1. NCBI lineage: Eukaryota > Viridiplantae > Streptophyta > Magnoliopsida > Poales > Poaceae > Thinopyrum > Thinopyrum elongatum. The sequence goes on from CM022300.1 coordinate 125,723,001, forward strand.
ATTGCGACGATGTCCGCCTCGACTCGCGTTACGCTAAGACAGGGTTGCGGTTGTGTCACATGCTTGTCTCGGATTTTGTCGTCGCTACCGCGACGACGTCCGCCTCGACTCGCATGACCCTAAGATAGACAGGGTGACAGTGGTGTCACGTGCTCGTCTCGGCGTCTGTCGTCGCTACCGCGACGACGTCCGCCTTGACTCGTGTTACGCTAAGACAGGGTGGCAGTGGAGTCACGTGGTCGTCTTGGCGTCCGTCGTCGCTACCGTGACGACGTCCGCCTCGACTCGCGTGAACCTAAGATAGACAGGGTGATAGTGGTGTCACGTGCTTGTCTCGGCGTCCGTCGTCGCTACCGCGATGACGTCCGCCTCGACTCGCGTAACCCTAAGATAAACAGGGTGGCACTGGTGTCACGTGCTCGTCTCGGCGTCCGACATCGCTACCGCGACGACGTCCGCCTCGACTCGAGTAACCCTAAGATAGACAGCGTGACAATGGTTTCACGTGCTCGTCTCGGCATCCGACGTCGCTACCGTGATGACGTCCACCTCGAATCGCGTAACCCTAAGATAGATGCCGTGACAGTGGTGTCACGTGCTCGTCTCGATGTCCGTCGTCGCTACCGCGACGACGTCCACCTCGACTCGCGTAACCCTAAGATATACGGGGTAACAGTGGTGTCACGTGCTCGTCTCGGTGTCCGACGTCGCTAGCAAGACGACGTCTACCTCGACTCGCGTAACCCTAAGATAGATAGGGTCGCAGGGGTGTCACGTGCTCATCTCGGCGTCCGTTGTCGCTATCGCGACGACGTCCGCTTCGACTCCCGTGACCCTAAGATAGACAGGGTGGCAGTGGTGTCACGTGCTCGTCTCGACGTCCATCGTCGCTACCGCAACGACATCCGCCTCGACTCAAGTGACCCTAAAATAGACAGGATGGCAGTGGTGTCACGTGCTCGTCTAGTCGTCTATCATCGCTACAGCGACGACGTCTGCCTCGACTCGCGTCACCCTAAGATAGACAGGGTGACAGTGGTGTCACCTGCTCGTCTCGGCGTCCGTCATCGCTACCGCGACGACGTACGCCTCGAGTCGTGTGACCCTAAGATAGACAGGGTGACAGTGGTGTCACGTACTCATCTCGACGTACGTCGTCGCTATTGCGACGACGTCCGCCTCGACTCGTGTTACGATAAGACAGGGTTGCAGTGGTGTCACGTGCTTGTCTCGGTGTTCGTCGTCGCGGACTCACGTGCTCGTCTCTGCGTCTGTCGTCGCTACCGTGACGATGTCCGCCTTGACTCGTGTTATGCTAAGACAGGGTGGCAGTGGTGTCACGTGCTCGTCTTGGCGTCCGTCATCGCTACCGCGACGACGTCCGCCTCAACTCGCGTGAACCTAAGATAGACAGGGTGATAGTGGTGTCACGTGCTTGTCTCGGCGTCCGTCGTCGCTACCGCGATGACGTCCGCCTCGATTCGCGTAACCCTAAGATAAACAGGGTGGCACTGGTGTCACGTGCTCGTCTCGGCGTCCGACGTCGCTACCGCGACGACGTCCGCCTCGACTCGAGTAACCCTAAGATAGACTGGGTGGCAGTGGTGTCACATTCTCGTCTCAGTGTCCGTCGTCACTACCGTGACGATGTCCGCCTCGACTCGCGTGACCCTAAGATAGACAGGGTGGCAGTGGTGTCACATGGTCGTCTCAGCGTCCGTCGTCGCTACCGTGACGACGTCCGCCTCGACTCGCGTAACCCTAAGGTAAACAGGGTGGCACTGGTCTCACGTGCTCGTCTCGAGATCCGTCGTTGCTACCGCGACGACGTCCGCCTTGACTCGCGTTACGCTAAGACAGGGTGGCAGTGTTGTCACGTGTTCGTCTCGGAGTCCATCGTCGCTACCGCGACGACGTCCGCCTCGACTC
>CM022300.1:125724939-125766393 GCA_011799875.1 Thinopyrum elongatum
GTGCTTGTCTCGGCGTCCGTCGTTGCTACCGCGATGACGTCTGCCTCGACTTGCGTGACCTTAAGATAGACAGGGTGACAGTGGTGTCACGTGCTCGTCTCGGCGTTCGTCGTCGCTACCGCGACGACGTCCATCTCTACTCGCGTAACCCTAAGAAACACAGGGTGACGGTGGTGTCACGTGCTCGTCTCGGCATCCGTTGTCGCAACCGCGATGACGTCCGCCTCGACTGACGTTACCCTAAGATAGACAGGATTGCAGTGGTGTCACGTGCTCGTCTCGGCGTCCGTCGTCGCAATCGCGACGACATCTGCCTCGACTCCCCTAACCCTAAGATAGACTGGGTGGCAGTGGTGTCACGTGCTCGTCTCGGCGTCCGTCGTCGCTACCGCGATGACGTCTGCCTTGACTCACGTTACGCTAAGACAGGGTGGCAGTGGTGTCATCTGCTCGTCTTGGCGTTCGTCGTCGCTACCGCGATGACGTCCGTGGTGTCACGTGCTCGTCTCGACGTCCGTCGTCGCTACCGCGACGACATCCGCCTCGACTCACGTGACCCTAAAATAGACAGGGTGGCAGTGGTGTCACGTGCTCGTCTAGTCGTTTGTCGTCACTACCGCGACGACGTCTGCCTCGATTCGCGTCACCCTAAGATAGACAGGGTGATAGTGGTGTCACCTGCTCGTCTCAGCGTCCGTCATCGCTACCGCGATGACGTCCGCCTCGAGTCGCGTGACCCTAAGATTGACAGGGTGACAGTGGTGTCACGTACTCATCTCGGCGTTCATCGTCGCTATTGCGACGATGTCCGCCTCGACTCGCGTTACGCTAAGACAGGGTTGCGGTTGTGTCACATGCTTGTCTCGGATTTTGTCGTCGCTACCGCGACGACGTCCGCCTCGACTCGCATGACCCTAAGATAGACAGGGTGACAGTGGTGTCACGTGCTCGTCTCGGCGTCTGTCGTCGCTACCGCGACGACGTCCGCCTTGACTCGTGTTACGCTAAGACAGGGTGGCAGTGGAGTCACGTGGTCGTCTTGGCGTCCGTCGTCGCTACCGTGACGACGTCCGCCTCGACTCGCGTGAACCTAAGATAGACAGGGTGATAGTGGTGTCACGTGCTTGTCTCGGCGTCCGTCGTCGCTACCGCGATGACGTCCGCCTCGACTCGCGTAACCCTAAGATAAACAGGGTGGCACTGGTGTCACGTGCTCGTCTCGGCGTCCGACATCGCTACCGCGACGACGTCCGCCTCGACTCGAGTAACCCTAAGATAGACAGCGTGACAATGGTTTCACGTGCTCGTCTCGGCATCCGACGTCGCTACCGTGATGACGTCCACCTCGAATCGCGTAACCCTAAGATAGATGCCGTGACAGTGGTGTCACGTGCTCGTCTCGATGTCCGTCGTCGCTACCGCGACGACGTCCACCTCGACTCGCGTAACCCTAAGATATACGGGGTAACAGTGGTGTCACGTGCTCGTCTCGGTGTCCGACGTCGCTAGCAAGACGACGTCTACCTCGACTCGCGTAACCCTAAGATAGATAGGGTCGCAGGGGTGTCACGTGCTCATCTCGGCGTCCGTTGTCGCTATCGCGACGACGTCCGCTTCGACTCCCGTGACCCTAAGATAGACAGGGTGGCAGTGGTGTCACGTGCTCGTCTCGACGTCCATCGTCGCTACCGCAACGACATCCGCCTCGACTCAAGTGACCCTAAAATAGACAGGATGGCAGTGGTGTCACGTGCTCGTCTAGTCGTCTATCATCGCTACAGCGACGACGTCTGCCTCGACTCGCGTCACCCTAAGATAGACAGGGTGACAGTGGTGTCACCTGCTCGTCTCGGCGTCCGTCATCGCTACCGCGACGACGTACGCCTCGAGTCGTGTGACCCTAAGATAGACAGGGTGACAGTGGTGTCACATACTCATCTCGACGTACGTCGTCGCTATTGCGACGACGTCCGCCTCGACTCGTGTTACGATAAGACAGGGTTGCAGTGGTGTCACGTGCTTGTCTCGGTGTTCGTCGTCGCGGACTCACGTGCTCGTCTCTGCGTCTGTCGTCGCTACCGTGACGATGTCCGCCTTGACTCGTGTTATGCTAAGACAGGGTGGCAGTGGTGTCACGTGCTCGTCTTGGCGTCCGTCATCGCTACCGCGACGACGTCCGCCTCAACTCGCGTGAACCTAAGATAGACAGGGTGATAGTGGTGTCACGTGCTTGTCTCGGCGTCCGTCGTCGCTACCGCGATGACGTCCGCCTCGATTCGCGTAACCCTAAGATAAACAGGGTGGCACTGGTGTCACGTGCTCGTCTCGGCGTCCGACGTCGCTACCGCGACGACGTCCGCCTCGACTCGAGTAACCCTAAGATAGACTGGGTGGCAGTGGTGTCACATTCTCGTCTCAGTGTCCGTCGTCACTACCGTGACGATGTCCGCCTCGACTCGCGTGACCCTAAGATAGACAGGGTGGCAGTGGTGTCACATGGTCGTCTCAGCGTCCGTCGTCGCTACCGTGACGACGTCCGCCTCGACTCGCGTAACCCTAAGGTAAACAGGGTGGCACTGGTCTCACGTGCTCGTCTCGAGATCCGTCGTTGCTACCGCGACGACGTCCGCCTTGACTCGCGTTACGCTAAGACAGGGTGGCAGTGTTGTCACGTGTTCGTCTCGGAGTCCATCGTCGCTACCGCGACGACGTCCGCCTCGACTCACGTGACCCTCAGATAGACAGGGTGACAGTGGTGTCACGTGCTCGTCTCGGCATCCATCATCGCTACCACGATGACGTCCGCCTCGACTCACGTGACCCTCAGATAGACAGGGTGGCAGTGGTCGTACGTGCTCGTCTCGACATTCATCGTCGCTACCGCGACGACGTTCGCCTCGACTCACGTAACCCTAAGATAGACAGGGTGAAAGTAGTGTCACGTGCTCGTCTCGGCGTCCGTAGCTGCTACCGCGATGACGTCCGCCTCGACTCGCGTGACGCTAAGATAGACAAGGTGACAGTGGTGTCACCTGCTTGTCTCGGCGTTCGTCGTCGCTATTGCGATGACGTCCGCCTCGACTCGCGTTACACTAACATAGGGTTGCAGTGGTGTCACGTGCTCGTCTAGGCGTCCGTCGTCGCTACCGCGATGACGTCCGCCTTGACTCGCGTGACCCTAAAATAGACAGGGTGGCAGTGGTGTCACGTGCTTGTCTCGGCATCCGTCGTCGCTACCGCGACGACATCCGCCTCGACTCGCGTAACCCTATGATAGGTAGGGTGGCAGTGGTGTCACATGCTTGTCTCGGCGTCCGTCGTCGCTACCGCGATGACGTCTGCCTCGACTCGCGTGACCTTAAGATAGACAGGGTGACAGTGGTGTCACGTGCTCGTCTCGGCGTCCGTCGTCGCTACCGCGACGACGTCCACCTCTACTCGCGTAACCCTAAGAAACACAGGGTGATGGTGGTGTCACGTGCTCGTCTCGGCATCCGTCATCGCTACCGCGACGACGTCCGCCTCGACTGATGTTTCCCTAAGATAGACAGGATTGCAGTGGTGTCAGGTGCTCGTCTCGGCGTCCGTCGCCGCAACCGCGACGACTTCTGCCTCGACTCGCCTAACCCTAAGATAGACCGGGTGGCAGTGGTGTCACGTGCTCGTCTCGGCGTCCGTCGTCGCTACCGTGATGACGTCTGCCTTGACTCATGTTACGCTAAGATAGGGTGGCAGTGGTGTCATCTGCTCGTCTTGGCGTTCATCGTCGCTACCGCGATGACGTCCGTGGTGTCACGTGCTCGTCTCGACCTCCGTCGTCGCTACCGCGATGACATCCGCCTCGACTCACGTGACCCTAAAATAGACAGGGTGGCAGTGGTGTCACGTGCTCGTCTAGTCGTCTGTCGTCGCTACCGCGACGACGTCTGCCTCGATTCGCGTCACCCTGAGATAGACAGGGTGACAGTGGTGTCACCTGCTCGTCTCGGCGTCCGTCATCGCTACCGCGATGACGTCCGCCTCGAGTCGCGTGACCCTAAGATAGAGAGGGTGACAGTGGTGTGACGTACTCATCTCGGCGTTCGTCGTCGCTATTGCGACGACGTCCGCCTCGACTCGCGTTACGCTAAGACAGGGTTGCAGTGGTGTCACGTGCTTGTCTCGGTGTTCGTCGTCGCTACCGCGACGACGTCCGCCTCGACTCGCATGACCCTAAGATAGAAAGGGTGACAGTGGTGTCACGTGCTCGTCTCGGCGTCTGTCGTCGCTACCGCGACGACGTCCGCCTTGACTCGTGTTACGCTAAGACAGGGTGGCAGTGGTGTCACGTGCTCGTCTTGGCGTCCGTCGTCGCTACCGCGACGACGTCCGCCTCGACTCACGTGAACCTAAGATAGACAGGGTGATAGTGGTGTCACGTGCTCGTCTCGGCGTCCGTCGCCGCTACCGCGATGACGTCCGCCTCGACTCGCGTAACCCTAAGATAAACAGGGTGGCACTGGTGTCACGTGCTTGTCTCGGCGTCCGAAGTCGCTACCGCGACGACGTCCGCCTCGACTCGAGTAACCCTAAGATAGACAGTGTGACAGTGGTTTCACGTGCTCGTCTCGGCATCCGACGTCGCTACCGTGATGACGTCCACCTCGACTCTCGTAACCCTAAGATAGACGGGGTGACAGTGGTGTCACGTGCTCGTCTCAGTGTCCGACGTCGCTAGCGAGACGACGTCCGCCTCGACTCGCGTAACCCTAAGATAGACAGGGTCGCAGGGGTGTCACGTGCTCATCTCGGCGTCCGTTGTCGCTATCGCGATGACGTCCGCCTCGACTCCCGTGACCCTAAGATAGACAGGGTGGCAGTGGTGTCACGTGCTCCTCTCGACGTTCATCGTCGCTACCCCAACGACATCCACCTCGACTCACGTGACCCTAAAATAGACAGGGTGGCAGTGGTGTCACGTGCTCGTCTAGTCGTCTGTCGTCGCTACAGCGACGACGTCTGCCTCGACTCGCGTCACCCTAAGATAGACAGGGTGACAGTGGTGTCACCTGCTCGTCTCGGCGTCCGTCATCGCTACCGCGACGACGTCCGCCTCGAGTCACGTGACCCTAAGATAGACAGGGTGACAGTGGTGTCACGTACTCATCTCGGCGTTCGTCGTCGCTATTGCGACGACGTCCGCCTCGACTTGCGTTACGATAAGACAGGGTTGCAGTGGTGTCACGTGCTTGTCTCGGTGTTCGTCGTCGCTACCGCGACGACGTCCGCCTCGACTCGCGTGACCCTAAGATAGACAGGGTGATAGTGGTGTCACGTCCTCGTCTCGGCGTCTGTCGTCGCTACCGCGATGACGTCCGCCTTGACTCGTGTTACGCTAAGACAGGGTGGCAGTGGTGTCACGTGCTAGTCTTGGCGTCCGTCATCACTACCGCGACGATGTCCGCCTCAACTCGCGTGAACCTAAGATAGACAGGGTGATAGTGGTGTCACGTGCTCGTCTCGGCGTCCGTCGTCGCTACCGCGATGACGTCCGCCTCGACTCGCGTAACCCTAAGATAAACAGGGTGGCACTGGTGTCACGTGCTCGTCTCGGCGTCCGACGTCGCTACCGCGACGACGTCCGCCTCTACTCGAGTAACCCTAAGATATACTAGGTGGCAGTGGTGTCACATGCTCGTCTCGGTGTCCGTCGTCACTACCGTGACGACGTCCGCCTTGACTCGCGTGACCCTAAGATAGACAGGGTGGCAGTGGTGTCACGTGGTCGTCTCGGCGTCCGTCGTCGCTACTGTGACGACGTCCGCCTCGACTCGCGTAACCCTAAGATAAACAGGGTGGCACTTGTCTCATGTGCTCGTCTCGAGATCCGTCGTTGCTACCGCGACGACGTCCGCCTTGACTCGCGTTACGCTAAGACAGGGTGGCAGTGTTGTCACGTGTTCGTCTCGGTGTCCATCGTCGCTACCGTGATGACGTCCGCCTCGACTCGCGTGACCCTCAGATAGACAGGGTGACAGTGGTGTCACGTGCTCGTCTCGGCATCCGTCATCACTACCACGATGACGTCCGCCTCGACTCGCGTGACCCTCAGATAGACAGGGTGGCAGTGGTGGTACGTGCTCGTCTCGGCGTTCATCGTCGCTACCGCGACGACGTTCGCCTCGACTCACGTAACCCTAAGATAGAAAGGGTGACAGTAGTGTCATGTGCTCGTCTCGGCGTCCGTCGCTGCTAACGCGATGACGTCCGCCTCGACTCGCGTGACGCTAAGATAGATAGGGTGACAGTGGTGTCACGTGCTCGTCTCGGTGTTCGTCGTCGCTACTGCGACGACGTCCGCCTCGACTCGCGTTACACTAACACAGGGTTGCAGTGGTGTCATGTGCTCGTCTAGGCGTCCGTTGTCGCTACCGCGACGACGTCCACCTCGACTCGCGTAACCCTAAGATATACAGGGTGGTAGTGGTGTCACGTGCTCGTCTCGGCGTCCGTCGTCGCTAACAGGACGACGTCCGCCTCGACTCGCGTAACCCTAAGATAGACAGGGTGCCAGTGGTGTCACGTGCTCGTCTCGGCATCCGTCGTCGCTACCAGGACGACGTCCGCCTCGACTCGCGTAACCCTAAGATAGACAGGGTGCAGTGGTGTCACATGCTCGTCTCGGTGTCTGTCGTCGCTACCATGACGACGTCCGCCTCGACTCACGTTACGATAAGACAGGGTGGCAGTGGTGTCACACGCTCGTCTCGGCGTCCGTCGTCGCTACCTCGACGACCTCCGCCTTGACTCGCCTTACGCTAAGACAGGGTGGCAGTGGTGTCACGCGCTCGTCTTGGCGTCCGTCATCGCTACAGCGACGACGTCTGCTTTGACTCGCGTTACGCTAAGACAGGGTGGCGGTGTTGTCACGTGTTCGTCTCTGCGTCCGTCGTCTGCCTCGACTCGCGTGACCCTAAGATTGACAGGTTAAGAGTGGTGTCACATGCTCGTCTCGGCGTCCGTCGTCGCCGTAGACAGGGTGACAGCGGTGCCACGTGCTCGTCTCGGCATCCATCGTCGCTACCACGACGATGTCCGCCTCGACTCGCGTAACCCTAAGATAAACAGGGTGGCACTGGTGTCACGTGCTCGTCTCGAGATCCGTCGTTCCTACCACGATGACGTCTGCCTCGACTCGCGTAACCCTAAGATAGACGGGGTGACAGTGGTGTCACGTGCTCGTCTCGGCGTCCGTCGTCGCTACCGCGATGACGTTCGCCTCGACTCGCGTAACCCTAAGATAGACAGGGTGGCAGTGGTGTCACATGCTCGTCTCGGTGTCCGTCGTCACTACCGTGACGACGTCCGCCTCGACTCGCGTAACCCTAAGATAGACAGGGTGGGAGTGGTGTCACGTGCTTGTCTTGGCATCCGTCGTTGCTACCGCGATGACGTCCGCCTCGACTCGTGTAACCCTATGATAGACATTGTGGCACTAGTGTCACGTGCTCGTTTCGGCATCCGTCGTCGCTCTTGCAACGATGTTTGCCTCGACTCGCATTACCCTATGATAGACAGGGTGGCAGTGGTGTCACGTGCTCGTCTTGGCGTCCGTCGTCGCTACCGCGATGACGTCCGCCTTGACGGGTGTTTCGCTAAGACAGGGTGGCAGTGGTGTCACGTGCTCGTCTCGTCGTCCGTCGTCGTCGTAGACAGGGTGACAGTGGTGTCACGTGCTCGTCTCGGCATCCGTCGTCGCTACCGCGATGACGTCCACCTCGACTCGCGTAACCCTAAGATAAACAGGGTGGCACTGGTGTCACGTGCTCGTCTCGGCATCCGTCATCGCTACCGCGATGACGTCTGCCTCGACTCGTGTTACGATAAGACAGGGTGGAAGTGGTGTCACGTGCTCATCTCGGTGTTCGTCGTCGCTACCGCGATGACGTCCGCCTCGACTAGCGTAGTCCTAAGATAGACAGGGTGGCAGTGGTGTCACGTGCTCATCTCGGCGTCCGACGTCGCTACCGCGACGACGTCCACCTCGACTCGCGTAACCCTAAGATAGATGGGGTGACAGTGGTGTCACGTGCTTGTCTCGGTGTCCGTCGTCGCTAGCGAGACGACGTCCGCCTCGACTCGCGTAACCCTAAGATAGACAGGGTGGCAGTGGTGTCACGTGCTCGTCTCGGCGTCCGACGTCGCTACCATGATGACGTCCACCTCGGATCAAGTAACCCTAAGATAGACGGGGTGACAGTGGTGTCACGTGCTCGTCTCGGTGTCCGTCATCGCTACCGCGACGATGTCCACCTTGACTCGCGTAACCCTAAGATAGACGGGGTGACAGTGGTGTCACGTGCTCGTCTCCGTGTCCGACGTCGCTAGCGAGACGACGTCCGCCTCGACTCGCGTAACCCTAAGATAGACAGGGTGGCAGTGGTGTCACATGCTCATCTCGGCGTCCGTCGTCGCTATCGCGAGGACGTCCGCCTCGACTCGCGTGACCCTAAGATAGACAGGGTGGCAGTGGTGTCACGTGCTCGTCTCGACGTCCGTCGTCGCTACCGCGATGATGTTCGCCTCGAGTGGCGTGACCCTAAGATAGACAGGGTGACAGTGGTGTCACGTACTCATCTTGGCGTTCGTCGTTGCTATTGCAACGACGTTCGCCTTGAGTCGCGTTACGCTAATACAGGGTTGCAGTGGTGTCACGTGCTCGTCTCGGTGTTCGTCGTCGCTACCGCGACGACGTCCGCCTCCACTCGCGTAACCCTAAGATAGACAGGGTGGCAGTGGTGTCACGTGCTCGTCTCAGCGTCCGTCGTCGCTACCGCAACGACGTCCGCCTCGACTCGCGTGACCCTAAAATAGACAGGGTGACAGTGGTGTCACGTGCTCGTCTCGGCGTCCGTCGTCGCTACCACAATGACGGCTGCCTCGACTCGCGTAACCCTAAGATAGACAGGGTGGCAGTGGTGTCACGTGCTCGTCTCGGCGTCCATCGTAGGTACTGCGATGACGTCCGCCTCGACTCGCGTAACCCTATGATAGACAGGTTGAGAGTGGTGTCACGTGCTCGTCTCGGCGTCCGTCGTCGCGGTAGAGAGGGTGACAGCGGTGCCACGTGCTCGTCTTGGCGTCCGTCGTCACTACCGCAAATGACGTCCGCCTCGACTCGCGTAACCCTAAGATAAACAGCGTGTCACTGGTGTCACGTGCTCGTCTCGAGATCCGTCGTTGTTACCGTGACGACGTCTGCCTCGACTCGTGTAACCCTAAGATAGACGGGGTGACAGTGGTGTCACGTGCTCGTCTCGGCGTCCGTCGTCGCTACCGCGATGACGTCCGCCTCGATTCGCGTAACCCTAAGATAGACAGGGTGGCAGCGGTGTCACATGCTCCTCTCGGTGTCCGTCGTCACTACCGTGACGATGTCCGCCTCGACTCGCGTAACCCGAAGATAGACAGGGTGGCAGTGGTGTCACATGCTCGTCTCGGTGTCCGTCGTCACTACCGCGATGACGTCCACCTCGACTCGCGTCACCCTAAGATAGACAGGGTGACAGTGGTGTCACGTGCTCGTCTCGGCGTCCGTCATCGCTACCGCGACAATGTTCGCCTCGAGTCGCGTGACCCTAAGATAGACAGGGTGATAGTGGTGTCACGTACTCATCACGGCATTCGTCGTTGCTATTGCAACGACGTTCGCCTTGAGTCGCGTTACGCGATGACGTCCGCCTCCACTTGCGTAACCCTAAGATAGACAGGGTGGCAGTGGTGTCACGTGCTCGTCCCAGCGTCCATCATCGCTACCGCAACGACGTCCGCCTCGACTCACGTGACCCTAAGATAGACAGGGTGACAGTGGTGTCACGTGCTCGTCTTGGCGTCCGTCGTCGCTACCGCAATGACGCCTGCCTCGACTCGCGTAACCCTAAGATAGACAGGGTGGCAGTGGTGTCACGTGCTCGTCTCGGCGTCCATCGTAGGTACTGCGATGACGTCCGCCTCGACTCGCGTAACCCTATGATAGACAGGTTGAAAGTGGTGTCACGTGCTCGTCTCGGCGTCCGTCGTTGCGGTAGACAGGGTGACAGCGGTGCCACGTGCTCGTCTCGGCGTCCGTCGTCACTACCGCAAATGACGTCCGCCTCGACTCGCCTAACCCTAAGATAAACAGGGTGTCACTGGTGTCACGTGCTCGTCTCGGCGTCTGCCTCGACTCGTGTAACCCTAAGATAGACAGGGTGGCAGTGGTGTCACATGCTCGTCTCGGTGTCCGTCGTCACTACCGTGACGATGTCCGCCTCGACTCGCGTAACCCGAAGATAGACAGGGTGGCAGTGGTGTCACATGCTCGTCTCGGTGTCCGTCGTCACTACCGTGACGACGTCCGCCTCGACTCGCGTAACCCTAAGATAAACAGGGTGGCACTGGTGTCACGTGCTCGTCTTGAGATCCGTCGTTGCTACCACGACGACGTCCGCCTTGACTCGCGTGACCCTAAGATAGACTGGGTGACAGTGGTGTCACGTGCTCGTCTGGGCGTCCGTCGTCGCTACCGCGATGACACCGGCCTCGACTCGCGTGACCCTAAAATAGACAGGGTGGCAGTGGTGTCAGGTGCTCGTCTCGGCGTCCGTCATCGCTACCGCGATGAAGTCTTCCTCGACTCGCGTAACCCTAAGATAGACAGGGTGGCAGTGGTGTCACGTGCTCGTCTAGGCATCCGTCATCGCTACCGCGATGACGTCCGCCTCGACTCGCGTAACCCTGAGATAGATAGGGTGACAGTGGTGTCACGTACTCGTCTCGGCGTTTGTCGTCGCTATTGCGATGACGTCCGCCTCTACTCGCATTACGCTAAGACAGGGTTGCAGTGGTGTCACGTGCTCATCTCAGCGTTCTTCGTCACTACCACGACGATGTCCGCCTCGACTCGCGTAACCCTAAGATAGACAGGGTGGCAGTGGTGTCACGTGCTCGTGTCGGCGTCCGTCGTCGCGGTAGACAGGGTGACAGTGGTGTCACGTGCTCATCTCGGCGTCCGTCGTCGCTACCACGACGACGTCCGCCTCTACTCGCGTAACCCTAAGATAAACAGGGTGGCACAGGTGTCACGTGATCGTCTCGGCATCCGTCGTCGCTACCGTGATGACGTCCGCCTCGACTCGCGTTACGATAAGACAGGGTGGCAGTGGTGTCACATGCTCGTCTCGGCGTTCGTCGTCGCTACCGCGATGACGTCCGCCTCGACTCGCTTAACCATAAGATAGACAGGGTGGCAGTTGTGTCACGTGCTCATCTCGGCGTCCGACGTCGCTACCGCGACGACATCCACCTCGACTCGCGTAACCCTAAGATAGCCGGGGTGACAGTGGTGTCACGTGCTTGTCTCGGTGTCCGTCGTCAATAGCGAGACGACATCCGCCTCGACTCGCGTAACCCTAAGATAGACAGGGTGGCAGTGGTGTCACGTGCTCGTCTCGGCGTCCGTCGTCGCTACCGCGACGATGTCCGCCTCGACTCGCGTGACCCTAAGATAGATAGGGTGGCAGTGGTGTCACGTGCTCGTCTCGGCGTCCGTCATCGCTACCGCGATGACGTCCGCCTCGATTCGTGTGACCCTAAGATAGACTGGGTGACAGTGGTGTGACGTGCTCGTCTCGGCGTCCGTCGTCGCTACCGCGACGACGTCCGCCTCGACTCGCATGACCCTAAAATATACAGGGTGGCAGTGGTGTGACGTGCTCGTCTCGGCATTCGTCATCGCTACCGCGACGACGTCTTCCTCGACTCGCGTCACCCTAATATAGACAGGGTGACAGTGGTGTCACGTGCTCGTCTCGGCGTCCGTCGTCGCTACCGCGACGACGTCCACCTCAACTTGCGTGACTATAAGATAGACAGGGTGACAGTGGTGTCACGTACTCGTCTCTGCGTTCATCGTCGCTATTGCGACTATGTCCGCCTCGACTCGCGTTACGCTAAGATAGGGTTGCAGTGGTGTCACGTGCTCGTCTTGGTGTTCGTCGTCTCTATCGCGACGACGTCCGCCTCGACTCGCGTAACCCTAAGATAGACAGGGTGGCAGGGTGTCACATGCTCGTATCGGCGTCCGTCGTCGCTACCGCGACAACGTCCGCCTCGACTCGCGTCACCCTAAGATAGACAGGGTGACAGTGGTGTCACGTGCTCGTCTCGGCGTCCGTCATCGCGGTAGACAGGGTGACAGTGGTGTCACGTGCTCTTCTCGGCGTCCGTCGTCGCTACCGCGATGGCGTCCGCCTCGACTCACGTAACCCAAAGATAAACAGGGTGGCACTGGTGTCACATGCTCGTCTCGGCATCCGTCATCGCTGTCGAGATGACGTCCGCCTCGACTCGCGTTACAATAAGACAGGGTGTCAGTGGTGTCACGTGCTCGTCTCGGCGTTCGTTGTCGCTACCGTGACGACGTCCGCCTCGACTCGCCTAACCCTAAGATAGACAGGGTGGCAGTTGTGTCACGTGCTCATCTCGGCGTCCGACGTCGCTACCGTGATGACGTCCACCTCTACTCGCGTAACCCTAAGATAGACGGGGTGGCAGTGGTGTCACATGCTCATCTCGGTGTGCATCATCGCTAGCGAGACGACGTCCGCCTCGACTCGCGTAACCCTAAGATAGACAGGGTGGCAGTGGTGTCACGTGCTCGTCTCGGCGATCGTCATCACTACCGCGATGACGTCCACCTTGACTCTCGTGACCCTAAGATAGACAGGGTGGTAGGGGTGTGACGTGCTCATCTCGGCGTCCAACATCGCTACCGCGACGACGTCCACCTCGACTCGCGTGACCCTAAGATAGACTGGGTGACAGTGGTGTCACGTGCTCATCTCGACGTCGGTCGTCGCTACCGCGACGACGTCCGCCTCGACTCCCATGACCCAAAAATAGACAGGGTGGCAGTGGTGTCACGTGCTCGTCTTGGCATTCGTCGTTGCTACAGCGACGACGTCTTCCTCGACTCCCGTCACCCTAAGATAGACAGGGTGATAGTGGTGTCACGTGCTCGTCTCGGCGTTCGTCATTGCTACCGTGAACATCTTCCTCGACTCGCGTCACCCTAAGATAGACTGGGTGACAGTGTTGTCACGTGCTCGTCTCGACGTCTGTCATCGCGACCGCGACGACATCCGCCTCGACTCGCGTGACCCTAAAATAGACAGGGTGACAGTGCTGTCACGTGCTCATCTCGCCATCCGTCGTCGCAACCGCGATGTTGTCTTCCTCGACTCGCCTAACCCTAAGATAGACAGGGTGGCAGTGGTGTCACGTGCTCGTCTCGGTGTCCGTCGTCGCTACCACGACAACGTCCGCCTCGACTCGCGTCACCCTAAGATAGACAGGGTGACAGTGGTGTCACGTGCGAGTCTCGGCGTCCGTCGTCGCGGTAGAAAGGGTGACAGTGGTGTCACGTGCTCGTCTCGGCGTCCGTCGTCGCTACCACGACGACGTTTGCTTCGACTCGCGTAACCCCAAGATAAGCAGGGTGGCACTGGTGTCACATGCTCGTCTCGGCATCCGTCATCGCTACCGCGATGACATCTGCCTCGACTCGCGTTACGATGAGACAGGGTGGTAGGGGTGTGACGTGCTCATCTCGGCGTCCATCATCGCTACCGCGACGGCGTCCACCTCGACTCGCGTGACCCTAAGATAGACTGGGTGACAGTGGTGTCACGTGCTCATCTCGACGTCGGTCGTCGCTACCGCGACTACGTCCGCCTTGACTCCCATGACCCAAAAATAGACAGGGTGGCAGTGGTGTCACGTGCTCGTCTTGGCATTCGTCGTTGCTACAGCGACGACGTCTTCCTCGACTCCCGTCACCCTAAGATAGACAGGGTGATAGTGGTGTCACGTGCTCGTCTCGGCGTTCGTCATTGCTACCGTGAACATCTTCCTCGACTCGCGTCACCCTAAGATAGACTGGGTGACAGTACTGTCACGTGCTCGTCTCGACGTCTGTCATCGCGACCGCGACGACATCCGCCTCGACTCGCGTGACCCTAAAATAGACAGGGTGACAGTGTTGTCACGTGCTCGTCTCGCCATCCGTCGTTGCAACCGCGACGTTGTCTTCCTCGACTCGCCTAACCCTAAGATAGACAGGGTGGCAGTGGTGTCACGTGCTCGTCTCGGTGTCCGTCGTCGCTACCACGACAACGTCCGCCTCGACTCGCGTCACCCTAAGATAGACAGGGTGACAGTGGTGTCACGTGCGAGTCTCGGCGTCCGTCGTCGCGGTAGAAAGGGTGACAGTGGTGTCACGTGCTCGTCTCGGCGTCCGTCGTCGCTACCACGACGACGTTTGCTTCGACTCGCGTAACCCCAAGATAAACAGGGTGGCACTGGTGTCACATGCTCGTCTCGGCATCCGTCATCGCTACCGCGATGACATCTGCCTCGACTCGCGTTACGATGAGACAGGGTGGTAGGGGTGTGACGTGCTCATCTCGGCGTCCATCATCGCTACCGCGACGACGTCCACCTCGACTCGCGTGACCGTAAGATAGACTGGGTGACAGTGGTGTCACGTGCTCATCTCGACGTCGGTCGTCGCTACCGCGACGACGTCCGCCTCGACTCCCATGACCCAAAAATAGACAGGGTGGCAGTGGTGTCACGTGCTCGTCTTGGCATTCGTCGTTGCTACAGCGACGACGTCTTCCTCGACTCCCGTCACCCTAAGATAGACAGGGTGATAGTGGTGTCACGTGCTCGTCTCGGCGTTCGTCATTGCTACCGTGAACATCTTGCTCGACTCGCGTCACCCTAAGATAGACTGGGTGACAGTGGTGTCACGTGCTCGTCTCGGCGTCCATCCTCGCTACCGCGACGACGTCCGCCTCGACTCACGTAATCCTAAGATAAACATGGTGGCACTGGTGTCATGTGCTTGTCTTGGCATCCGTCGTCGCTACCGCGATGACGTCCACCTCGACTCTCGTTACGATAAGACAGGGTGGCAGTGGTGTCACGTGCTCGTCTCGGCGTTCATCGTCGCTACCGCGACGACGTCTGCCTCGACTCGCGTAACCCTAAGATAGACAGGGTGGCAGTGGTGTCACGTGCTCGTCTCGGCGTCCGACATCGCTACCGCGATGCTGTCCACCTCGACTTGCGTAACCCTATGATAGACGGGGTGACAGTGGTGTCACGTACTCGTCTTGGTGTCCGTCGTCGCTAGCGAGACGACGTCTACCTCGACTCGCATAACCCTAAGATTGACAGGGTGGCAGTGGTTTCACGTGCTCGTCTCGGCATCCGTCGTCGCTACCGCGACGACGTCCGCCTCGACTCGCGTGACCCTAAGATAGACAGGGTGACAGTGGTGTCATGTGCTCGTCTCGGTATCCGTTGTCGCTACCGCGACGACATCCGCCTCGAATTGCGTGACCCTAAAATAGATAGGGTGGCAGTGGTGTCACGTGGTCGTCTCGGCGTTCGTCGTCGCTACCACGACGATGTCCGCTTCGACTTGCGTCACCCTAAGATAGACAGGGTGACAGTGTTGTCATGTGCTCGTCTCGGCGTCCGTCGTCGCTACCGCGATGACGTCCGCCTCGACTTGCGTGACCCTATGATAAATAGGGTGACAGTGGTGTCACGTACTCGTCTCGGCGTTCGTCATCGCTATTGCGACGACGTCCGCCTCGACTCGCGTTACGCTAAGACAGGGTTGCAGTGGTGTCACGTGCTCGTCTCGGCGTCCGTCGTCGCTACCGCGTAACCCTAAGATAGACAGGGTGGCAGTGGTGTCATGAGCTTGTCTCGGCGTCCGTCGTCGCTACCGCGACGACGTCCTCCTCGACTCGCGTGACCCTAAGATAGACAGGGTGACAGTGGTGTCACGTGCTCGTCTTGGCGTCCGTCGTCGCTACCGCGTAACCCTAAGATAGACAGGGTGACAGTGGTGTCACGTACTCGTCTCGGCGTTCATCGTCGCTACCGCGTTATGCTAAGACAGGGTTGCAGTGGTGTCACGTGCTTGTCTCGGTGTTTGTCGTCGCTACCGCGACGACGTCCGCCTCGACTCGCGTAACCCTAGGATAAACAGGGTGGCACTGGTGTCATGTGCTCGTCTCGGCATCCGTCGTCGCTACCGCGTTGACGTCCGCCTCGACTCGCGTTACGATAAGACAGGGTGGCAGTGGTGTCACGTGCTCGTCTCGGCGTTCATCATTGCTACCGCGACGACGTCTGCCTCGACTCGCGCAACCCTAAGATAGACAGGGTGGCTGTGGTGTTACATGCTCGTCTTGGCGTCAGTCGTCGCTACTGCGACGACGTTCGACTCGACTCGCGTAACCCTAAGATAGACAGGGTGGCAGCGGTGTCACTTGCTCGTCTCGGCGTAAGTCGTCGCTACCGCGATGACGTCCGCCTCGACTCGCATAACCCTAAGATAGACAGGGTGGCAGTTGTCTCACGTGCTCATCTCGGCGTCCGACGTCGCTACCGTGATGACGTCCACCTCGACTCGCGTAACCCTAAGATAGACGGGGTGACAGTGGTGTCACGTGCTCGTCTCGGTGTCCATCGTCGCTAGCGAGATGACGTCCGCCTCGACTCGCGTAACCCTAAGATAGACAGGGTGGCAGTGGTGTCACGTGCTCGTCTCGACGTCCGTCGTCGCTACCGCGACGACGTCCACCTCGACTCGCGTGACCCTAAGATAGACAGGGTGGCAGTGGTGTGACGTGCTTGTCTCGGTGTCCGTCATCGCTACCGCGATGACGTCCGCCTCGACTCACGTGACCCTAAGATAGACTGGGTGAGAGTGGTGTCACTTGCTCGTCTCGGCGTCCGTCGTCGCTACCGCGACAACGTCTTGGGCAAGTGGAGAAAGGGTGACAGTGGTGTCATGTGCTCGTCTCGGTGTCCGTCGTCGCTACCACGATGATATCCGCCTCGACTCGCGTAACCCCAAGATAAACAGGGTGGCACGGGTGTCATGTGCTCGTCTCGGCATCCGTCGTCGCTACCGCGATGACATCTGCCTCGACTCGCGTTACGATAAGACAGGGTGGCAGTGGTGTCACGTGCTCATCTCGGCGTTCGTCGTCGCTACCGCGACGACGTCCACCTCGACTCGCGTAACCCTAAGATAGACAGGGTGGCAGTTGTGTCACGTGCTCATCTCGGCGTCCGTCGTCGCTACCGCGACGACGTCCGCCTCGACTCGCGTGACCCTAAAATAGACCGGGTGGCAGTGGTGTCACGTGCTTGTCTCGGCGTTCGTCGTTGCTACAGCGACGACGTCTTCCTCGACTACCGTCACCCTAAGATAGACAGGGTGACAGTGGTGTCACGTGCTCGTCTCGGCGTTCGTCATTGCTACCGCGACGATGTCTTCCTCGACTCGCGTCACCCTAAGATAGACTGGGTGACAGTGCTGTCACGTGCTAATCTCGACGTCTATCATCGCTACCGCGACGACGTCCGCCTCGACTCGCGTGACCCTAAAATAGACAGGGTGGCAGTGGTGTCCCGTGGTCGTCTCGGCGTTTGTCGTTGCTACCGCGACGACTTCTTCATCGACTCGCGTAACACAAAGATAGACAGGGTGGCAGTGGTGTCACATGCTCGTCTCGGTGTCCGTCGTCGTTACCGCGACAACGTCCGCCTCGACTCGCGTCACCCTAAGATAGACAGGGTGACAGTGGTGTCACGTGCGCGTCTCGGCGTCCGTCGTCGCGGTAGAAAGGGTGACAGTGGTGTCACGTGCTCGTGTCGGCGTCCGTCGTCGCTACCACGACGACGTCCGCCTCGACTCGCGTAACCCCAAGATAAAGAGGGTGGCACTGGTGTCACGTGCTCGTCTCGGCATCCGTCGTCGCTACCGCGATGACATCTGCCTCGACTCGCGTTACAATATGACAGGGTGGCAGTGGTGTCACGTGCTCATCTCGGCGTTCGTCGTCGCTACCACGATGACGTCCACCTCGACTCGCGTAACCCTAAGATAGACAGGGTGGCAGTTGTGTCACGTGCTCATCTCGGCGTCCGACGTCGCTACCGCGACGACGTCCACCGCGACTAGCGTAACCCAAAGATAGACGGGGTAACAGTGGTGTCACTTGCTCGTCTTAGTGTCCGTCGTCGCAAGCGAGACGACGTCTGCCTCGACTCACGTAACCCTCAGATAGAAAGGGTGGCAGTGGTGTCACGTGCTCGTTTCGGCATCCGTCGTCGCTATTGCAATGATGTTTGCCTCGACTCACATTACCCTAAGATAGACAGGGTGGCAGTGGTGTCATGTGCTCGTCTTGGCGTCCATCGTCGCTACCGCGATGACGTCCGCCTTGACTGTTGTTACGCTAAGACAGAGTGGCAGTGGTGGCATGTGTTCGTCTTGGCGTCCGTGAGTCGCTACCGCGACGACGTCCGCCTCGACTCACGTGACCCTAAGATAGATAGGGTGGCAGTGGTGTCACGTGCTCGTCTTGGCATCCGTCGTCGCGGTAGACAGGGTGACAGTGGTGTCACGTGCTCGTCTCGGCATGTCCGCCTCGACTCGCGTAACCCTAAGATAAACAGGGTGGCACTGGTGTCATGTGCCCGTCTCGACATCCGTCGTCGCTACCGCGATGACGTCCACCTCGACTCTCGTTACGATAAGACAGGGTGGCAGTGGTGTCACGTGCTCGTCTCGGCATTCATCTCGGCGTCCGCCTCGACTCGCGTAACCATAACATAGACAGGGTGGCAGTGGTGTCACGTGCTCGTCTCGGTGTCCGACGTCGCTACCGCGATGCTGTCCACCTCGACTTGCGTAACCCTAAGATAGATGGGGTGACAGTGTAGTCACGTACTCGTCTTGGTGTCCATCGTCGCTAGCGAGACGACGTCTGCCTCGACTCGCATAGCCCTAAGATAGACAGGGTGGCAGTGGTGTCACATGCTCGTCTCTGCGTCCGACGTGGCTACCGTGATGACGTCCACCTCGACTCGCGTAATCCTAAGATAGACGGGGTGACAGTGGTGTCACATGCTCGTCTCGGTGTCCGTCGTCGCTATCGAGACGACGTCCGCCTCGACTCGCGTAACTCTAAGATAGACAGGGTGACAGTGGTGTCACGTGCTCATCTCGGCGTCCGTCGTCACTACAGCGACGACGTCCGCCTCGACTCGTGTGACCCTAAGATAGACAGGGTGGCAGTGGTTTCACGTGCTCGTCTTGGCGTCCGTCGTGCTACCGCGACGATGTCCGCCTCGACTCGCGTGACCCTAAGATAGACAGGGTGATAGTGGTGTCATGTGCTCGTCTTGGCGTCCGTCGTCGCTACCGCGATGGCATCCGCCTTGAATCGCATGACCCTAAAATAGATAGGGCGGCAGTGGTGTCACGTGCTCGTCTCGGCGTTCGTCGTCGCTACCACGACGACGTCCGCTTCGACTTTCGTCACCCTAAGATAGACAGGGTGACAGTGTTGTCACGTGCTACCGCGATGACGTCCGCCTCGACTCGTGTGACCCTAAGATAAACAGGGTGACAGTGGTGTCAGGTACTCGTCTTGGCATTCGTCGTCGCTATTGCGACGACGTCCGCCTCGACTCGCGTTACGCTAAGACAGGGTTGTAGTGGTGTCACGTGCTCGTCTTGGCGTCAGTCGTCGCTACTGCGACGACGTCCGACTCGACTCGCGTAACCCTAAGATAGACAGGGTGGCAGTGGTGTCACTTGCTCGTCTCGGCGTCAGTCGTCGCTACCGCGATGACGTCCGGCTCGACTCGCATAACCCTAAGATAGAGAAGGTGGCAGTTGTGTCACGTGCTCATCTCGGTGTCCGACGTCGCTACCGTGATGACGTCCACCTCGACTCGCGTAACCCTAAGATAGACGGGGTGACAGTGGTGTCACGTGCTCGTCTCGGTGTCCGTCGTCGCTAGCGAGACGACGTCCGCCTCGACTCGCGTAACCATAAGATAGACAGGGTGGCAGTGGTGTCACGTGCTCGTCTCGACGTCCGTCGTCGCTACCGCAATTATATCCACCTCGACTCGCTTGACCCTAAGATAGACAGGGTGGCAGTGGTGTGACGTGCTCGTCTCGGCGTCCGTCATCGCTACCACGATGACGTCCACCTCGACTCGCGTGACCTTAAGATAGACTGGGTGACAGTGGTGTCACTTGCTCGTCTCGGCGTCCGTCGTCGCTACGGCGACAACGTCCGCCTCGACTCGCGTGTCCCTAAAATAGACAGGGTGGCAATGGTGTCACGTGCTCATCTCGGCGTTCGTCATCGCTACCGCGACGATGTCTTCCTCGACTAGCGTCACCCTAAGATAGACATGGTGACAGTGGTGTCACGTGCTCGTCTCGGCGTCCGTCGTCGCTATTGCGACGACGTTCGCCTCGACTCGCGTTACCCTAAGATAGACAGGGTGACAGTGGTGTCACGTACTCATCTCGGCGTTCGTCTTCGCTATTGCGACGACGTCCGCCTCGACTCGCGTTACGCTAAGACAGGTTTGCAGTGGTGTCACATGCTCGTCTCGGCGTTCGTCGTCGCTACCGCGACAACGTCCACCTCGACTCGCGTAACCCTAAGATAGACAGGGTGGCAGTTGTGTCACGTGCTCATCTCGGCGTCCGTCGTCGCTACCGCGACGACGTCCGCCTCGACTCGCGTGACCCTAAAATAGACAGGGTGGCAGTGGTGTCACGTGCTTGTCTCGGCGTTCGTCGTTGCTACAGCGACGACGTCTTCCTCGACTACCGTCACCCTAAGATAGACAGGGTGACAGTGGTGTCACGTGCTCGTCTCGGCGTTCGTCATTGCTACCGCGACGATGTCTTCCTCGACTCGCGTCACCCTAAGATAGACTGGGTGACAGTGCTGTCACGTGCTAATCTCGATGTCTATCATCGCTACCGCGACGACGTCCGCCTCGACTCGCGTGACCCTAAAATAGACAGGGTGGCAGTGGTGTCCCGTGGTCGTCTCGGCGTTCGTCGTTGCTACCGCGACGACGTCTTCATCGACTCGCGTAACACAAAGATAGACAGGGTGGCAGTGGTGTCACGTGCTCGTCTCGGTGTCCGTCGTCGTTACCGCGACAACGTCCGCCTCGACTCGCGTCACCCTAAGATAGACAGGGTGACAGTGGTGTCACGTGCGCGTCTCGGCGTCCGTCGTCGCGGTAGAAAGGGTGACAGTGGTGTCACGTGCTCGTGTCGGCGTCCGTCGTCGCTACCACGACGACGTCCGCCTCGACTCGCGTAACACCAAGATAAAGAGGGTGGCACTGGTGTCACGTGCTCGTCTCGGCATCCGTCGTCGCTACCGCGATGACATCTGCTTCGACTCGCGTTACAATAAGACAGGGTGGCAGTGGTGTCACGTGCTCATCTCGGCGTTCGTCGTCGCTACCACGATGACGTCCACCTCGACTCGCGTAACCCTAAGATAGACAGGGTGGCAGTTGTGTCACGTGCTCATCTCGGCGTCCGACGTCGCTACCGCGACGACGTCCACCGCGACTAGCGTAACCCTAAGATAGACGGGGTAACAGTGGTGTCACTTGCTCGTCTTAGTGTCCGTCGTCGCTAGCGAGACGACGTCTGCCTCGACTCACGTAACCCTCAGATAGAAAGGGTGGCAGTGGTGTCACGTGCTCGTTTCGGCATCCGTCGTCGCTATTGCAATGATGTTTGCCTCGACTCACATTACCCTAAGATAGACAGGGTGGCAGTGGTGTCATGTGCTCGTCTTGGCGTCCGTCGTCGCTACCGCGATGACGTCCGCCTTGACTGTTGTTACGCTAAGAAAGAGTGGCAGTGGTGGCATGTGTTCGTCTCGGCGTCCGTGAGTCGCTACCGCGACGACGTCCGCCTCGACTCGCGTGACCCTAAGATAGATAGGGTGGCAGTGGTGTCACGTGCTCGTCTTGGCATCCGTCGTCGCGGTAGACAGGGTGACAGTGGTGTCACGTGCTCGTCTCGGCATGTCCGCCTCGACTCGCGTAACCCTAAGATAAACAGGGTGGCACTGGTGTCATGTGCCCGTCTCGACATCCGTCGTCGCTACCGCGATGACGTCCACCTCGACTCTCGTTACGATAAGACAGGGTGGCAGTGGTGTCACGTGCTCGTCTCGGCGTTCATCTCGGCGTCCGCCTCGACTCGCGTAACCCTAACATAGATAGGGTGGCAGTGGTGTCACGTGCTCGTCTCGGTGTCCGACGTCGATACCGCGATGCTGTCCACCTCGACTTGCGTAACCCTAAGATAGATGGGGTGACAGTGTAGTCACGTACTCGTCTTGGTGTCCATCGTCGCTAGCGAGACGACGTCTGCCTCGACTCGCATAACCCTAAGATAGACAGGGTGGCAGTGGTGTCACATGCTCGTCTCTGCGTCCGACGTGGCTACCGTGATGACGTCCACCTCGACTCGCGTAATCCTAAGATAGACGGGGTGACAGTGGTGTCACATGCTCGTCTCGGTGTCCGTCGTCGCTATCGAGACGACGTCCGCCTCGACTCGCGTAACTCTAAGATAGACAGGGTGACAGTGGTGTCACGTGCTCATCTCGGCGTCCGTCGTCACTACAGCGACGACGTCCGCCTCGACTCGTGTGACCCTAAGATAGACAGGGTGGCAGTGGTTTCACGTGCTCGTCTTGGCGTCCGTCGTGCTACCGCGACGATGTCCGCCTCGACTCGCGTGACCCTAAGATAGACAGGGTGATAGTGGTGTCATGTGCTCGTCTCGGCGTCCGTCGTCGCTACCGCGATGGCATCCGCCTTGAATCGCATGACCCTAAAATAGATAGGGCGGCAGTGGTGTCACGTGCTCGTCTCGGCGTTCGTCGTCGCTACCACGACGACGTCCGCTTCGACTTTCGTCACCCTATGATAGATAGGGTGACAGTGTTGTCACGTGCTACCGCGATGACGTCCGCCTCGACTCGTGTGACCCTAAGATAAACAGGGTGACAGTGGTGTCACGTACTCGTCTTGGCATTCGTCGTCGCTATTGCGACGACGTCCGCCTCGACTCGCATTACGCTAAGACAGGGTTGTAGTGGTGTCACGTGCTCGTCTTGGCGTCAGTCGTCGCTACTGCGACGACGTCCGACTCGACTCGCGTAACCCTAAGATAGACAGGGTGGCAGTGGTGTCACTTGCTCGTCTCGGCGTCAGTCGTCGCTACCGTGATGACGTCCGGCTCGACTCGCATAACCCTAAGATAGACAAGGTGGCAGTTGTGTCACGTGCTCATCTCGGTGTCCGACGTCGCTACCGTGATGACGTCCACCTCGACTCGCGTAACCCTAAGATAGACGGGGTGACAGTGGTGTCACGTGCTCGTCTCGGTGTCCGTCGTCGCTAGCGAGACGACGTCCGCCTCGACTCGCGTAACCATAAGATAGACAGGGTGGCAGTGGTGTCACGTGCTCGTCTCGACGTCCGTCGTCGCTACCGCTATGATATCCACCTCGACTCGCTTGACCCTAAGATAGACAGGGTGGCAGTGGTGTGACGTGCTCGTCTCGGCGTCCGTCATCGCTACCACGATGACGTCCACCTCGACTCGCGTGACCTTAAGATAGACTGGGTGACAGTGGTGTCACTTGCTCGTCTCGGCGTCCGTCGTCGCTACGGCGACAACGTCCGCCTCGACTCGCGTGTCCCTAAAATAGACAGGGTGGCAATGGTGTCACGTGCTCATCTCGGCGTTCGTCATCGCTACCGCGACGATGTCTTCCTCGACTCGCGTCACCCTAAGATAGACATGGTGACAGTGGTGTCACGTGCTCGTCTCGGCGTCCGTCGTCGCTATTGCGACGACGTTCGCCTCGACTCGCGTTACCCTAAGATAGACAGGGTGACAGTGGTGTCACGTACTCATCTCGGCGTTCGTCTTCGCTATTGCGACGACGTCCGCCTCGACTCGCGTTACGCTAAGACAGGTTTGCAGTGGTGTCACAGTGGTGTCAAGGTGCGACCCGTCTTCGGCGTCCGTCGTGCGGATATTTAGAAAGGCGGATGGTGACAGTGGCGATTGTTTGTGTCACGTGCTGCTCGGATGTCGGCCGTACCGTCGTCGCTACACGACGACGTCCGCATAGACTAGCGTAACCCCAAGACTAAAAGAGGGGGCACTGCGTGTCACGTGTCGTATCGGCATACCGTCGTCGCTACCGCGATGACATCTGCTTCGACTCGCGGTAACAACTAGACAGCAAAGGGTGGCAGATGGTGATTCCGTGCCTCATCTCGGGTTCGTAGTCCTGCCCTACCCGATGACGTCCACCTCTGACTCGCGTAACCCAAGATAGACAGGGTGAGCAAGTTGTGCTCACGGAACTCATTCGCGCTGTACGAAGTCGCTACCGCGACTGACAGTCCACCCGCGACTAGCGGAACCCGAAGATAGACGGGGGGTACAGTGTTGTCACTTGATCGCTCTTAGCTTGTCGTCGTCGACTCAGCGAGACGAGTCTGCTCGACTCACGTAACCCTCAGCTAGAAAGGGTGGCAGTGTGTTAGTCACGTGCTCGTCTCTCGGCCATCCGTCGTCGCTATGAAATTGATTTAGTTTGCCCTCGGACTAACCATTACCCTAAGATAAGACAGGTTGGCCAGTTGTCTCTGTCATGTGCTCGTCTTGGCGTCCCGTCGTCGATACCGCGGATGCACAGTCCGCCTATGACTGTTGTTACGCTAAGATAGAGAGTAGACGCAGTATGCGTGGCCGTGGCAATGTGTTGTCTCCGGCGTCCGAGGAGTCGCTACCGCGAACTGACGTCTACGCCTCGATCGAGTGACCCTAAGCATAGATAGAGGGGGTGGCAGTAGTGCGGGGTCCACGTGCTCGCTTGGCATCCGTCGTCGCGGTGAGGGTAGCACAGGGTGACAGTGTGTCACGTGCTCGTCTCGGCATGTCCCGCTCGACTTCAGCGTAGACCCTCGATAAACAGGGCGGTGGCACTGGTGTCATGTGCCCGTATCGACATCCGTCGTCGCCTTACCGCTGATGACGTCCACCTCGCTCTCTTACGATAAGACAGGGTGGCCAGTGGTGTCACGTGCTTGTCCGAGAGTTTCATCCGGCGTCCGCCTCGACTCGCGTAACCCTAACATAGATAGGGCGTGGTAGTGGTGTCACGTGCTAGTTCGCCCTTGCTTTTCTGGCGTGTCGACGTCGATACCGCGATGCTGTCACTCGAATTGAGTAACCCTAAAGATAGATGGGATTTTTTACCAACAGAACTGGGGACAGTGTATTAGTCACGTATCAGTCTATGGTGTCCACGTCGTAGCAGAGACGAGCGTCTGCATCGAATCGCATAACCCTAAGATAGACAGGGATGGTGGCAGTAGGTTGTGTACATGCTCGTCTCTGCGTCGAATTGCGTGGCTACCGTGATGACTCACTCGACTCGGTACTCCTAAGCTAGCGGGTGATGGTGTCGGTGATAGACAGTTGGTTAGTCAACATCGCTCGGTCTCTTGGTGTCCGTCGTCGCTCATCGAGACGACGTCCGCATCGACTCGCCGTAACTCTAAGATTAGACGGGATGAAGTGGTGTCACGGCTGCCTATTCGGCGTCCGTCGTCACTAAAAGCGGACGACGTCCGCTCGATCGTGTGACCCTATAGATAGACAGGGTGGCAGTGTTTTCACGTGCTCGGATTGGGTCCGTCGTGCCGCTACCGCGACGATCGCCTCCGACTCTCGTTGACCTAAGATAGACAGGGTGATAGTGGTGTCATGTGACTCGTCCGGGCGTCCGTCGTCGCTACGCCGATGGCATCCGCCCCTTGAATCGCATGCAACACTTATAAAATAGAGAGTGCGAGGACAGTGTAGTCAAGTGCTCGTCTCGCGTCGTCGTCGACTACCACGACGACGGCCGCTTAGACTTCGTCAACCTATGATAGACAGGATCGCGTGACAGTGATTGTACGTGCCTACCGCGCGATGACAGTCCGCCTCGACTCGTGTAGACCCTAGATAAAAGGGTGACAGTGGTGTCAACGTACTCGTTCTTGGCATTCTCGTCGCTATTGACGACGACGGCTCCGCCTCGACTCGACGTTACGCTGAAGACGGGTAGTAGTGGTGTCACGACTGCTGTACTTGGCGTCAGCGTCGATAACTGCCGACGGACGTCGACTCGCATAGCGCTAACCCTAGATAGACGTGGTGGTGGAACAGATGTCTGTCACTTGCTTGTCTCGGCGTCAGTCGTCGCTACCGCGAATGACTCCGCGATCGACTCTGATAACTAGATGACAAGGGGGAGGGTGGTGGCAGTTGTGTCAAGTGCCTCATCTCGCACGTGTCCGACGTCGCTAAAGTGATGACGTCCACTCGACATCGCGTAACCCATCAGAAGACGGGGTGACAGTGTGTCACGTGCTCGTCTCGCGCACGGCTCCAGTCGGCGTCGACTAGCGAGACGCAGCTCCGCTGACTCGCGTAAACCATAAGATAGATAGGGTGGACAGTGGTGTCAACGTGCTGTCTCGCAAGTCCGTCGTTGCTCCCGCTAATGATATCCACTCGCTCGCGCACCTAAGATAGACAGGGTACTGGCAGCGGTAGTGACGTGCTCGTCTCGGGTGTCAGATATCGTACAACGATGACTCCACTAGCCACTCGCGTGACTTAGATAACTGGGCTGACATGGATGTCACTTGTCGTCTCGGCGTCGTCGTCGCTACGGAGACATGTCGCCCTGGATCGCGTGTCCTAAAATAGACAGTGGTGGCAGCGTAGGTGGCAATAGGTAGTCACGTGCCTCATCTCGGCGTTGTCATCCTACCGCCGACGAGTAACACTTCCTCGACTAAGGTCAACCTAGAATCGAGCATGCGATGACGCTGGTGTCACCGTGACTCGTCTCGAGTCCGTCGTCGCTATTGCACGACGACGTTCGCCTCGAATAGCGTACACCCTAAGATAGACAGGGTGACAGTGGTGTGCACGTAACTCATTCTCGGCCGTTCGTTCTTCGCTATGCGACGGACGTCCGCCTCGCACTCGCCGTGGACGCTAAGACAGAGTCTTGCAGTGGTGTCACGTGCTGTCTCGGCGTTCGTACGGCAGCCCTACCGCGACAACGTACACCCTCGATACTCGCGTAACCTAAGATAAGCACAGGGGGGTGGCAGATGTGGCAAGTGCTCATCTCGGCGTCCGTACGTCGAACTACACGCGACGAAAGTCAGCACCTCGACTCGCGTAGACCACTAAAATAGACCCAGGGTGGCACCAGAGTGGTGTCACGTGCTTAGTCTCGGCGTTCGTCCGTTGCTACAGCGACACGTTTCCTCGACTACGCCCCATACCCTAAGATAGAACGGGGTGCACAGTGGTGTCACGTGCTCGGTACTCGGCGTCGTCATCTGCACCGCGACGATGTCTTCCTCGGACCGCGTAACCCTAAGATAGACTGGTGACAGTGCTGTCAAGTGCTATATCGATTGTGTCATCGACTACCGCGACGACGTGCCGGCCTCGATCGGCTGACCCTAATAGCACAGCCATGGTTGCAGTGGGTCCCTGTGGTCGTCCTCGGCGTTGTCGTTGCTACGCGACGACGTCTTCATCGACTCGCGTAACACAAAGATAGACAGTGTAGGAGTGGCACAAGATGGTGTCACGTGCTCGTTCGGTGTTCCGATCGTCGTTGCCGCGACACGGTCCGCCTCGACTCGCGTCACCCTAAGATAGACAGTGGGTGGATCAGTTGAGTGTCACGGACGCGTACTCGGCGTTCCGCCCGTGAGGCCGGCGAGGCGTAGGGCCGCGTGCCCAGATGCTCCCGCCTTTTGCCTGCCTCTCCTCGCTCGTTCCCGGCCTCAGATGACAGGGTGACATTGTGTCACGTGCTCGTCCGGCGTCCGTCAATCGCGTTAGACAGGGTGACCTGGTGTCCACGTGCTCTTCTTCCCTCGGCGTCCGTCGTCGCTAACCCACCCCCCCCCCGGGTCTATTTGCTTCCTCCTCGACTGCACGTAAACCCCAACGATAAACAGGGGGCACTGTTTCACATTCTCGTCTCGGATCCGTCATCGCTGTCGAGAGACGTCCGCGCTACGATCGCGTTACAATAAGACAGGTGTCAGATGTGAGGCTCGTCTCGGCGTTCGTTTTGTCGCTACCGAGACGCTCCCGGCCCCCCTTCCTCCTCTGCCTCCTCATCAAATAGACAGGTCTTTGTGCAGTGGTGTGTCACGTTGCTCATCTCGTTTCCGACGTTACCGCTACCCCGTTATGTACGTCAACCTCTATCTCGCGTACCCTAAGATAGAGGGGGTGGCAGTGGTGTCAATGTCATCCGGTGTGTGCATCATCGTACGCAGACGACGTCCCGCCTCGACCTCGCAGTAACCTAAGATAGACGGGCTGCAAGTGTGTGTCCGTGCCTGTTCGGCGATCGAATTCACTAAGCCGATGATCGTCCACTGATCTCGTGCACCACTACGATAGACAGGGTGTCGGTAGGGGTTTGTTGAATCGGGGCTCAAACTACTCGCGCGTCCACCTACATGCGACCCCTAGATACGGACGCCCCCCCCCCTCCTCTCCCCTCCCGACCGCTCAAGTCCAGCGGTGAATTGGTTGTCACGTGCTCATCTCGCACGTCGGTAGTCGACTCACAGCGACGACGTCACCCGCCTCGCACTACCCATGACCCCAAAATAGACAGTGTGCCAGTGGGTTGTCACGTGCTCGTCTTGCATTCGTCGTGCGACAACAAAACACAACGACGACGTCTTCCTCCTCGACTCCCGTCACCCTAAGATAGACCAGGGTGATGTGGTGGTCAACGGTGCTCGTCTGGCGTTCCCGTCATGCTAGTGAACATCTCCTCGACATCGCGTCACCCTAAGATAGACTGTGGTGACAGTGTGTGTCACGTGTTCGTCTCGACGTCTGTAGCACGCGACCCACGACATCCGCCTCGATCGCGTGACCCTAAAATAGACAGGGTGAGAATGCGTCACGTGCTTCATCCTCGCCATACGTCGTCGCAACGCCGATGTTGTTTCCTCGACTCGCCTAACCCTAAGATAGACAGGGTGGCTGGTGTCACGTGCTCGTCTCGGTGTCCGTCGTCGCTACCGACGACAACGTCCGCCTCGACTGCAGCGTCCCTAAGATAGACAGGGTGACAGTGGTGTCACGTGCGAGTCTTCGGGTCCGTTGCGTCGCGTGTAGAAAGGGTGACAGTGGTGTCCACGTGCTCGTCTCGGCGTCCGTCGTCGCTACCGACACGTTTGCTCGACTCGCGTACCCAAGATAAGCAGGGTGGCATGGTGTCACATGCTCGTCTCGGCACCCGTCATCGCTACCGCGATGACCTGCTCGAACTCGCGTTACGATGAACAGGGTGGTAGGGGTGTGACGTGCTCATCTCGGGCGTCCATCATGCTACCCCGCGTCCCCTTCCGCCTCACTCCTCCTAAGATAGACGGGTGATAGTGGGTCATGTGCTATCTCGACGTCGTCGTCGCTCCGCGACTACTTCGCCTTGACTCCCATGACCCAAAAATAGACAGGGTGGCAGTGGTGTCACTGCTCGTCTTGGCATTCTCGTGCTACCACAAAGCGACGACGTCTTCTCGAATCCCGTCAACCTAAGATAGACAGCGTGGTGTCGTAGTGGTGTCACGTGCTTCGTGCCTCGGTCGTTCGTCATTGCTACATCCGTGAACATCTCCCGACTCGCGTCGCCCCTAAGATAACTGGTGTCAGTACTGTCACGTGCTCGTCTCGACGTCTGTCATCGCGACCGCGACGACATCCGCCTCGACTAGCGTGACCCTAAAAATAGACATGGTGACAGTGTGTGTCACGTCTCGTCTCGCCATCGTCGTTGCACACCGCGACGTGTCTTCCTCGACTCGCCAAACCTCAGATAGACAGGGTGGCAGTGGTGTCACGTGCTCGTCTCGGTGTCCGTCGTCGCTACCCCCTCCTAGACAATCCGCCTCGACTCCGTCACCCTAAGATAGACGGGTGACAGTGGTCGTTCACGTGCGAGTCTCGGCGCCGTCCGTCGCGGTAGAAAGGGTGACAGGTGGTGTCCTCGTGCTCGTCTCGGCGTCCGTCCGTCTCGCTAACCCGACTACGTTGTTCGACCTCGCGATAACCCCAAAGATAACAGCCCAGGTGGCACTGGTGTCACATGCTCGTCTCGGCATCCGTCATCGCTACCACGATGAAGCCGCGTCGACATCTGCCTGCCGCTTAACGATGAACGGGGGCTAGGGTGTGACGTGCTCATCTCGCGGCGTCCACATCTCGCTACCCAGCGACGACGTCCACTCGACTCGCGTTGACCTAAGATAGACTGTGTGCACATGGTGTCACGTGCTCATCTCGACTGGTCGTTCGCTACCACCTCACCGCGACTCTTCCGCCTCATACTCCCATTCCCCAAATAGACAGGGTGCAGTGGTGTACACGTGCTCGTCTATGGCTTCGTCGTGCTACCCACGACGACGTTCTCCTCGACTCCGTCACCCTAAGATAGACAGGGTCGACTCAGTGGTGTCCACGTGCTCGTCTTCGGCCTTCGTCATTGGCTGCTACCGTGCACATTTGCCTCGCCTCGACTCGCGTACCACCCTCAAGATACGTCATGTTTCACTTTCTCTCATCTCTTCGTCCACCTCTAACGGTCACCCCCCCTCTCTCCGAGACGACGTCCGCCTCGACTCACGTAATCCTAAGAATAAACTGGTGGACACTGGGTGTCATGTGCTTGTTCTGGCACCGTCGTCGCTAATACACGCGATGACTTGTACCTCGACTCTCGTTACGATAAGACAGGGTGGCCAGTGGGTCACGTGCTCGTCTCGGCGTTCATTCGCTACCCGCGACGACGGCTGCCTCGACTCGCGTAACCCTAATAGACAGGGTGGCAGTGGTGTTCAGTGCTCGTCTCGGTCCGACATAGCTACCGCGTGCCTGTCACCTCGACTTGCGTAACCCTATGATAGACGGGGTGGACAGTTGGTTTCCACGTACTCGTCTTGGTGTCGTCGTCGCTACGCGAACGACGTCTACCTCGACTCGCATAAGACCCTAAGATTGACAGGGTGGCAGTGGTTTCACGTGCTCGTCTCGTCATCCGTCGTCGCTACCCCGCGACGAGTCCGCCTCGACTCGCGTGACTAAGATAGAGACAGTGTGACATTGGTGTCCATGTGCTCGTCTCGGTATCCCGGGTCGCTACCACGCGACGACATCCGCCTCTAATGCGTGACCCTAAAATAGATAGGGTGGCAGTGGTGTCACGTGGTCGTCTCGGCGTTCGTCGTCGCTACCACGACATTCCGCTTCGACTTGCGTCAACCCTAAGAAGACAGGGTGACAGTGTTGTCATGTGCTCGTCTCGGCGTCCGTCGTCGCTACCACGACCCATGGAACGTCCGCCTCGACTCGTGCGTGACCCTATATAAATAGGGTGACAGTGGTGTCACGTACTCGTCTCGGCGTTCGTCTCGCTATTGCGGACGACTCCGCCGCGACTCGCTACAGCTAAAGACAGGGTTTGCAGTGGTGTCACTTGCTCGTCTCCGGCGTCCGTAGTCGCTAAACCCAACCGCGTAAACCTAGATAGACAGGGTGGCAGTGGTGTCCATGGAGCTTTGTCTGGCGTCCGTCGCGCTACCGCGACAGACGTCCTACCTCGACTCGCGTGAACCTAAGATAGACAGGGTGACATGGTGTCACTGTGCTCGTCCTTGGTGGCGTCCCGTACGTCGCTACCACCGCTAAACCCTACAAATAGACAGGGTGGACAGTGGTGTCACGTACTCGTCTCGCTGCTTATCGTCGCTAACCTCCGCGCGTTAGTAAGACAGGGTTGCAGTGGTGTCACGTGCTTGTCTCGGTGTTTGCGTCGCTACCGCGCTCACACGCTCCCCCTCCTCGCGTAACCACCTAGATAAAACAGGGTGGCACTGGTGTCATTGCTGCCGTCTCGGCATCCGTCGTCGCTACCGCGTGACGTCCGCCTCGACTCGCGTTACGATAAGACAGGGTGGCAGTGGTGGTCACGTGCCGTCTCGGCGTTCATCATCTCGCTCCCCGTCGCGCCCAACCATTGCGGGGGGGACGAGCTACTCGGTCAGCGGTCGCGGACTCGCTGTACACGACTCTGCTATAACCCTAAGATAGACAGGGTGGTGTGGAGTTACATACTCGTCTTGGTCAGTCGTCGCTACTCGGCCTGCGCGACGACGTTCGACTCGACTACTCGCGTAACCCTAAGATAGACAGTGTGCGCAGGTCACCTTTCCTCGTCTCGGCTTAGTCGTCGGGCTAAAAACCGTGATGACGTCCGCCTCGACTCCGCATAACCCTAAGATAGACAG
Source organism: Thinopyrum elongatum (assembly GCA_011799875.1). Classification (NCBI taxonomy): domain Eukaryota; kingdom Viridiplantae; phylum Streptophyta; class Magnoliopsida; order Poales; family Poaceae; genus Thinopyrum; species Thinopyrum elongatum. Next base: position 125,757,322 of record CM022300.1, read on the forward strand.
GGTGGCAGTTGTCCATCAGTGCTCTCTCGGCGTCCGACGTCGCTACGTACGTGATGACGTCCACCTCGACTCGCGTAACCCTAAGATAGACGGTGACAGTGGTGTCACGTGCTCGTCTCGGTGTCCATCGTCCGCTAGCGATAGACGTCCGCCTCGACTCTCGTACCCTAAAGATAGACAGGGTGCAGTGGTTGTCACGTGCTCGTCTCGACGTCGTCGTCGTGTCACGCAACCGCGACGAGTCCACCTCGACTCGCGTGACCCTAAGATAGACAGGGTGGCAGTGGTGTGCGTGCGTGTCTCGGTGTCCGTCATCGCTACCGCGATGACGTCGCCTCGAACTCATTGACCCTAATGACTGGGTGAGAGTGGTGTCATTTGCTCGTCTCGGCGTCCGTCGCGCACCGCTACCGGCGACAACGTCCGCCTCGACTTCGCTTGCCCTAAAATAGACAGTGGCAATGGTATCATGGTGCTCGTCTCGTGTTCGTTCGCACTCCACTACCCCGCGACGATGTCTTGCCTCGACTCACTCACCTAAGATAGACAGGGTTGAAGTGGTGTCACGTGCTCGTCTCGGCGTCGTCGTCCTATTGCGACGACGTCCGAGCCTCGACTCGCGTACCCTAGGATAGACAGGGTGACAAGTGGTGTCACTTGTAGCTCTTCGGCGTTCGTCGTCGCTTATTGGACGATGTCCGCCTCGACTTCGCTTACCCTAAGATCGTTGCAGTTGGTCACGTGCTCATCTTGGTGTACGTCATCGCAACCACGATGATGTCCACCTGACTCCGGTAACCCTAAGATAGACAGGGTGGCAGTGGTGTCACGTGCTCGTCTCGGTCCGCGTGCGGTAGAAAGGTGCAGTGGTGTCATGGTCGTTCGGTGTCCGTCTCGCTACCACGATGATATCCGCCTCGACTCGCGTAACCCAAGATAAATCAGGTGGGCAGCACTGGTGTCATGTGCTCGTCTCGCATCCGTCGTCGCTACCGCTATGAATCTGCCTCGACTCGCGTTACGATAAGACAGGGTGGCAGATGTGTGTCACGTCTCATCCGGCGTTCGTCGTCGCTATTCCCACCCAACGGAGACGTCCACCTCGACTCGACGTAACCCTAAGATAGACAGGTGGCAGTTGTGTCACGTGCTCATCTCGGCGTCCGTCGTCGCTACACGCGAACGTCCGCCTCGACTCGCGTGACCTAAAATAGACACGGGTGGCAGTGGTCACGTGCTTGTCTCGGCGTTCGTCGTTGCTACACGACGACGACGTCTTCTCGACTACCGTCACCCTAAGATAGACAGGGTGACAGTGGTGTCACGTGCTCGTCTCGTCGTTCGTCATGCTACCGCGACGAGTCTTCCCTCGACTCGCGTCACCCTAAGATAACTGGGTGACAGTGCTGTCAACTGCTAATCTCGTGACGTCTATCATCGCTACTTCCACGACGCTCTCACTCGCTCTCTCGCCCTAAAAGACAGGGTGGCAGTGGTGTCCCGTGGTCGTCTCGGCGTTGTCGTTGTACCTACAACCCACCTCGACATCGGACGATTCTTCATCACTCGCGTAACACAAGATAGACAGGGTGGCAGTGGTGTCCACATGCTCGTCTCGGTGTCCGTCGTCGTTACCGCGACAACGTCCGCCTCGACTCCGTACCCTAGATAGACAGGGTGACAGTGGTGTCACGTCTCGGCGTTCGTTCTCGTGACGTCTGCTTACCGTCTCTAGCTAGAAGGGTGACAGTGGTGTACGTGCTGTGTCTCGTCCTTCGTCGCTACCACGACGATCGTCTCCTCGACTCGCGTACCCCAAGATTAAAGAGGTGGCAAGTGGTGTCACGTGCTCGTCTCGGCATCCGTCGTCGCACCGCGATGACATCTGCCTGACTCGCGTTACAAATATGACAGGGTGGCAGTGTGTCACGTGCTCATCTCGGAGTTCGTCGTCGCTACCACGATGACTTCACACTCGACTCGCGTAACACAAGATAGACAGTGGTGGCAGTTGTGTCACGTGCTCATTCGGCGTCCGACGTCGCACCGCGACGACGTCCACCCGACTAGCGTAACCCAAAGATAGACGGGGTTAACAGTGGTGTTTCACTTGCTCGTCTTCATTGTCCGTCGTCGCAAGCTAACGACGTCTGCCTCGACTCACGTAACCTCAGATAGAAAGGGTGGCAGTGGTTTGCACTGCTCGTTTCGGCATCCGTCGTCTCTATTGCCATGATATGTTTGCCTGACTCACATACCCTAAGATAGACAGGGGTGCAGTGGTGTCAGTGTCTCGTTGGCGTCCATCGTCGCTACACCCCTCGATGACGTCCGCCTTGACTGTTGTTTACGCTAAAGACAGAGTGGCAGTGGTGCTGTGTTCGTCTTGGCGTCCGTGAGTCGCTACCGCGACGACGTCCGCCTGACTCACGTGACCCTAAGATATAGGGGGCAGTGGTGTCACTTCTCGTTTGGCATCCGTCGTCGCGGTAGACAGGGTGACGAGTGGTGTCACGTGCTCGTCTCGGCATTGTCCGACCTCGACTCCGGTACCCTAAGATAAACAGGGTGGCATGGTGTCATGTGCCTCTCGACATCCGTCGTCGCTACCGCGATGACGTCCACCTCGACTTCGTTCGATAGACGGGTGCATGGTGTCACGTGCTGTCTCGGCATTCACCGGCGTCCGCCTGACTCGCTTAACCATAAAAGACAGGGTGGCAGTGGTGTCACGTGTTCGTCTCGGGTCCGACGTCGCTACCCAGCATGCTGTCCCTGACTTCGAACCCTAGATAGATGGGGTGACAGTGTGTCACGTACTCGTCTTGGTGTCCATCGTGCTAGGAGCGAGTCTGCCTCGACTCGCATCAGCCCTAGATAGACATGGGGGTGGCAGTGGTGCACATGCTCGTCTCTGCGTCGACTTGCTACGTGATCGTCCACCTCGACTCGCGCGTAAGTCCTAAGACAGGGTGACAGTGTGTCACATGCTCGTCTGGAGGTGATGGTAATAGTAGGGTGGAATGGGATTGTGGTTTGAATCCGTGGAGTGAGTTGTGGATGAGCAGGATTGTTAGATCAAGAAGGGTGGGGTGGTATGGTGAGGTGGTGGATGTCGTGGGTGTGGTGTATAAAGGGGATGGGTGGGGATTGGGTAAGGTAGGGTTGTATGGGGAGTCGACGTTTTGTCCTGTAGGCTTCGTCTGTCGTGAGACGACTCGCCTCGACTCGCGTAACTCTAAGATAGACAGGGTGACAGTGGTGTCACGTGCTCATCTCGGCGTCCGTCGTCACCTACAGCGACGACGTCCGCCTCGACTCGTGTGACCCTAAGATAGACAGGGTGGCAGTGGTTTCACGTGCTCGTCTGGCGTCCGTCGTGCTACCGCGACGATGTCCGCCTCGACTCGCGTGACCCTAAGATAGACAGGGTGATATGGTGTCATGTGCTCGTCTTGGCGTCCGTCGTCGCTACCTGCCTGAATGGCAGCATCATCCGCCTTGAATCGCATGACCCTAAAATAGATAGGTCGGCAGTGGTGTCACGTGCTCGTCTCGGCGTTTCGTCGTCGCTACCACGACACGTCCGCTCACTTTTCTCACCTGATTACAGGGTGACAGTGTTGTCACACGTACCGCGATGACGTCGCTCGATCGTGACCCTAAGATAAACAGGGTGACAGTGGTGTCAGTACTCGCTTGGCATTCGTCGTCGCTATTGCGCGACGTCCGCCTCGACTCGCGTTACGCTAAGACAGGGTTGTAGTGGTGTCAGTGCTCGTCTGGCGTCAGTCGTCGCTATTACTCCGACACGTCCGACTCGACTCGCGTACCTAAGATAGACAGGGTGGCAGTGGTGTCACCTGCTGTCTCGCGTCAGTCGTCGCTACCCGATCCTGAACGGACCTGCCAGTCGTCCGGGCTCTCGACTCGCAAAACCCTAAGATAGACGAAGGTGGCAGTTGTGTCACGTGCTCATCCTCGGGTCCGCTCGCTACCGTGATGACGTCCACCTCGACTCGCGTAACCCTAAGATAGACGGGGTGGACAGTGGTGTCACTGCTCGTCTCGGTGTCCGTACGTCGCTAGCGAGACGACGTCCGCCTCGACTCGCGTAACCATAAGATAGACAGGGTGGCAGTGGTGTCACGTGCTCGTCTCGACGTCCGTCGTCGCTACCCAAATCACCGTCGATCTCAGCTCCTACGACCTGACCGCTTGAACGCTAAGTAGACAGGGTGGCAGTGGTGTGACGTGTCGTCTCGGCGTCCGTCATCGCTACCACGATGACGTCCACACTCGACTCGCGTGACTTAAGATAGACGTGGGTACAGTGGTGTCATCTGCTCGTCTCGGCGTCCGTCGTCGCTACGGCGACAACGTCCGCCTCGACTCGCGTGTCCCTAAAATAGACAGGGTGGCAATGGTTGTCACGTGCTCATCTCGGCGGCTTCGTCATCGCTACACCGCGACGATGTTCTCCTCGACTCGCGTCACCCTAAGATAGACATGGTGACAGTGGTGTCACGTGCTCGTCTCGGCGTCCGTCGTCGCTATTGCGACGACGTTCGCCTCGACTCGCGTTACCCTAAGATAGACAGGGTGACAGTGTGTGTCACGTACTCATCTCGGCGTTCGTCTTCAGCTATTGCGACGACGTCCGCCTCGACTCGCGTTACGCTAAGACAGGTTGCAGTGGTTGTCACATGCTCGTCTCGGCGTCGTCGTCGCTAGCGCGCGATCACAGCAGCACAACGTCCACCTCGACTCGCGTAACCCTAAGATAGACAGGGGGCAGTTGTGTCACGTGCTCATCTCGGCGTCCGTCGTCGCTACCGCGACACGTCCGCCTCGACTCGCGTGACCCTAAAATAGACAGGGTGGCAGTGGTGTCACGTGCTTGTCTCGCGTTCGTCGTTGCTACACAGCGACGACGTCTTCCTCGACTACCGTCACCCTAAGATAGACAGGTGACAGTGGTGTCACGTGCTCGTCTCGGCGTTCGTCATTGCTAACCGCGACGATGTCTTCCTCGACTCGCGTCACCCTAAGATAGACTGGGTGACAGTGCTGTCACGTGCGTAATCTCGATGTCATATCGCTACGCGACGGACGACGTCCGCCTCGACTCCGTGACCCTAAAATAGACAGGGGTGGCAAGTGGTGTCCGTGGTCTCTCGGCGTTCGTCGTTGCTACCCCGACGACGTCTTCATCGACTCGCGTACACAAAGATAGACAGGGTGGCAGTGGTGTCACGTGCTCGTCTCGGTGTCCGTCGTCGTTACCGCGACAACGTCCGCTCGACTCGCGTCACCCTAAGATAGACAGGGTGACATGGTGTCACGTGCGCGTCTCGGCGTCCGTCGTCGGTAGAAAGGGTGACAGTGGGTGTCACGTGCTCGTGTCGGCGTCCGTCGTCGCTCCACGACGACGTCCGCCTCGACTCGCGTAAACCCAAGATAAAGAGGGTGGCACTGGTGTCACGTGCTCGTCCGGCATCCGTCGTCGCTACCGCGATGACATCTGCTTCGACTCGCGTTACAATAAGACAGGGTGGCAGTGGTGTCACTGCTCATACTCGGCGTTCGTCTCGCTACCACGATGACGTCCACCTCGACTCGCGTAACCCTAAGATAGACAGGGTGGCAGTTGTGTCACGTGCTCATCTCGGCGTACGACGTCGCTACCGCGACGACGTCCACCGCGACTAGCGTACCATAGATAGACGGGGGTGGGAACAGTGTGGCACTTGCTCGTCTTAGTGTCCGTCGTCGCTAGCGAGACGACGTCTGCTGACTCACGTAACCCTCAGATAGAAAGGGTGGCAGTGGTGTCACGTGCTCGTTTCGGCATCCGTCGTCGCTATTGCAATGATGTTTGCCTCGACTCACATTACCCTAAGATAGACAGGGTGTGGTGGTGTCATGTGCTCGTCTTGGCGTCCGTCGTCGCTACCGCGAGTTGACGTCCGCCTTGACTGTTGTTACGCTAAGAAAGGTGGCAGTGGTGGCATGTGTTCGTCTCGGCGTATCGTGAGTCGCTACCACACATCCGCCTCCCCCCTCGCTCTACTACCCTGTAGATAGGGTGGCAGTGGTGTCACGTGCTCTCTTGGCATCCGTCGTCGCGGTAGAGGGGGTGACAGTGGTGTCACGTGCTCGTCTCGGCATGTCCGCCTCGACTCGCGTAACCCTAAGATAAACAGGGTGGCACTGGTGTCTGTGCCCGTCTCGACATCCGTCGTCGCTACCGCGATGACGTCCACCTCGACTCTCGTTACGATAAGACAGGGTGGCAGTGGTGTCACGTGCTCGTCTCGGCGTTCATCTCGGCGTCCGCCTCGACTCGCGTAACCCTAACATAGATAGGGTGGGCAGTGGTGTCACGTGCTCGTCTCGGTGTCCGACGTCGATACCCGCGATGCTGTCCACCTCGACTTGTAACCAAGATAGATGGGGTGACAGTGTATCACGTACTCGTCTTGGTGTCCATCGTCGCTAGCGAGACGACGTCTGCTCGACTCGCATAACCCTAAGATAGACAGGGTGGCAGTGGTGTCACATGCTCGTCTCTGCGTCCGACGTGGCTACCGTGATGACGTCCACCTCGACTCGCGTAATCCTAAGATAGCGGGTGACAGTGGTGTCACATGCTCGTCTCGGTGTCCGTCGTCGCTATCGAGACGACGTCCGCCTCGACTCGCGTAACTCTAAGATAGACAGGGTGACAGTGGTGTCACGTGCTCATCTCGGCGTCCGTCGTCACTAGTATACAGCGACGACGTCCGCCTCGACTCGTGTGACCCTAAGATAGACAGGGTGGCAGTGTTTCACGTCGTGCTCGTTGGGTCCGTCGTGCTACCGCGACGATGTCCGCCTCGACTCGCGTGACCCTAAGATAGACAGGGTGATAGTGGTGTCATGTGCTCGTCTCGGCGTCCGTCGTCGCTACGTACCGAGATGGACATCCGCCTTGGACTCTCCTGCGCATGCATCGCGATCGAGACCCTAAAATAGATAGGGCGGCAGTGGTGTCACGTGCTCGTCTCGGCGTTCGTCGTCGCTACCACGACGGCACTCCGCCTTCGCTTTCGTCACCTAGTGATACAGGGTACAGTGTGTCACGTGCTACCGCGATGACGTCCGCCTCGACTCGTGTGACCCTAAGATAAACAGGGTGACAGTGGTGTCACGTACTCTGTCTTGGCATTCGTCGTCGCTATTGCGACGACGTCCGCCTCGACTCGATTACGCTAAGACAGGGTTGTAGTGGTGTCACGTGCTCGTCTTGGCGTCAGTCGTCGCTACTGCGACGACGTCGACTCGACTCGCGTAACCCTAAGATAGACAGGGTGGCAGTGGTGTCACTTGCTGTCTCGGCGTCAGTCGTCGCTACCGCGATGACGTCCGGCTCGACTCGCATAACCTAATAGACAAGTGTGGCAGTTGTGTCACTGCTCATCTCGGTGTCCGACGTCGCTACCGTGATGACGTCCACCTCGACTCGCGTAACCCTAAGATAGACGGGGTGACAGTGGTGTCACGTGCTCGTCTCGGTGTCCGCGTCGCATACGAGACGACGTCCGCCTCGACTCGCGTAACCATAAGATAGACAGGGTGGCAGTGGTGTCACGTGCTCGTCTCGACGTCCGTCGTCGCTACCGCATGATATCCACTCGACTCGTTGACCCTAAGATAGACAGGGTGTGCAGTGGGTGACGTGCTCGTCTCGGCGTCCGTCATCGCTACATACATGACGTCCACCTCGACTCGCGTGACCTTAGATAGACTGGGTGAACAGTGGGTCACTTGCTCGTCCGGCGTCCGTCGTCGCTACGGCGACAACGTCCGCCTGATGCGCGTGTCCTAAAATAGACAGGGTGGCAATGGTGTCACGTGCTCATCTCGGCGTTCGTCATCGCTACCGCGACGATTTCCTCGACTCGCGTCACCCTAAATAGACAGTGGTGACAGGGTGTCACGTGCTCGTCTCGGCGTCCGTCGTCGCTATTGCGACGACGTTCGCCTCGACTCGCGTTACCCTAAGATAGACAGGGTGACAGTGGTGTCACGTACTCATCTCGTCGGCGTTCGTCTTCGCTATTGCGACGACGTCCGCCTCGACTCGCGTTACGCTAAGACAGGTTTGCAGTGGTGTCACGTGCTCGTCTCGGCGTTCGTCGTCACCCGCGACAACGTCCACCTCGACTCGCGTAACCTAAGATAGAACAGGGTGGCAGTTGTGTCACGTGCTCATCTCGAGCGTCCGTCGTCGCTACCGCGACGACGTCCGCCTCGACTCGCGTGACCCTAAAATAGACAGGGTGGCAGTGGTGTCACGTGCTTGTCTCGGCGTTCGTCGTTGCTACAGCGACGACGTCTTCCTCGACTACCGTCAACCCTAAGATAGACAGGGTGACAGTGGTGTCACGTGCTCTGTCTCGGCGTCGTCATTGCTACCGCGACGATGTCTTCCTCGACTCGCGTCACCCTAAGATAGACTGGGTGACAGTGCTGTCACGTGCTAATCTCGATGTCTATCATCGCCACCGCGACGACGTCCGCCTCGACTCGCGTGACCCTAAAATAGACAGGGTGGCAGTGGTGTCCCGTGGTCGTCTCGGCGTTCGTCGTTGCTACCGACGGACGCGTCTTCATCGACTCGCGTAACACAAAGATAGACAGGGTGGCAGTGGTGTCACGTGCTCTTCTCGTGTCCGTCGTCGTTACCGCGACAACGTCCGCCTCGACTCGCGTCACCCTAAGATAGACAGGGTGACAGTGGTGTCACGTGCGCGTCTCGGCGTCCGTCGTCGCGGTAGAAAGGGTGACAGTGGTTGTCACGTGCTCGTGTCGGCGTCCTCGTCGCTACCACGACGACGTCCGCCTCGACTCGCGTAACCCCAAGATAAAAGAGGGTGGCACGGTGTCCGTGCCTCGCTCTCGGCATCCGTCTCGCTAACCAAAAACCACCAGCCCAAACCCATACCCGGCCCCGCCTCCCCGGGTCCCGGTCCCTTTCCTTGGTCTCTTCCCCTCGCTTCGCCTCGCGTTTACATAAGACAGGGTGCA
>CM022300.1:125766418-125788491 GCA_011799875.1 Thinopyrum elongatum
GTGGCAGTGGTGTCACGTGCTCATCTCGGCGTTCGTCGTCGCTACCACGATGACGTCCACCTCGACTCGCGTAACCCTAAGATAGACAGGGTGGCAGTTGTGTCACGTGCTCATCTCGGCGTCCGACGTCGCTACCGCGACGACGTCCACCGCGACTAGCGTAACCCTAAGATAGACGGGGTAACAGTGGTGTCACTTGCTCGTCTTAGTGTCCGTCGTCGCTAGCGAGACGACGTCTGCCTCGACTCACGTAACCCTCAGATAGAAAGGGTGGCAGTGGTGTCACGTGCTCGTTTCGGCATCCGTCGTCGCTATTGCAATGATGTTTGCCTCGACTCACATTACCCTAAGATAGACAGGGTGGCAGTGGTGTCATGTGCTCGTCTTGGCGTCCGTCGTCGCTACCGCGATGACGTCCGCCTTGACTGTTGTTACGCTAAGACAGAGTGGCAGTGGTGGCATGTGTTCGTCTCGGCGTCCGTGAGTCGCTACCGCGACGACGTCCGCCTCGACTCGCGTGACCCTAAGATAGATAGGGTGGCAGTGGTGTCACGTGCTCGTCTTGGCATCCGTCGTCGCGGTAGACAGGGTGACAGTGGTGTCACGTGCTCGTCTCGGCATGTCCGCCTCGACTCGCGTAACCCTAAGATAAACAGGGTGGCACTGGTGTCATGTGCCCGTCTCGACATCCGTCGTCGCTACCGCGATGACGTCCACCTCGACTCTCGTTACGATAAGACAGGGTGGCAGTGGTGTCACGTGCTCGTCTCGGCGTTCATCTCGGCGTCCGCCTCGACTCGCGTAACCCTAACATAGATAGGGTGGCAGTGGTGTCACGTGCTCGTCTCGGTGTCCGACGTCGATACCGCGATGCTGTCCACCTCGACTTGCGTAACCCTAAGATAGATGGGGTGACAGTGTAGTCACGTACTCGTCTTGGTGTCCATCGTCGCTAGCGAGACGACGTCTGCCTCGACTCGCATAACCCTAAGATAGTCAGGGTGGCAGTGGTGTCACATGCTCGTCTCTGCGTCCGACGTGGCTACCGTGATGACGTCCACCTCGACTCGCGTAATCCTAAGATAGACGGGGTGACAGTGGTGTCACATGCTCGTCTCGGTGTCCGTCGTCGCTATCGAGACGACGTCCGCCTCGACTCGCGTAACTCTAAGATAGACAGGGTGACAGTGGTGTCACGTGCTCATCTCGGCGTCCGTCGTCACTACAGCGACGACGTCCGCCTCGACTCGTGTGACCCTAAGATAGACAGGGTGGCAGTGGTTTCACGTGCTCGTCTTGGCGTCCGTCGTGCTACCGCGACGATGTCCGCCTCGACTCGCGTGACCCTAAGATAGACAGGGTGATAGTGGTGTCATGTGCTCGTCTCGGCGTCCGTCGTCGCTACCGCGATGACATCCGCCTTGAATCGCGTGACCCTAAAATAGATAGGGCGGCAGTGGTGTTACGTGCTCGTCTCGGCGTTCGTCGTCGCTACCACGACGACGTCCGCTTCGACTTTCGTCACCCTAAGATAGACAGGGGGACAGTGTTGTCACGTGCTACCGCGATGACGTCCGCGTCGACTCGTGTGACCCGAAGATAAACAGGGTGACAGTGGTGTCACGTACTCGTCTTGGCATTCGTCGTCGCTATTGCGACGACGTCCGCCTCGACTCACGTTACGCTAAGACAGGGTTGTAGTGGTGCCACGTGCTCGTCCTGGCGTCAGTCGTCGCTACTGCGACGACGTACGACTCGACTCGCGTAACCCTAAGATAGACAGGGTGGCAGTGGTGTCACTTGCTCGTCTCGGCGTCAGTCGTCGCTACCGCGATGACGTCCGCCTCGACTCGCATAACCCTAAGATAGACAGGGTGGCAGTTGTGTCACGTGCTCATCTCGGTGTCCGACGTCGCTACCGTGATGACGTCCACCTCGACTCGCGTAACCCTAAGATAGACGGGGTGACAGTGGTGTCACGTGCTCGTCTCGGTGTCCGTCGTCGCTAGCGAGACGACGTCCGCCTCGACTCGCGTAACCATAAGATAGACAGGGTGGCAGTGGTGTCACGTGCTCGTCTCGACGTCCGTCGTCGCTACCGCAATGATATCCACCTCGACTCGCTTGACCCTAAGATAGACAGGGTGGCCGTGGTGTGACGTGCTCGTCTCGGCGTCCGTCATCGCTACCGCGATGACGTCCACCTCGACTCGCGGGACCTTAAGATAGACTGGGTGACAGTGGTGTCACTTGCTCGTCCCGGCGTCCGTCGTCGCTACGGCGACAACGTCCGCCTCGACTCGTGTGACCCTAAAATAGACAGGGTGGCAATGGTGTCACGTGCTCATCTCGGCGTTCGTCATCGCTACCGCGACGATGTCTTCCTCGACTCGCGTCACCCTAACATAGACAGGGTGACAGTGGTGTCACGTGCTCGTCTCGGCGTCCGTCGTCGCTATTGCGACGACGTTCGCCTCGACTCGCGTTACCCTAAGATAGACAGGGTGACAGTGGTGTCACGTACTCGTCTCGGCGTTCGTCTTCGCTATTGCGACGACGTCCGCCTCGACTCGCGTTACGCTAAGACAGGTTTGCAGTGGTGTCACGTGCTCGTCTTGGCGTTCGTCGTCGCTACCGCGACAACGTCCACCTCGACTCGCGTAACCCTAAGATAGAAAGGGTGGCAGTTGTGTCACGTGCTCATCTCGGCGTCCGTCGTCGCTACCGCGACGACGTCCGCCTCGACTCGCGTGACCCTAAAATAGACAGGGTGGCAGTGGTGTCACGTGCTTGTCTCGGCGTTCGTCGTTGCTACAGCGACGACGTCTTCCTCGACTACCGTCACCCTAAGATAGACAGGGTGACAGTGGTGTCACGTGCTCGTCTCGGCGTTCGTCATTGCTACCGCGACGATGTCTTCCTCGACTCGCGTCACCCTAAGATAGACTGGGTGACAGTGCTGTCACGTGCTAATCTCGATGTCTATCATCGCCACCGCGACGACGTCCGCCTCGACTCGCGTGACCCTAAAATAGACAGGGTGGCAGTGGTGTCCCGTGGTCGTCTCGGCGTTCGTCGTTGCTACCGGGACGACGTCTTCATCGACTCGCGTAACACAAAGATAGACAGGGTGGCAGTGGTGTCACGTGCTCGTCTCGGTGTCCGTCGTCGTTACCGCGACAACGTCCGCCTCGACTCGCGTCACCCTAAGATAGACAGGGTGACAGTGGTGTCACGTGCGCGTCTCGGCGTCCGTCGTCGCGGTAGAAAGGGTGACAGTGGTGTCACGTGCTCGTGTCGGCGTCCGTCGTCGCTACCACGACGACGTCCGCCTCGACTCGCGTAACCCCAAGATAAAGAGGGTGGCACTGGTGTCACGTGCTCGTCTCGGCATCCGTCGTCGCTACCGCGATAACATCTGCCTCGACTCGCGTTACAATAAGACAGGGTGGCAGTGGTGTCACGTGCTCATCTCGGCGTTCGTCGTCGCTACCACGATGACGTCCACCTCAACTCGCGTAACCCTAAGATAGACAGGGTGGCAGTTGTGTCACGTGCTCATCTCGGCGTCCGACGTCGCTACCGCGACGACGTCCACCGCGACTAGCGTAACCCTAAGATAGACGGGGTAACAGTGGTGTCACTTGCTCGTCTTAGTGTCCGTCGTCGCTAGCGAGACGATTTCTGCCTCGACTCACGTAACCCTAAGATAGAAAGGGTGGCAGTGGTGTCACGTGCTCGTTTCGGCATCCATCGTCGCTACTGCAATGATGTTTGCCTCGACTCACACTACCCTAAGATAGACAGGGTGGCAGTGGTGTCATGTGCTCGTCTTGGCGTCCGTCGTCGCTACCGCGATGACGTCCGCCTTGACTGTTGTTACGCTAAGACAGAGTGGCAGTGGTGGCATGTGTTCGTCTCGGCGTCCGTGAGTCGCTACCGCAACGACGTCCGCCTCGACTCGCGTGACCCTAAGATAGATAGGGTGGCAGTGGTGTCACGTGCTCGTCTTGGCATCCGTCGTTGCGGTAGACAGGGTGACAGTGGTGTCACGTGCTCGTCTCGGCATGTCCGCCTCGACTCGCGTAACCCTAAGATAAACAGGGTGGCACTGGTGTCATGTGCCCGTCTCGACATCCGTCGTCGCTACCGCGATGACGTCCACCTCGACTCTCGTTACGATAAGACAGGGTGGCAGTGGTGTCACGTGCTCGTCTCGGCGTTCATCTCGGCGTCCGCCTCGACTCGTGTAACCCTAAGATAGACATGGTGGCAGTGGTGTCACGTGCTCGTCTCGGTGTCCGACGTCGCTACCGTGATGCTGTCCACCTCGACTTGCGTAACCCTAAGATAGATGGGGTGACAGTGTAGTCACGTACTCGTCTTGGTGTCCATCGTCGCTAGCGAGACGACGTCTGCCTCGACTCGCATAACCCTAAGATAGACAGGGTGGCAGTGGTGTCACATGCTCGTCTCTGCGTCCGACGTGGCTACCGTGACGACGTCCACCTCGACTCGCGTAATCCTAAGATAGACAGGGTGACAGTGGTGTCACATGCTCGTCTCGGTGTCCGTCGTCGCTATCGAGACGACGTCCGCCTCGACTCGCGTAACTCTAAGATAGACAGGGTGACAGTGGTGTCACGTGCTCATCTCGGCGTCCGTCGTCACTACAGCGACGATGTCCGCCTCGACTCATGTGACCCTAAGATAGACAGGGTGGCAGTGGTTTCACGTGCTCGTCTCGGCGTCCGTCGTGCTACCGCGACGATGTCCGCCTCGACTCACGTGACCCTAAGATAGACAGGGTGATAGTGGTGTCATGTGCTCGTCTCGGCGTCCGTCGTCGCTACCGCGATGACATCCGCCTTGAATCGCGTGACCCTAAAATAGATAGGGCGGCAGTGGTGTCACGTGCTCGTCTCGGCGTTCGTCGTCGCTACCACGACGACGTCCGCTTCGACTTTCGTCACCCTAAGATAGACAGGGTGAAAGTGTTGTCACGTGCTACCGCGATGACGTCCGCCTCGACTCGTGTGACCCTAAGATAAACAGGGTGACAGTGGTGTCACGTACTCATCTTGGCATTCGTCGTCGCTATTGCGACGACGTCCGCCTCGACTCGCGTTACGCTAAGACAGGGTTGTAGTGGTGTCACGTGCTCGTCTTGGCGTCAGTCGTCGCTACTGCGACGACGTCCGACTCGACTCGCGTAACCCTAAGATAGACAGGGTGGCAGTGGTGTCACTTGCTCGTCTCGGCGTCAGTCGTCGCTACCGCGATGACGTCCGCCTCGACTCGCATAACCCTAAGATAGACAGGGTGGCAGTTGTGTCACGTGCTCATCTCGGTGTCCGACGTCGCTACCGTGATGACGTCCACCTCGACTCGCGTAACCCTAAGATAGACGGGGTGACAGTGGTGTCACGTGCTCGTCTCGGTGTCCGTCGTCGCTAGCGAGACGACGTCCGCCTCGACTCGCGTAACCACGTGCTCGTCTCGACGTCCGTCGTCGCTACCGCAATGATATCCACCTCGACTCGCTTGACCCTAAGATAGACAGGGTGGCAGTGGTGTCACGTACTTGTATCGGCGTCCGTCGTCGCAACCGCGTAACCCTAAGATAGACAGGGTGGCAGTGGTGTCACGAGCTTGTCTCGGCGTCCGTCGTCGCTACCGCGACGACGTCCGCCTCGACTCGCGTGACCCTAAGATAGACAGGGTGACAGTGGTGTCACGTGCTCATTTTGGTGTCCGTCGTTGCTACCGCGTAACCCTAAGATAGACAGGGTGACAGTGGTGTCACGTACTTGTATCGGCGTTCGTCGTCGCTATTGCGACGACGTCTGCCTCGACTCGCGTTACGCTAAGACAGGGTTGCAGTGGTGTCACGTGCTTGTCTCGGTGTTCGTCGTCGCTACCGCGACGACGTCCGCCTCGACTCGCGTAACCCTAAGATAAACAGGTTGGCACTGGTGTCATGTGCTCGTCTCGGCATCCGTCGTCGCTACCACGTTGATGTCCGCCTCGACTCGCGTTACGATAAGACAAGGTGGCAGTGGTGTCACGTCCTCGTCTCGGCGTTCATCATCTCTACCTCGACGATGTCTGCCTCGACTCGCGCAACCCTAAAATAGACAGGGTGGCAGTGGTGTTACATGCTCGTCTTGGCGTCAGTCGCCGCTACTGCGACGATGTCCTACTCGACTCGCGTAACCATAAGATAGACAGGGTGGCAGTGGTGTCACTTGCTCGTCTCGGCGTCTGTCGTCACTACCGCGATGACGTCCGCCTCGACTCGCATAACCCTAAGATAGACAGGGTGGCAGTTGTGTCACGTGCTCATCTCGGCGTCCGACGTCGCTACCGTGATGACGTCCACCTCGACTCGCGTAACCCTAAGATAGACGGGGTGACAGTGGTGTCACGTGCTCGACTCGGTGTCCGTTGTCGCTAGCGAGACGATGTCCGCCTCGACTCGCGTAACCCTAAGATAGACAGGGTGGGAGTGGTGTCACGTGCTCGTCTCGACTCGCGTTACCCTAAGATAGACAGGGTGACAGTGGTGTCACGTACTCGTCTCGGCGTTCGTCTTCGCTATTGCGACGACGTCCGCCTCGACTCGCGTTACGCTAAGACAGGTTTGCAGTGGTGTCACGTGCTCGTCTCGGCGTTCGTCGTCGCTACCGCGATGATGTCTGCCTCGACTCGCGTAACCCTAAGATAGACAGGGTGGCAGTGGTGTCATGTGCTCGTCTTGGCGTCCGTCGTCGCGGTAGAAAGGGTGACAGTGGTGTCACGTGCTTATCTCGGCGTCCATCGTCACTACCACGACGACGTCCGCCTCGACTCGCGTAACCCCAAGATAAACACGGTGGCACTGGTGTCACGTGCTCATCTCGGCATCCGTCGTCGCTACCGCGATGACATCTGCCTCGACTCGCGTTACGATAAGACAGGGTGGTAGTGGTGTCACGTGCTCATCTCGGCGTCCGATGTCGCTACAGCGACGACGTCCACCGCGACTCGCGTAACCCTAAGATACACAGGGCGGCAGTTGTGTCACGTGCTCATCTCGGCGTCCGATGTCGCTACCGCGACGACGTCCACCACGACTAGCGTAACCCTAAGATAGACGGGGTGACAGTGGTGTCACTTGCTCGTCTCAGTGTCCGTCGTCACTAGCAAGACGACGTCTGCCTCGACTCGCGTAACCCTAAGATAGAAAGGTTGGCAGTGGTGTCACGTGCTTGTTTCGGCATCCGTCATCGCTATTGCAATGATGTTTGCCTCGACTCGCATTACCTTAAGATACATAGGGTGGCAGTGGTGTCACGTGCTCGTCTTGGCATCCGTCGTCGCTACCGCGATGACGTCCGCATTGACAGAGTGGCAGTGGTGGCACGTGTTCGTCTCGGCGTCCGTGAGTCGCTACCGCGACGACGTCCGCCTCGACTCACGTAATCCTAAGATAAACAGGGTGGCACTGGTGTCATGTGCTCGTCTCAGCATCCGTCGTCGCTACCTCGATGACGTCCACCTCGACTCTCGTTACGATAAGACAGGGTGGCAGTGGTGTCACGTGCTCGTCTTGGCGTTCATCGTCGCTACCGCGAAGATGTCTGCCTCGACTCGCGTAACCCTAAGATAGACAGGGTGGCAGTGGTGTCACGTGCTCGTCTCGGCGTCCGACGTCGCTACCGTGATGCTGTCCGCCTCGACTTGCGTAACCCTAAGATAGACAGGGTGACAGTGGTGTCACGTACTCGTCTTGGTGTCCGTCGTCGCTAGCGAGACGACATCTGCCTCGACTCGCATAACCCTAAGTTAGACAGGGTGGCAGTGGTGTCACGTGCTCGTCTCGGCGTTCGTCGTCGCTACCGCGATGATGTCCGCCTCGACTCGCGTAACCCTAAGATAGACAGGGTGGCAGTGGTGTCACGTGCTCGTCTTGGCGTCCGTCGTCGCGGTAGAAAGGGTGACAGTGGTGTCACGTGCTCATCTCGGCGTCCGTCGTCGCTACCACGATGACGTCCGCCTCGACTCGGGTAACCCCAAGATAAACAGGGTGGCACTGGTGTCACGTGCTCATCTCGGCATCCGTCGTCGCTACCGCGATGACATCTGCCTCGACTCGCGTTACGATAAGACAGGGTGGTAGTGGTATCACGTGCTCATCTCGGCGTCCGATGTCGCTACCGCGACGACGTCCACAACAACTCGCGTAACCCTAAGATACACAGGGTGGCAGTTTTGTCACGTGCTCATCTCGGGGTCCGATGTCGCTACCGCGACGACGTCCACCGCGACTAGCGTAACCCTAAGATACACGGGGTGACAGTGGTGTCACTTGCTCGTCTCAGTGTCCGTCGTCACTAGCGAGACGACGTCTGCCTCGACTCGCGTAACCCTAAGATAGAAAGGTTGGCAGTGGTGTCACATGCTCGTTTCGGCATCCGTCATCGCTATTGCAATGATGTTTGCCTCGACTTGCATTACCTTAAGATAGACAGGGTGGCAGTGGTGTCACGTGCTCGTCTTGGCATCCGTCGTCGCTACCGCGATGACGTCCGCATTCACTGGTGTTACGCTAAGACAGAGTGGCAGTGGTGGCACGTGTTCGTCTCGGCGTCCGTGAGTCGCTACCGCGACGACGTCCGCCTCGACTCACGTAATCCTAAGATAAACATGGTGGCACTGGTGTCATGTGCTCGTCTCGGCATCCGTCGTCGCTACCTCGATGACGTCCACCTCGACTCTCGTTACGATAAGACAGGGTGGCAGTGGTGTCACGTGCTCGTCTCGGCGTTCATCGTCGCTACCGCGATGATGTCTGCCTATAATCGCGTAACCCTAAGATAGACAGGGTGGCAGTGGTGTCACGTGCTCGTCTCGGCGTCCGACGTCGCTACCGCGATGCTGTCCACCTCGACTTGCGTAACCCTAAGATAGACAGGGTGACAGTGGTGTCACGTACTCGTGTTGGTGTCCGTCGTCGCTAGCGAGACGACATCTGCCTGGACTCGCATGACCCTAAGATAGACAGGGTGGCAGTGGTGTCACGTGCTCGTCTCGGCGTCCGACGTCGTTACCGTGATGACGTCCACCTCGACTCGCGTAACCCTAAGATAGACGATGTGACAGTGGTGTCACGTGCTCGTCTCGGTGTCCGCCGTCACTAGCGAGACGACGTCCGCCTAGACTCGTGTAACTCTAAGATAGACAGGGTGACAGTGGTGTCACGTGCTCATCTCGGCGTCCGTCGTCGCTACCGCGACGACGTCCGCCTCGACTCGCGTGACCCTAAGATAGACAGGGTGGCAGTGGATTCACGTGCTCATCTCGGTGTCCGTCGTCGCTACCGCGACGACGTCCGCCTCGACTCGCGTGACCCTAAGATAGACAGGGTGATAGTGGTGTCATGTGCTCGTCTCGGCGTCCGTCGTCGCTACCATGATGACATCCGCCTCGAATCGCGTGACCCTAAAATAGATAGGGTGGCAGTGGTGTCACGTGCTCGTCTCGGCGTTCGTCGTCGCTACCACGATGACGTCCGCTTCGACTTGCGTCACCCTAAGATAGACATGGTGACAGTGTTGTCACGTGCTCGTCTCGGCGTCCGTCGTCACTACCGCGATGACATCCGCCTCGAATCGCGTGACCCTAAAATAGATAGGGTGGCAGTGGTGTCACGTGCTCGTCTCGGCGTTCATCGTCGCTACCACGACGACGTCCGCCTCGACTCGCGTGACCCTATGATAAACAGGGTGACAGTTGTGTCACGTACTCATCTCGGTGTTCGTCGTCGCTATTGCGATGACGTCCGCCTCGACTCGCGTTACGCTAAGACAGGGTTGCAGTTGGGTCACGTGCTCGTCTCGCCGTCCGTCGTCGCAACCGCGTAACCCTAAGATAGACAGGGTGGCAGTGGTGTCACGAGCTTGTCTCGGCGTCCGTCGTCGCTACCGCGACGACGTCCGCCTCGACTCGCGTGACCCTAAGATAGACAGGGTGACAGTGGTGTCATGTGCTCATTTTGGTGTCCGTCGTTGCTACCGCGTAACCCTAAGATAGACAGGGTGACAGTGGTGTCACGTACTTGTATCGGCGTTCGTCGTCGCTATTGCGACGACGTCCGCCTCGACTCGCGTTACGCTAAGAGAGGGTTGCAGTGGTGTGACGTGCTTGTCTCGGTGTTCGTCGTCGCTACCGCGACGACGTCCGCCTCGACTCGCGTAACCCTAAGATAAACAGGTTGGCACTGGTGTCATGTGCTCGTCTCGGCATCCGTCGTCGCTACCACGTTGATGTCCGCCTCGACTCGCGTTACGATAAGACAGGGTGGCAGTGGTGTCACGTCCTCGTCTCGGCGTTCATCATCTCTACCTCGACGATGTCTGCCTCGACTCGCGCAACCCTAAAATAGACAGGGTGGCAGTGGTGTTACATGCTCGTCTTGGCGTCAGTCGCCGCTACTGCGACGATGTCCGACTCGACTCGCGTAACCATAAGATAGACAGGGTGGCAGTGGTGTCACTTGCTCGTCTCGGCGTCTGTCGTCACTACCGCGATGACGTCCGCCTCGACTCGCATAACCCTAAGATAGACAGGGTGGCAGTTGTGTCACGTGCTCATCTCGGCGTCCGACGTCGCTACCGTGATGACGTCCACCTCGACTCGCGTAACCCTAAGATAGACGGGGTGACAGTGGTGTCACGTGCTCGACTCGGTGTCCGTTGTCGCTAGCGAGACGACGTCCGCCTCGACTCGCGTAACCCTAAGATAGACAGGGTGGGAGTGGTGTCACGTGCTCGTCTCGACGTCCGTCGTCGCTACCGCGACGACGTCCACCTCGACTCGCATGACCCTAAGATAGACAGGGTGGCAGTGGTGTGACGTGCTCGTCTTGGCGTCCGTCATCGCTACCGCGATGACGTCCGCCTCGACTCGCGTGACCCTAAGATAGACTGGGTGACAGTGGTGTCACTTGCTCGTCTCGGCGTCCATCGTCGCTACCGCGACAACGTCCGCCTCGACTCGCGTGACCCTAAAATAGACAGGGTGGCAATGGTGTCACGTGCTCGTCTCGGCGTTCGTCGTCGCTACCGCGATGATGTCTTCCTCGACTCGCGTCACCCTAAGATAGACAGGGTGACAGTGGTGTCACGTGCTCGTCTCGGCGTCCGTCATCGCTAATGCGACGACATCCGCCTCGACTCGCGTTACCCTAAGATAGACAGGGTGACAGTGGTGTCACGTACTCGTCTCGGTGTTCGTCGTCGCTATTGCGACGACGTCCGCCTCGACTCGCGTTACGCTAAGACAAGTTTGCAGTGGTGTCACGTGCTCGTCTTGGCGTTCATCGTCGCTACCGCGATGATGTCCGCCTCGACTCGCGTAACCCTAAGATAGACAGGGTGGCAGTGGTGTCACGTGCTTCTCGGCGTCCGTCGTCGCTACCGCGACAATGTCCGCCTCGACTCGCGTCACCCTAAGATAGACAGGGTGACAGTGGTGTCACGTGCTCGTCTTGGCGTCCGTCGTCGCGGTAGACAGGGTGACAGTGGTGTCACGTGCTCGTCTCGGCGTCCGTCGTCGCTACCACGACGACGTCCGCCTCGACTTGCGTAACCCCAAGATAAACAGGGTGGCACTAGTGTCACGTGCTCGACTCGGCATCCGTCGTCGCTACCGCGATGACGTCCGCCTCGACTCGCGTTACGATAAGACAGGGTGGCAGTGGTGTCACGTGCTCATCTCGGCGTTCGTCGTCGCTACCGCGACCACGTCCACCTCAACTCGCGTAACCCTAAGATAGACGGGGTGACAGTGGTGTCACGTGCTCGTCTCGGTGTCCGTCGTCGCTAGCGAGACGATGTTCGCCTCAACTCACGTAACCCTAAGATAGACAGGGTGGCAATGGTGTCACGTGCTCATCTCGGCGTCCGACGTCGCTACCGTGACGACGTCCACCTCGACTCGCGTAACCCTAAGATAGACGGATTGACAGTGGTGTCACATGCTCGTCTCGGTGTCCATCGTCGCTAGCGAGACGACATCCGCCTCGACTCGCGTAACCCTAAGATAGACAGGGTGGCAGTTGTGTCACGTGCTCATATCGGCGTCCGTCGTCGCTAGCGCGATGATGTCCGCCTCGACTCGCGTGACCCTAAGATAGACAGGGTGGTAGTGGTGTCACGTGCTCGTCTCGGCGTCCGTCGTCGCTACCGCGATGACGTCCGCCTCGACTCGCGTGACCCTAAGATAGACTGGGTGATAGTGGTGTCACGTGCTCGTCTCGGCGTCCGTCGTCGCTACCGCGAGGACGTCTGCCTCGACTCGCGTGACCCTAAAATAGACAGGGTGGCAGTTGACAGGGTGACAGTGGTGTCACGTACTCGTCTCGGCGTTCGTCGTCGCTATTGCGACTACGTCTGCCTCGACTCGCGTTACGCTAAGACAGGGTTGCCGTGGTGTCACATGCTCGTCTCGGTGTTCGTCATCGCTACCGCTACGATGTCCGCCTAGACTCGCGTAACCCTAAGATAGACAGGGTGGCAGTGGTGTCACGCGACAACGTCTGCTTCGACTCACGTCACCCTAAGATAGGCATGGTGACAGTGGTGTCACGTGCTTGTCTCGGTGTCCGTCGTCGCGGTAGACAGGGTGACAGCGGTGTCACATGCTCGTCTCGGCCTCCGTCGTCGCTACCACGATGATGTCCGCCTTGACTCGCGTAACCCCATGATAAACAGGGTGGCACAGGTGTCACGTGCTCGTCTCGGCATCCGTCGTCGCTACCGCGATGACGTCCGCCTCGACTCGCGTTATGATAAGACAGGGTGGCAGTGGTGTCACGTGCTCGTCTTGGCATTCGTCGTCACTACTGCGACGACGTCCGCCTCGACTCGCGTAACCCTCAGATAGACAGGGTGGCAGTTGTGTCACGTGCTCATCTCGGTGTCCGACGTCGCTACCGCGACGACGTCCACCTCGACTCGCGTAACCTTAAGATAGACGGGGTGACAGTGGTGTCCCGTGCTCGTCTCGGTGTCCGTCATCGCTAGCGAGATGACGTCCGCTTCGACTCGCGTAACCCTAAGATAGACAGGGTGGCAGTGGTGTCACGTGCTCGGTTCGGCATCCGTCGTCGCTATTGCAATGATGTTTGCCTCGACTCGCATTACCCTAAGATAGATAGGGTGGCAGTGGTGTCACGTGCTCGTCTTGGCGTCCGTCATCGCTACCGCGATGACGTCTGCCTTGACTGGTGTTACGCTAAGACAGAGTGGCAGTGGTGTCACATGTTCGTCTCGGTGTCCGTGAGTCGCTACCGCGATGATGTCCGCCTCGACTCGCGTGACCCTAAGATAGATAGGGTGACAGTCGTGTCACGTGCTTGCCTCGGTATCCGTCGTCGCGGTAGACAGGGTGACAGTGGTGTCATGTCCTTGTCTCGGCGTCCGTCGTCGCTACCGCGACTACGTTCGCCTCGACTCATGTAACCCTAAGATAAATAGGCTGGCACTAGTGTCACGTGCTTGTCTCGGCATCCATCGTCGCTACCGCGATGACGTCCGCCTCGACTCGCGTTATGATAAGACAGGGTGGCAGTGGTGTCACGTGCTCGTCTCGGCGTTCGTCGTCGCTATAGCGACGATGTCCGCCTCGACTCGCGTATCCCTAAGATAGAAAGGGTGGAAGTGGTGTCACGTGCTCGTCTCGGCGTCCGACGTCGCTACCATGATGACATCCGCCTCGAATCGCGTGACCCTAAAATAGATAGGGTGGCAGTGGTGTCACGTGCTCATCTCGGCGTCCGTCGTCGCTACCACGACGACGTCCGCTTCGACTTGCATCACCCTAAGATAGACATGGTGACAGTGTTGTCACGTGCTCGTCTCGGCGTCCGTCGTCACTACCGCGATGACATCCGCCTCGAATCGCGTGACCCTAAAATAGATAGGGTGGCAGTGGTGTCACGTGCTCGTCTCGGCGTTCGTCGTCGCTACCACGACGACGTCCGCCTCGACTCGCGTGACCCTATGATAAACAGGGTGACAGTTGTGTCACGTACTCATCTCGGTGTTCGTCGTCGCTATTGCGATGACGTCCGCCTCGACTCGCGTTACGCTAAGACAGGGTTGCAGTTGTGTCACGTGCTCGTCTCGCCGTCCGTCGTCGCAACCGCGTAACCCTAAGATAGACAGGGTGGCAGTGGTGTTACGAGCTTGTCTCGGCGTCCGTCGTCGCTACCGCGACGACGTCCGCCTCGACTCGCGTGACCCTAAGATAGACAGGGTGACAGTGGTGTCACGTGCTCATTTTGGTGTCCGTCATTGCTACCGCGTAACCCTAAGATAAACAGGGTGACAGTGGTGTCACGTACTTGTATCGGCGTTCGTCGTCGCTATTGCGACGACGTCCGCCTCGACTTGCGTTACGCTAAGACAGGGTTGCAGTGGTGTCACGTGCTTGTCTCGGTGTTCGTCGTCGCTACCGCGACGACGTCCGCCTCGACTCGCGTAACCCTAAGATAAACAGGTTGGCACTGGTGTCATGTGCTCGTCTCGGCATCCGTCGTCGCTACCGCGTTGATGTCCGCCTCGACTCGCGTTACGATAAGACAGGGTGGCAGTGGTGTCACGTCCTCGTCTCGGCGTTCATCATCTCTACCTCGACGATGTCTGCCTTGACTCGCGCAACCCTAAAATAGACAGGGTTGCAGTGGTGTTACATGCTCGTCTTGGCGTCAGTCGTCGCTACTGCGACGATGTCCGACTCGACTCGCGTAACCATAAGATAGACAGGGTGGCAGTGGTGTCACTTGCTCGTCTCGACGTCTGTCGTCACTACCGCGATGACGTCCGCCTCGACTCGCATAACCCTAAGATAGACAGGGTGGCAGTTGTGTCACGTGCTCATCTCGGCGTCTGACGTCGCTACCGTGATGACGTCCACCTCGACTCGCGTAACCCTAAGATAGACGGGGTGACAGTGGTGTCACGTGCTCGACTCGGTGTCCGTTGTCGCTAGCGAGACGACGTCCGCCTCGACTCGCGTAACCCTAAGATAGACAGGGTGGGAGTGGTGTCACGTGCTCGTCTCGACGTCCGTCGTCGCTACCGCGACGACGTCCACCTCGACTCGCATGACCCTAAGATAGACAGGGTGGCAGTGGTGTGACGTGCTCGTCTTGGCGTCCGTCATCGCTACCGCGATGACGTCTGCCTCGACTCGCTTGACCCTAAGATAAACTGGGTGACAGTGGTGTCACTTGCTCGTCTCGGCGTCCATCGTCGCTACCGCGACAACGTCCGCCTCGACTCGCGTGACCCTAAAATAGACAGGGTGGCAATGGTGTCACGTGTTCGTCTCGGCGTTCGTCGTCGCTACCGCGATGATGTCTTCCTCGACTCGCGTCACCCTAAGATAGACAGGGTGACAGTGGTGTCAGGTGCTCGTCTCGGCGTCCGTCATCGCTAATGCGACGACATCCGCCTCGACTCGCGTTACCCTAAGATAGACAGGGTGACAGTGGTGTCACGTACTCGTCTCGGTGTTCGTCGTCGCTATTGCGACGACGTCCGCCTCGACTCGCGTTACGCTAAGACAAGTTTGCAGTGGTGTCACGTGCTCGTCTCGGCGTTCATCGTCGCTACCGCGATGATGTCCGCCTCGACTCGCGTAACCCTAAGATAGACAGGGTGGCAGTGGTGTCACGTGCTTGTCTCGGCGTCCGTCGTCGCTACCGCGACAATGTCCGCCTCGACTCGCGTCACCCTAAGATAGACAGGGTGACAGTGGTGTCACGTGCTCGTCTTGGCGTCCGTCGTCGCGGTAGACAGGGTGACAGTGGTGTCACGTGCTCGTCTCGGCGTCCGTCGTCGCTACCACGACGACGTCCGCCTCGACTCGCGTAACCGCAAGATAAACAGGGTGGCACTAGTGTCACGTGCTCGACTCGGCATCCGTCGTCGCTACCGCGATGACGTCCGCCTCGACTCGCGTTACGATAAGACAGGGTGGCAGTGGTGTCACGTGCTCGTCTCGGCGTTCGTCGTCGCTACCGCGACCACGTCCACCTCAACTCGCGTAACCCTAAGATAGACGGGGTGACAGTGGTGTCACGTGCTCGTCTCGGTGTCCGTCGTCGCTAGCGAGACGATGTTCGCCTCAACTCACGTAACCCTAAGAGAGACAGGGTGGCAGTGGTGTCACGTGCTCATCTCGGCGTCCGACGTCGCTACCGTGACGACGTCCACCTCGACTCGCGTAACCCTAAGATAGACGGATTGACAGTGGTGTCACATGCTCGTCTCGGTGTCCATCGTCGCTAGCGAGATGACATCCGCCTCGACTCGCGTAACCCTAAGATAGACAGGGTGGCAGTTGTGTCACGTGCTCATATCGGCGTCCGTCGTCGCTAGCGCGATGATGTCCGCCTCGACTCGCGTGACCCTAAGATAGACAGGGTGGTAGTGGTGTCACGTGCTCGTCTCGGCGTCCGTCGTCGCTACCGCGATGACGTCCGCCTCGACTCGCGTGACCCTAAGATAGACTGGGTGATAGTGGTGTCACGTGCTCGTCTCGGCGTCCGTCGTCACTACCACGAGGACGTCTGCCTCGACTCGCGTGACCCTAAAATAGACAGGGTGGCAGTGGTGTCACGTGCTCGTCTCGGCGTTCATCATCGCTACCGCGACCACGTCTGCCTCGACTCGCGTGACCCTAAGATAGACAAGGTGACAGTGGTGTCACGTACTCGTCTCGGCGTTCGTCGTCGCTATTGCGACTACGTCTGCCTCGACTCGCGTTACGCTAAGACAGGGTTGCCGTGGTGTCACATGCTCGTCTCGGCGTTCGTCATCGCT
This sequence comes from Thinopyrum elongatum, assembly GCA_011799875.1. Classification (NCBI taxonomy): domain Eukaryota; kingdom Viridiplantae; phylum Streptophyta; class Magnoliopsida; order Poales; family Poaceae; genus Thinopyrum; species Thinopyrum elongatum. The sequence continues at coordinate 125,783,293 of CM022300.1, forward strand.
ACCGCGACGATGTCCGCCTAGACTCGCGTAACCCTAAGATAGACAGGGTGGCAGTGGTGTCACGCGACAACGTCTGCCTCGACTCACGTCACCTTAAGATAGGCAGGGTGACAATGGTGTCACGTGCTTGTCTCGGTGTCCGTCGTCGCGGTAGACAGGGTGACAGCGGTGTAACATGCTCGTCTCGGCCTCCGTCGTCGCTACCACGATGATGTCCGCCTTGACTCGCGTAACCCCATGATAAACAGGGTGGCACAGGTGTCACGTGCTCGTCTCGGCATCCGTCGTCGCTACCGCGATGACGTCCGCCTCGACTCGCGTTATGATAAGACAGGGTGGCAGTGGTGTCACGTGCTCGTCTTGGCATTCGTCGTCGCTACTGCGACGACGTCCGCCTCGACTCGCGTAACCCTCAGATAGACAGGGTGGCAGTTGTGTCACGTGCTCATCTCGGCGTCCGACGTCGCTACCGCGACGACGTCCACCTCGACTCGCGTAACCTTAAGATAGTCGGGGTGACAAAGGTGTCCCGTGCTTGTCTCGGTGTCCGTCATCGCTAGCGAGATGACGTCCGCTTCGACTCGCGTAACCCTAAGATAGACAGGGTGGCAGTGGTGTCACGTGCTCGGTTCGGCATCCGTCGTCGCTATTGCAATGATGTTTGCCTCGACTCGCATTACCCTAAGATAGACAGGGTGGCAGTGGTGTCACGTGCTCGTCTTGGCGTCCGTCATCGCTACCGCGATGACGTCTGCCTTGACTGGTGTTACGCTAAGACAGAGTGGCAGTGGTGTCACATGTTCGTCTCGGTGTCCGTGAGTCGCTACCGCGATGATGTCCGCCTCGACTCGCGTGACCCTAAGATAGATAGGGTGACAGTGGTGTCACGTGCTCGCCTCGGTATCCGTTGTCGTGGTAGACAGGGTGACAGTGGTGTCATGTGCTTGTTTCGGCGTCCGTCGTCGCTACCGCGACTACGTCCGCCTCGACTCGTGTAACCCTAAGATAAACAGGCTGGCACTAGTGTCACGTGCTTGTCTCGGCATCCGTCGTCGCTACCGCGATGACGTCCGCCTCGACTCGCGTTATGATAAGACAGGGTGGCAGTGGTGTCACGTGCTCGTCTCGGCGTTCGTCGTCGCTATAGCGACGATGTCCGCCTCGACTCGCGTAACCCTAAGATAGAAAGGGTGGAAGTGGTGTCACGTGCTCTTCTCGGCGTCCGACGTCGCGACCGCGACGACGTCCACCTCGACTCGCGTAACCCTAAGATAGACGGGGTGACAGTGGTGTCAGGTGCTCGTCTCGGTGTCCGTCGTCGCTAGTGAGACGACATCCGCCTTGACTCGCGTAACCCTACGATAGACTGGGTGGCAGTGGTGTCACGTGCTCGTCTCGGCGTCCGACATCGCTACCGTGACGACGTCCACCTCGAATCGCGTAACCCTAAGATAGACGGGGTGACAGTGGTGTCACGTGCTCGTCTCGGTGTCCGTCATCGCTAGCGAGACGACGTCCGCCTCGACTTGCGTAACCCAAAGATAGACAGGTTGGCAGTTGTATCACGTGCTCATCTCGGCGTCCGTCGTCGCTACCACGATGACTTCTGCCTTGACTCGCGCGACCCTAAAATAGATAGGGTTTCAGTGGTGTCACGTGCTTGTCTCGGTGTCCGTCGTCGCTACCGCGACGATGTCCGCCTCGACTCGCGTCACCCTAAGATAGACAGGGTGACAGTGGTGTCACGTGCTCGTCTCGGCGTCCGTCGTCGCTACCGCGACGACGTCCGCCTCGACTCGTGTGACCCTAAGATAGACAGAGTGACAGTGGTGTCACGTGCTCATCTCGGCGTCCGTCGTCGCCAACGCGATGACGCCTGCCTCGACTTGTGTAACCCTAATATAGACAGGGTGATAGTCTTGGCGTCCGTCGTCGCTACCGCGATGACGTCTGCCTCGACTCGCGTTACGATAACGCAGGGTGGCACTGGTGTCACGCGCTTTTCTCGGCCTCCGTCGTCGCTAACGCGACGACGTCCGCCTTTACTCGCGTTACGGTAAGACACGGTGGTAGTGGTGTCACGTGCTCGTCTTGGCGTCCGTCGTCACAACCACGACGACGTCCGCCTTGACTCGCGTTACGCTAAGACAGGGTGGCAGTGGTGTCACCTGTTCGTCTCGGCGTTCGTCGTCGCTGCCGCGACGATGTCCGCCTCGACTCGCGTGACCCTAAGATAGACAGCGTGACACTGGTGTCACGTGCTCGTCTCGGCGTCCATCATCGTGGTAGACAGGGTGACAGTGGTGTCACGTGCTTGTCTCGGCGTCCGTCGTCGCTACCACGATGACATCCGGCTCGACTCGCGTAACCCTAAGATAAACAGGGTGGCACTGGTATCATGTGCTCGTCTCGGCATCCGTCATCGCTAGCGCGATGACGTCCGCCTCAACTCGCGTTACGATAAGACAGGGTGGCAGTGGTGTCACGTGCTCGTCTCGGCGTTCGTCGTCGCTACCGCGACGATGTCCGCCTCGACTTGCGTAACCCTAAGATAGACAGGGTGGCAGTGGTGTCACGTGCTCGTTTCGGCATCCATCGTCGTTACCGCGATGACGTCTGCCTCGACTCGCATTATGATAATACAGGGTGGCAGTGGTGTCACGTGCTCATCTCGGCGTTCGTTGTCGCTACCGCGACGACGTCCACCTCGACTCGCGTAACCCTAAGATAGAAAGGGTGGCGGTGGTGTCACGTGCTCGTCTCGGCGTCCGACGTCGCTACCGCGACGACGTCCACCTCGACTCGCGTAACCCTAAGATAGACGGGGTGACAGTGGTGTCACGTGCTCATCTCGGTGTCCATCATCGCTAGCGAGATGATGTCTGCCTCGACTCGCGTAACCCTACGATAGACTGGGTGGTAGTGGTGTCACGTGCTCGTCTCGGTGTTCGACGTCGCGACCGTTACGACGTCCACCTCGACTCACGTAACCCTAAGATAGACGGGGTGACAGTGGTGTCACGTGCTCGTCTCAGTGTCCGTCGTCGCTAGCGAGACGACGTCCGCCTCGACTCGCGTAACCCTAAGATAGACAGGGTGGCAGTTGTGTCATGTGCTCATCTCGGTGTCCGTCGTCGCTACCACGACGACTTCCTCCTCGACTCGCGCGACCCTAAGATAGACAGGGTGGCAGTGGTGTCACGTGCTCGTCTCGGCGTCCGTCGTTGCTACCGCGATGACGTCCGCCTCGACTCGCGTGACCCTAAGATAGACTGGGTGATAGTGGTGTCACGTGCTCGTCTAGGCGTCCGTCGTCGCTACAGCGACGACGTCCGCCTCGACTCGCGTGACCCTAAAATAGATAGGGTTTCAGTGGTGTCACGTGCTCGTCTCGGTGTCCGACGTCGCTACCGCGATGAAGTCCGCCTCGACGACAAACTGTCACCCTAAGATAGACAGGGTGACAGTGGTGTCACGTGCTCGTCTCGACGACGTCCGCCTCGACTCGCGTGACCCTAAGATAGACAGGGTGACAGTGGTGTCACGTGCTCGTCTCGGCGTCCGTCGTCGCTTCGGCGACGACGTTTGCCTCGACTCGTGTGACCCTAAGATAGACAGGGTGATAGTGGTGTCACGTGCTCATCTCGGTGTCCGTCGTCGCTAACGTGATGACGCCTGCCTCGACTTGCGTAACCCTTAGATAGACAGGGTGATAGTGGAGTCACGTGCTCGTCTCGGCGTCCGTCATCGCTACCGCGACGACGTCCGCCTCGACTCGCGTTACGATAAGACAGGGTGGCGCTGGTGTCACGCGCTTTTCTCAGCCTCCGATGTCGCTACCGCGACGACGTCCGCCTTTAATCGCATTACGGTAAGACACGGTAGTAGTGGTGTCACGTGCTCGTCTTGGCGTCCGTCGTCGCTACCGCGACGACGTTCGCCTTGACTCGCGTTACGCTAACACAGGGTGGCAGTGGTGTCACGTGTTCGTCTCGGCGTTCGTCGTCGCTACCACGACGACGTCCGCCTCGACTCACGTTACCCTAAGATAGTCAGGGTGACACTGCTGTCACGTGCTCGTCTCGGCGTCCGTCGTCACGGTAGACAGGGTGACAGTGGTGTCACTTGCTCGTCTTGGCATCCATCGTCGCTACCACGATGACATCCGCCTCGACTCGCGTAACCCTAAGATAAAGAGGGTGGCACTGGTACCATGTGCTCGTCTCGGCATCCATCATCGCTACCGCGATGACGTCCACCTCAACTCGCGTTACGATAAGATAGGGTGGCAGTGGTGTCACGTGCTCGTCTCGGTGTTCGTCGTCGCTACCGCAACGACGTCTGCCTCGACTCGCGTAACCATAAGATAGACAGGGTGGCAGTGGTGTCACGTGCTCAACTCGGCGTCCGTCGTCGCTACCGCGACGACGTCCGCCTCGACTCATGCAACCCTAAGATAGACAGGGTGGCAGTGGTGTCACGTGCTCGTCTCAGCGTCCATCGTCGCTAACGCGCTGACGCCTGCCTCGACTTGCGTAACCCTATGATAGACAGGGTGGCAGTGGTGTCACGTGCTCGTCTCGGCGTCCTTCGTCGCTACCGCGATGACGTCCGTTTCAACTCGCGTAACCCTAAGATAGACTGGGTGACAGTGGTGTCACGTGCTCGTCTCGACGTCCGTCGTCGCGGTAGACAGGGTGACAGTGGTGTCACGTGCTCGTCTCGGTGTCCGTTGTCGCTACCGCGATGACGTCCGCCTCGACTCGCGTAACCCTAAGATAAATAGGGTGGCACTGGTATCACGTGCTCTTCTCGGCATCCGTCATCGCTACCGCGCTGGAGTCCGCCTCGACTTGCGTTACGATAAGACAGGGTGGCAGTGGTGTCACGTGCTCGTCTCGGCGTTCGTCGTCGCTACCGCGATGATGTCCGCCTCGACTCGCGTAACCCTAAGATAGACAGGGTGGCAGTGGTGTCACGTGCTCAAGCGACGACGTCCACCTCGACTCGCATGACCCTAAGATAGACAGGGTGGCAGTGGTGTGACGTGCTCGTCTCGGCGTCCTTCGTCGCTACCGCGACGACGTCCGCCTCGACTCGCGTGACCCTAAGATAGACTGGGTGATAGTGGTGTCACGTGCTCATCTCGGCGTCCGTCGTTGCTACCGCGATGATGTCCGCCTCGACTCACGTGACCCT
>CM022300.1:125788595-125810172 GCA_011799875.1 Thinopyrum elongatum
CGCCGCGGTGTTTCGTGTAGCGACAACGGACGCCAAGACGAGCCGTGACAACCACTACCACCGTGTCTTAGTCAGTAATCGAGTAAAGGCGGACGTCGTCGCTGTATGACGACGGTGGCCGAGAAAAGCGCGTGACACCAGTGCCACCCTGTTTATCGTAACGCGAGTCGAGGCGGCACTCGTACTGGTACTGACGACGACGCCGACGAGCACGTACACAACTATCACCCTGTCTTAGCGTAACGCGAGTCAAGGCGGACGTCATCGAGCGTAGCGACGACGGACGGCCGAGACGAGCGCGTGACACCACTGCACCCTGCTTATACGTAACGCAGTCGAGGTGGACGTCGTCGTGTTAGCGGCGACGGACACCGAAGAGCACGTGACGCCACTTGCACCCTGTCTACTTAGGGTTACGCGAGTCGAGGCGGACATCGTCTCGCTTGCGACGACGGACACCGAGACGAGCAGTGACACCACTGTCATCCCGTCTATCTTAGGGTTACGCGAGTCGAGGTGGACGTCGTGGCGGTAGCGACGTCGAGACGCCGAGACGAGCACGTGACACCACTGCCACCTGTCTATCTTAGGTTACCCGAGTCGAGGGGGACGTCGTCACGGGTAGCGACGACGAAATGCCGAACGAGCACGTGACAACCACTTCCACCCACCTGTCTTATCGTAACGCGAGTCGAGGCGGATATCATCGCGGTAGCGATGACGGATGCCGAGACGAGCACGTGATATCAGTGCCACCCTGTTTATCTTAGGGTTACGCGAGTCGAGGCGGACGTCGTCGAGGTAGCGATATGGACGCCGAGACGAGCACGTGACACCACTGTCACCCTGTCTCACCGCGACGACGGACGCCAGACGAGCACGTGACACCACTGTCACCCTGTCTATCTTAGGGTCACGCAAGTCGAGGCAAACGTCGTGGGCGTAGCGACGACGGACGCCGAGACGAACACGTGACACCACTTGCCACCCTGTCTTAGCGTACACGGACACCACTGTCACCCTGTCTATCTTAGGGTCACGCGAGTCAACGGACGTCGTCGCGGTAGCGACAACGGGGCCAAGACGAGCACGTGACACCACTACACCATGTGTCTTAGCGTAACGCGAGGTAAAGGCGGACGTCGTCGCGGTAGTGACGACGGAAGCCGAGAAAAACGCGTGACACCAGTGCCACCCTGTCTTATCGTAACGCGAGTCGAGGCGGACGTCGGCTGGTAGCGACGACGGACGCCGGACAGCACATGACACCCATGTCACCTCTGTCTATCTTAGGGTTACGCAAAGTCAGGGCAGGCGTCATCGCGTTAGCGACGATGATGCCGAGACGAGCACGTGGCACCACTGTCACACTGTCTATCTTGGGTCACGCGAGTGAGGCGGATGTCGTCGCGGTAGCTGAGACGGACGCCGAGAGAGCACGTGACACCATTGCCACCTGTCTATCTTAGGGTTACATGAGTCGAGGCGGACGTCGTCGCGTAAGCAACGACGAACACCGAGACAGCACGTGACACCACTGCAACCCTGTCTTGTAACGTAACGCGAGTCGAGGCGGACATCGTGCAATAGCGACGACGACTCCGAGACGAGTACGTGACACCACTGACACCCTGTCTATCTTAGGGTCACGCGAGTAGAGCCGAACGTCGTCAAGACGAGCACGTGACACCACTGTCACCCTGTCTATCTTAGGGTGACGCGAGTCGAGCGGACGTCGTCGTGGTAGCGACGACGGACGCCGAGACGACACTGACAACCACTGCCAACCTGTCTATTTTAGGGTCACGTGAGTCGAGGCGGACATCATCCAGCGGTAGCAACGACGGACGCCGAGATGAGCAACGTGACACGCATATCACCGTCTATCTTAGGGGTCACGCGAGTCGAGGCGAAGACGTCGTCGGCGGTAGGTGACAGTGGTGTCACGTGCTCGTCTCGGTGTCCGTTTCGCTACCGCGATGACGTCCGCCTCGACTCGCGTAACCCTAAGATAAACAGGGTGGCACTGGTATCACGTGCTCTTCTCAGCATCCGTCATCGCTACCGCGCTGACGTCCGCATCGACTTGCGTTACGATAAGACAGGGTGGCAGTGGTGTCACGTGCTCGTCTCGGCGTTCGTCGTCGCTAACGCGATGATGTCCGCCTCGACTCGCGTAACCCTAAGATAGACAGGGTGGCAGTGGTGTCACGTGCTCAAGCGACGACGTCCACCTCGACTCGCATGACCCTAAGATAGACAGGGTGGCAGTGGTGTGACGTGCTCGTCTCGGCGTCCTTCGTCGCTACCGCGACGACGTCCGCCTCGACTCGCGTGACCCTAAGATAGACTGGGTGATAGTGGTGTCACGTGCTCATCTCGGCGTCCGTCGTTGCTACCGCGATGATGTCCGCCTCGACTCACGTGACCCTAAAATAGACAGTGCGCTCGACTCGCGTAACCCTAAGATAGACGGGGTGACAGTGGTGTCACGTGCTCATCTCGTGTCCATCATCGCTAGGCGAGATGATGTCTCCTCGACTCCCGTAACCTACGATAGACTGGGTGGTAGTGGTGTCACGTGCTCGTCTCGGTGTCGCCGCGCGACCGTTACGACGTCAACCTCGCTCGCTTAACCTAAGATAGACGGGTGACAGTGGTGTCACGTGCTCGTCTCAGTGTCCGTCGTCGCTAGCGACGACGTCGCCTCGACTCGCGTAACCCTAAGATAGACAGGGTGGCAGTTGTGTCATGTGCTCATCTCGTGTCCGTCGTCGCTACCACGACGACTTCCTCCTCGACCGCGCGCGACCCTAAGATAGACAGGGTGGCAGTGGTGTCACGTCTCGTCTCGGCGTCCGTCGTTGCTACCGCTATGACGTCGCCTCGCACCCAGCGTGACCCTAAATGACTGGGGAGTGGTGTCACGTGCTCGTCTAGGCGTCCGTCGTCGCACAAGCGACGACGTCCGCCTCGATCGCGTGACCCTAAATGATAGGGTTTCAGTGGTGTCACGTGCTCGTCTCGGTGTCCGACTCTCGCTTACCACCCCGCGATGAAGTCCGCCTCGACGACGAACTGTCACCCTAAGATAGACAGGGTGACTGGTGTCACGTGCTCGTCTCGACGACGTCCGCCTCGACTCGCGTGACCCTAAGATAGACAGGTGACAGTGGTGTCACGTGCTCGTCTCGGCGTCCGTCGTCGCTTCGGCGACGACGTTTGCCTCGACTTCGTGTGACCTAAGAAAGACAGGGTGATTTGTGTCACGTGCTCATCTCGGTCGTCGTCGCTAACGTGATGGCCTGCCTCGACTTGCGTAACCTAGATAGACAGGGTGTAGTGGAGTCACGTCTCGTCTCGGCGTCCGTCATCGCTACCGCGACGACGTCCCGCCTCGACTCGCGTTACGATAGACAGGGTGGCGCTGGTGTCACGCGCTTTTCTCTAGCCTCCGATGTCGCTAACCGCGACGACGTCCGCCTTTATCGCATTATACGGTAAGCCACGGTAGTAGTGGTTTCACGTGCTCGTCTTGGCGTCCGTCGTCGCTACCCCCCGCGACGACGTTCGCCTTGACTCGCGTTACCGCTAACACAGGTGGCATTGGTTGTCACGTGTTCTGTCTCGCGTTCGTCGTCGCTACCACGACGGACGTCCGCCTCGACTCACGTTACCCTAAGATAGTCAGGGTGACACTGCTGTCACGTGCTCGTCTCGGCGTCCGTCGTCACGTAGACAGGGGTGACAGTGGTTGGTCACTTGCTCGTCTTGGCATCCATCGTCGCTACCCCACGATGACATCCGCCTCGACTCGCGTAACCCTAAGATAAAGAGGGTGGCACTGGTATCATTGCTTCCGTCTCGGCATCCTCATCGCTACCGCGATGACGTCCACCTCATACTCGCGTTACGATAAGAAGGGTGGCAGTGGTGTCACGTGCTCGTCTCGGTGTTCGTCGGCTACCCCACGCAACGACGTCTGCCTCGACTCGCGTAACCATAAGATAGACAGGGTGGAGTGGTGTCACGCTCAACTCGGGCGTCCGTCGTCGCGCACCGCGACGACGTCCGCCTCGACAATGCAACCCTAAGATAGACAAGGGTTGGCAGTGTGTCACGTGCTCGTCTCACGCGTCCATCGTCGCTAAGCTGCTGACGCCTGCTCGACTTGCGTAACCCTAAGATAGACAGGGGTGGCAGTGGTGTCACGTGCTCGTCTCGCGTCTTTCGTCGCACCGCGATGACTCCGTTTCACACTCGCGTAACCCTAAGACAGACTGGGTGACAGTGTGTCACGTCTCGTCTCGACGTCCGTCGTCGCGGTAGACAGGGTGCAGGGTGTCCGTGCTGTCTCGGTGTCCGTTTTCGCTACAGCGATGACGTTCCGCCTCGACTCGCGTAACCCTAGATAAAAGGGTTGGCACTGGTATCACGTGCTCTTCTCGGCATCCGTCATCGCTACCGCGCTGACGTCCCCGCCTCGACTTGCGTTACGATAAGCAACGGGTGGCAGTGGTGTCCCGTGCTCGTCTCGGCGTTACGTCGTCGCTACGCGATGATGTCCGCCTCGACTCGCGTAACCCTAAGATAGACAGGGTGGCAGTGGTGTCACGTGCTCAAGCGAACGACGTCCACCTCCGACTTCGCTGACCTAAGATAGACAGGGTGGCAGTGGTGTGCCACGTGCTCGTCTCGGCGTCCTTCGTCGCTACCCCCCGCGACGACGTCCGCCTCGACCTCGCGTGACCCTAAGATAGACTTGGGTGATAGTGGTGTCCGTGCTCATCTCGGCGTCCTTCGTTTACACCGCGATGATGTCCGCCTCGACTCACGTGACCCTAAATAGACAGGTTGGCAGTGGTGTCACTGCACGCTCGGCGTCCGTCGTCGCTAACCACGACGACGTCCGCCTCGACTCCTTCACCCTAACGATAGACAGGTAGTGACATGGTGTCCACGGTGCTCGTCTTGACGACGTTCGGTCTACTCGCGGACTAAGATAGACAGGGTGTCAGTGGTGTCACGTACTCGTCTCGGAGTTCGTCGTCGCTATGACCTACGATGTCCGCCTCGACTCGCTTTACGCTAAACGAGGTTGCAGTGGTGTCACGTGCTTGTCTCGGTGTTCGTCGTTGCTACCGCGACGACGTCCGCCTCGACTCATGTAACCCTAAGATAGACAGGGTGGCAATGGTGTCACGTGCTCTTCTCGGCGTCCGTCGTCGCTACCGCGACGACATCCGCCTCAACTCGCGTGACCCTAAGATAGACAGTGTGACAGTGGTGCCACGTGCTCGTCTCGGCATCCGTCGTCGCTAACGCGATGACGCCTGCCTTGACTTGCGTAACCCTAAGATAGACAGGGTGACAGTGGTGTCATGTGCTTGTCTCGGCGTCCGTCGTCGCTACCAAGCCGACGTCCGCCTCGACTCGCGTTACGATAAGACAGGGTGGCACTGGTGTCACGCGTTTTTCTCGGCTTCCGTCGTCACTACCGCGACGACGTCCGCCTTTACTCGCGTTACGCTAAGACACAATGGTAGTGGTGTCACGTGCTCGTCTTGGCCTCCGTTGTCGCTACCGCGACGACGTCCGCCTTGACTCGCGTGACCCTAAGAAAGACAGGGTGACAGTGGTGTCACGTGTTACGCTAAGACAGGGTGGCAGTGGTGTCACGTGTTCGTCTCGGCGTCCGTCGTCGCTACCGCAACGACGTTCGCCTCGACTTGCGTGACCCTAAGATAGACAGGGTGACAGTGGTGTCACGTGCTCGTCTCGGCGTCCGTCGTCGCGGTAGACAGGGTGACAGTGGTGTCACGTGCTCGTCTCGGCGTCCATCATCGCTACCTCGACGACGTCCGCCTCGACTCGCGTAACCCTAAGATAAACAGGGTGGCACTGGAATCACGTGCTCGTCTCGGCATCCGTCATCGCTACCGCGATGATATCCGCCTCGACTCGCGTTACGATAAGACAGGGTGGCAGTGGTGTCACGTGCTCGTCTCGGCATTCGTCGTCGCTACCGTGACGACGTCCCCCTCGACTCGGGTAACCCTAAGATAGACAGGGTGGCAGTGGTGTCACGTGCTCGTCTCGGCGTCTGACGTCGCTACCGCCACGACGTCCACCTCGACTCGCGTAACCCTAAGATAGACGGGATGACAGTGGTGTCACGTGCTCGTCTCGGTGTCCGTCGTCGCAAGCGAGACGATGTCCGCCTCGACTCGCGTAACCCTAAGATAGACAGGGTGGCAGTGGCGTCACGTGCTCGTCTCGGTGTCCGTCGCCGCTACCACGACGACGTCCACCTCGACTTGCGTTACGATAAGTCAGGGTCGCAGTGGTGTCACGCGCTCGTCTCGGCGTCCGTCGTCGCTACCGCGATGACGTCCGCCTTGACTCGCGTTACGCTAAGACAGGGTGATAGTTGTGTCACGTGCTCGTCTCGGCGTCCGTCGTCAGTACCAAGACGACGTCCGCCTCGACTCGCGTTACGATAAGACAGGGTGGCACTGGTGTCACGCGCTTTTCTCGGCCACCGTCGTCACTACCGCGACGACGTCCGCCTTTACTCGAGTTACGCTAAGACACGGTGGTAGTGGTGTCACGTGCTCGTCTTGGCGTCCGTTGTCGCTACCGCGACGACGTCCGCCTTGACCCTAAGATACACAGGGTGACAGTGGTGTCACGTGCTCGTCTCGGCGTCCGACGTCGCTACCGCCACGACGTCCACCTCGACTCGCGTAACCCTAAGATAGACGGGATGACAGTGGTGTCACGTGCTCGTCTCGGTGTCCGTCGTCGCTAGCGAGACGATGTCCGCCTCGACTCGCGTAACCCTAAGATAGACAGGGTGGCAGTGGTGTCACGTGCTCGTCTCGGTGTCCGTCGCTGCTACCACGACAACGTCCACCTCGACTCGTGTTACGATAAGTCAGGGTGGCAGTGGTGTCACGCGCTCGTCTCGGCGTCCGTCGTCGCTACCGCGACGACGTCCGCCTTGACTCGCGTTACGCTAAGACAGGGTGATAGTTGTGTCACGTGCTCGTCTCGGCGTCCGTCGTCGCTACCAAGACGACGTCCGCCTCGACTCGCGTTACGATAAGACAGGGTGGCACTGGTGTCACGTGCTTTTCTCGGCCACCGTCGTCACTACCGCGACGACGTCCGCCTTTACTCGAGTTACGCTAAGACACGGTGGTAGTGGTGTCAGGTGCTCGTCTTGGCGTCCGTTGTCGCTACCGCGACGACGTCCGCCTTGACCCTAAGATACCCAGGGTGACAGTGGTGTCACGTGCTCGTCTCGGCGTCCGTCGTCGCGGTAGACTGGGTGACAGTGGTGTCACGTGCTCGTCTTGGTGTCCGTCGTCGCTACCTCGACGACGTCCACCTCGACTCGCGTAACCCTAAGATAAACAAGGTGGCACTGTTATCACGTGCTCGTCTCAGCATCCGTCATCGCTACCGTGATGATGTCCGCCTCGACTCGTGTTACGATAAGACAGGGTGGCAGTGGTGTCACGTGCTCGTCTCGGTGTTCTTCGTCGCTACCGCGACGACGTCCCCCTTGACTCTCGTAACCGTAAGATAGACAGGGTGGCAGTGGTGTCACGTGCTCGTCTCGGCGTCCGACGTCGCTACCGCCATGACGTCCACCTCTACTCGCGTAACCCTAAGATAGACGGGATGACAGGGGTGTCACGTGCTCGTCTCGGTGTCCGTCGTCGCTAGCGAGACGACGTTCGCCTCGACTCGCGTAACCCTAAGATAGACAGGGTGGCAGTGGTGTCACGTGCTCGTCTCGGCGTCTGTCGTCGCTACCACGACGACGTCCGCCTCGACTCGCATTACAATAAGACAGGGTGGCAGTGGTGTCACGTGCTCGTCTCGGCGTTCGTCGTCGCTACCGCGACGACGTCCGCCTTGACTCGCGTTACGCTAAGATAGGGTGGCAGTGGTGTCACGTGCTTGTCTTGGCGTCCGTCGTCGCTACCGCGATGACGTCCGCCTTGACTCGCGTTATGCTATGAAATGGTGGCTGTGGTGTCATGAGTTCATCTCGGCGTCCTTCGTCGCTACCGCAACGACGTCCGCCTCGACTCGCGTGACCCTAAGATAAACAGGGTGGCAGTGGTGCCACGTGCTCGTCTCGGCGTTCATCGTAGGGGTAGACAGGGTGACGGTGGTGTCATATGCTCGTCTCGGCGTCCGTCGTCGCTACCGCGATGACGTCCGCCTCGACTCTCGTAACCCTAAGATAAAAAGGGTGGCACTGGTGTCACATGCTCGTCTCGGCGTCCGTCGTCGCTACCGCGATGACGTCCGCCTCGACTCGCGTGACCCTAAGATAGACTGGGTGACAGTTGTGTCACGTGCTCGTCTCGGCGTCCGTCATCGCTACCGCGACGATGTCCGCCTCGACTCGCGTGACCCTAAAATAGAGAGGGTGGCAGTGGTGTGACGTGCTCGTCTCGGCGTCCGTCGTCGCTACCGTGACGATGTCTTCCTCGACTCGCGTCACCCTAAGATAGACAGGGTGACAGTGGTGTCACGTTCTTGTCTCGGCGTCCGTCATCGCTACCACGACGATGTCCGCCTCGACTCGCGTAACCCTAAGATAGACAGGGTGGCAGTGGTGTCACGTGCTCATCTCGGTGTCCGACGTCGCTACCGCGACGACGTCACCTCGACTCGCGTAACCCTAAGATAGACGGGGTGACAGTGGTGTCACGTCCTCGTCTCGGTGTCCGTCGCCGCTAGCGAAACGACGTCCGCCTCGACTCGCGTAACCCTAAGATAGACAGGGTGGCAGTGGTGTCACGTGCTCGTCTCGGCGTCCGTCATCGCTACCGCGACGATGTCCGCCTCGACTCGCGTGACCCTAAGATAGACAGGGTGGCAGTGGTGTGACATGCTTGTCTCGGCGTCCGTCATCGCTACTGCGATGACGTCCGCCTCGACTCACGTGACCCTAAAATAGACAGGGTGGTAGTGGTCTCACGTGCTCGTCTCGGTGTCCGTCGTCGCTACCGCGATGACATCTTCCTCGACTCGCGTCACCCTAAGATAGTCAAGGTGAAAGTGGTGTCACGTGCTCGTCTTGTCGTCCATCGTCGCTACCGCGACGATGTCCGCCTCGACTCGCGTGACCCTAGGATAGACAGGGTGACAGTGGTGTCACGTACTCGTCTCGGTGTTCGTCGTCGCTATTGTGACGATGTCCGCCTCGCCTCGCGTTACGCTAAGACAGGGTTGCACTGGTGTCACTAAGATAGACAGGGTGGCAGTTGTGTCACATGCTCATCTCGGCGTCCGACATCGCTACCGCGACGACGTCCACCTCGACTCGCGTAACCCTAAGAGAGACGGGGTGACAGTGGTGTCACATGCTCGTCTCGGTGTCCATCGTCACTAGCAAGACGACATCCGCCTCGACTCGCGTAACCCTAAGATAAACCGGGTGGCACTGGTGTCACGTGCTCGTCTCGGCGTTCGTCGTCGCTACCGTGATGACGTCCGCCTCGACTTGCATAACCCTAAGATAGACAGGGTGGCAGTGGTCTCACGTGCTCGTCTCGGCGTGTGTCGTCGCTACCGCGACAACGTCCGCCTCGACTCGCGTCACCCTAAGATAGACAGGGTGACAGTGGTGTCACGTGCTAATCTCGGTGTACGTCATTGCGGTAGACAAGGTGACAGTGGTGTCACGTGCTCGTCTCGGCGTCCGTCGTCGCAACCGCAATGACGTCCGCCTCGACTCACGTAACCCTAAGATAAACAGGGTGGCACTAGTGTCACGTGCTCGTCTCGGCATCTTTCGTCGCTACTGCGATGACGTCCGCCTGGACTCGCGTTACGATTAGACAGGGTGGCAGTGGTGTCACGTGCTCGTCTTGGCATTCGTCGTCGCTAGCACGACGACTTTCGCCTCGACTCGCGTAACCCTAAGATAGACAGGGTGGCAGTTGTGTCACATGCTCATCTCAGCGTCCGACGTCGCTACCGCGATGACGTCCACCTCGACTCGCGTAACCCTAAGATAGACGGGGTGACAGTGGTGTCACATGCTCGTCTCGGTGTCCGTCGTCGCTAGCGAGACGACATCCGCCTCGACTCGCGTAACCCTAAGATAAACCGGGTGGCACTGGTGTCACGTGCTCGTCTCGGCATCCGTCGTCGCTACCGCGATGATGTCCGCCTCGACTAGCATTACGAGAAGACAGGGTGGCAGTGGTGTCACGTGCTCGTCTCGGCGTTCATCATCGCTACCGCGACGACGTCCGCCTCGACTCGCGTAACCCTAAGATAGACAGGGTGGCAGTGGTGTCACGTGCTCGTCTCGGCGTCCGTCGTCGCTAGCGAGACGACGTCCACCTCGACTCGCGTAACCCTAAGATAGACAGGGTGGCAGTGGTGTCATGTGCTTGTCTCGGCGTCCGTAGTCGCTACCGCGACGACGTCCGCCACGACTCGCGTGACCCTAAGATAGACAGGGTGGCAGTGGTGTCACGTGCTCGTCTCGGCGTCCGTCGTCGCTACCGCGACGACATCCGCCTCGAGTCGCGTGACCCTAAGATAGACTGGGCGACAGTGCTGTCACGTGCTTGTCTCGGCATCCGTCGTCGCTACCGCGATGACGTCCACCTCGACTCGCATGACCCTAAAATAGACAGGGTGGCAGTGGTTTCACATGCTTGTCTCGGCGTCCGTCGTCGCTACTGCGATGATGTCTGCCTCGACTCGCGTCACCCTAAGATAGACAGGGTGACGGTGGTGTCACATGCTCGTCTTAGCGTTCGTCGTCGCTACCGCGACGACGTCCACCTCAACTCGCGTGACCCTAAGATAGACAGGGTGACAGTGGTGTCACGTACTCGTCTCGGCGTTCGTCGTCGCTATTGCGACGATGTCCGCCTCGAGTCGCGTGACCCTAATATAGACTGGGTGACAGTGGTGTCACGTGCTCGTCTCGGCGTCCGTCGTCGCTACCGCGACGACATCAGCCTCGACTCGCGTGACCATAAAATAGACAGGGTGGCAGTGGTGTCACGTGCTCGTCTCGGCGTCCGTCGTCGCTACCGCGACGACGTCCGCCTCGACTCGCGTCACCCTAAGATAGACAGGGTGACAGTGGTGCCACATGCTCGTCTCGGCGTTCGTCGTCGCTATCGGGATACGTCCACCTCGACTCGGGTGACCTAAGATAGACAGGGAGGCAGTGGTGTCATGTGGTCGTCTCGACGTCCGTCGTCGCTACCGCGACGACGTCCGCCTCGACTCGCGTTACACTAAGACAGGGTGGCAGTGGTGTCACCTGCTCGTCTCGGTGTCCGTCATCGCTACCGTGACGACGTCCGCCTCGAGTCGCGTGACCCTAAGATAGACTGAGTGACAGTGGTGTCACGTGCTCGTCTCGGCGTCCGCCGTCGCTACCGCGTCGACGTCCGCCTCGACTCGCGTGACCCTAAAATAGATAGGGTGGCAGTGGTGTCATGTGCTCGTCTCGGCGTCCGTCGTCGCTACCGCAACGACGTCCGCCTCGAGTCGCGTCACCCTAAGATAGACAGGGTGGCAGTGGTGTCCCATGCTTGTCTCGGCGTCCGACGTCGCTACCGCGACGACGTCCACCTTGACTCGCGTAACCCTAAGATACACGGGGTGACAGTGGTGTCACGTGCTTGTCTCGCTGTCCGTCGTCGCTAGCGTGACGACGTCCGCCTCGACTCGCGTAACCCTAAGATAGACAGGGTGGCAGTGGTGTCATGTGCTACTGCGATGACGTCCGCCTTGAATCGCGTGATCCTAAGATAGACTGGATGACAGTGGTGTCACGTGCTCGTCTCGGTGTCCGTCGTCGCTACCGCGACGACGTCCGCCTGGACTCGCGTGACCCTAAAATAGACAGGGTGGCAGTGGTGTCACGTGCTCGTCTCGACGTCCGTCGTCGCTACCGCGACGACGTCCGCCTCGACTCGCGTCACCATAAGATAGATAGGGTGACAGTGGTGTCACATGCTCATCTCAGCGTCCGTCGTCGCTATCGCGACGATGTCCACCTCGACTCGCATGACCCTAAGATAGACAGGGTGACAGTGGTGTCACGTACTCGTCTCGGCGTTCGTCGTCGCTATTGCGACGACGTCTGCCTCGACTTGCGTTACGCTAAGACAGGGTTGCAGTGGTGTCACGTGCTCGTCTCTGCGTTCGTCGTCGCTACCGGGATGACGTCCGCCTCGACTCGTGTAACCCTAAGATAGACAGGGTGGCAGTGGTGTCATGTGCTCGTGTCGGCATCCGTCGTCGCTACCGCGACGACGTCTGCCTCGACTCGCGTGACCCTAAGATAGACAGGGTGATAGTGGTGTCACGTGCTCGTCTTGGCATTCGTCGTCGCTACCGCGACGACGTCCGCCTCGACTCACATAATCCTAAGATAGACAGGGTGGCAGTGGTGTCACGTGCTCGTCTTGGCGTCCGTCGTCGCTACCGCGATGACGTCCGCCTCGACTCGCGTAACCCTAAGATAGACGGGGTGACAGTGGTGTCACATGCTCGTCTCGGCGTCCGTCGTCGCTACCACGACGACGTCCGCCTTGACTCGCGTTACGATAAGACAGGGTGGCAGTAGTGTCACGCGCTTGTCTCGGCGTCCGTCGTCGCTACCGCGACGACGTCCGCCTTGACTCGCGTTACGCTAAGACACTGTCACCCTGTCTACCGCGATGACGTCTGCCTTGACTGGTGTTACGCTAAGACAGAGTGGCAGTGGTGTCACATGTTCGTCTCGGTGTCCGTGAGTCGCTACCGCGATGATGTCGCCTCGACTCGCGTGACCCTAAGATAGATAGGGTGACAGTGGTGTCATGTGCTCGCCTCGGTATCCGTCGTCGCGGTAGACAGGGTGACAGTGGTGTCATGTGCTTGTCTCGGCGTCCGTCGTCGCTACCGCGACTACGTTCGCCTCGACTCATGTAACCCTAAGATAAACAGGCTGGCACTAGTGTCACGTGCTTGTCTCGGCATCCGTCGTCGCTACCGCGATGACGTCCGCCTCGACTCGCGTTATGATAAGACAGGGTGGCAGTGGTGTCACGTGCTCGTCTCGGCGTTCGTCGTCGCTATAGCGACGATGTCCGCCTCGACTCGCGTATCCCTAAGATAGAAAGGGTGGAAGTGGTGTCACGTGCTCGTCTCGGCGTCCGACGTCGCTACCATGATGACATCCGCCTCGAATCGCGTGACCCTAAAATAGATAGGGTGGCAGTGGTGTCACGTGCTCGTCTCGGCGTTCGTCGTCGCTACCACGACGACGTCCGCTTCGACTTGCGTCACCCTAAGATAGACATGGTGACAGTGTTGTCACGTGCTCGTCTCGGCGTCCGTCGTCACTACCGCGATGACATCCGCCTCGAATCGCGTGACCCTAAAATAGATAGGGTGGCAGTGGTGTCACGTGCTCGTCTCGGCGTTCGTCGTCGCTACCACGACGACGTCCGCCTCGACTCGCGTGACCCTATGATAAACAGGGTGACAGTTGTGTCACGTACTCATCTCGGTGTTCGTCGTCGCTATTGCGATGACGTCCGCCTCGACTCGCGTTACGCTAAGACAGGGTTACAGTTGTGTCACGTGCTCGTCTCGCCGTCCGTCGTCGCCACCGCGTAATCCTAAGATCGACAGGGTGGCAGTGGTGTCACGAGCTTGTCTCGGCGTCCGTCGTCGCTACCGCGACGACGTCCGCCTCGACTCGCGTGACCCGAAGATAGACAGGGTGACAGTGGTGTCATGTGCTCATTTTGGTGTCCGTCGTTGCTACCGCGTAACCCTAAGATAGACAGGCTGGCAGTGGTGTCATGTGCTTGTCTCGGCGTCCGTAGTCGCTACCGCGACGACGTCCGCCACGACTCGCGTGACCCTAAGATAGACAGGGTGGCAGTGGTGTCATGTGCTCGTCTCGGCGTCCATCGTCGCTACCGCGACGACATCCGCCTCGAGTCGCGTGACCCTAAGATAGACTGGGCGACAGTGCTGTCACGTGCTTGTCTCGGCATCCGTCGTCGCTACCGCGATGACGTCCACCTCGACTCGCATGACCCTAAAATAGACAGGGTGGCAGTGGTTTCACATGCTTGTCTCGGCGTCCGTCGTCGCTACTGCGATGATGTCTGCCTCGACTCGCGTCACCCTAAGATAGACAGGGTGACAGTGGTGTCACATGCTCGTCTTAGCGTTCGTCGTCGCTACCGCGACGACGTCCACCTCGACTCGCGTGACCCTAAGATAGACAGGGTGACAGTGGTGTCACGTACTCGTCTCGGCGTTCGTCGTCGCTATTGCGATGATGTCCGCCTCGAGTCGCGTGACCCTAATATAGACTGGGTGACAGTGGTGTCACGTGCTCGTCTCGGCGTCCGTCGTCGCTACCGCGACGACATCGGCCTCGACTCGCGTGACCCTAAAATAGACAGGGTGGCAGTGGTGTCACGTGCTCGTCTCGGCGTCCGTCGTCGCTACCGCGACGACGTCCGCCTCGACTCGCGTCACCCTAAGATAGACAGGGTGACAGTGGTGCCACATGCTCGTCTTGGCGTTCGTCGTCGCTATCGGGATACGTCCACCTCGACTCGGGTGACCTAAGATAGACAGGGAGGCAGTGGTGTCATGTGGTCGTCCCGACGTCCGTCGTCGCTACCGCGACGACGTCCGCCTCGACTCGCGTTACACTAAGACAGGGTGGCAGTGGTGTCACCTGCTCATCTCGGTGTCCGTCATCGCTACCGTGACGACGTCCGCCTCGAGTCGCGTGACCCTAAGATAGACTGAGTGACAGTGGTGTCACGTGCTCGTCTCGGCGTCCGCCGTCGCTACCGCGTCGACGTCCGCCTCGACTCGCGTGACCATCACCGTTGTGTTGGGCAGGATTCAAGGGTGCGTGGGGTGCTACAAAACGATCCCGGCGAAGTGTGCGTGGACTGAGGCGTGTGCTGTCGTCGCTAACACGGGGGAAAGGAAGAGGAGGGGGGGGCGGGGGGGGAAGAGGGAAGGGGAAGGGGGAAGGGGGGGAAAGAGGGGAAGGAACGAGACAAAAGACGGTTCAGCGGTGCTTCGTATTGCGTGTCGACGCACTAACAGAATAGACATTGTGAGCCGAAGTGTATGGTCACGTGTCGTCATCGGCGTAACCGTCGTCAAACTAAAGGGAAAAACCGGGGGGAAAGGGGGCGGGATAAAATGGACAGAAATGCGGCGGGCGCTCGGTCAGGGTCGGCGGTGTGCGCCCTAAAATGAGATAGGGTAGGCAAATGTGGGGTTGGTTGGGGCCACGGTGCTACGGGGTCTCGTGGGCATTATCTGTCAGCGCAAACCGGGGGAAAAAAGAACAGCTGGTCAAAGTAAAAAGGGAAAAGAAAAAAGATAGGAAACCGAAGAAGGAAAAAAGAGAGCGGCCAAAAGAAGGGAAGCGGAAAGGGGAAAAAAAGAGGAAAGGAGGAGAAAGGAGAAGAAACCCACTTGAGAATGGGATGGAGGGAAAAGGACTGAAACTACTTCTCTTGGGAGACTAAACTTTACAAATCTTGAGACTTGACCCTATGATAACATTTTGAGCAATAGATTTTTGGAAGGTGGAATGGAGGGGGGGGGGAAAAGAAGGAGGAGGGAGTCGTCACGTACATCACTCGGTGTTCGTCGTGCGCTTGTAGTCGGATGGTACAAGTCCTAGCGGAAAACTCTCGTCTATCGTTACGGGCGAATACAAAGAATGTGGGTTACAAGTTAAATATGTCGAAACGTTACTCGTCTCGCCTTCCGTCGAATTCGACCAAAGGAACACGAAGGGAATAGGGGGGGAAAGGGGAAAAGAGCAAAGGAAGTGAGATAAACCACTAAGAGATCGACTGGTGTCCCGTGTTTTACGAAAAGGAGCAAATGTTTAACATCAGGGGCGTCCAGGTACTTCGCAAAAATAGAAGAAGGGGGAGAAAAAGGAGAGGCCAAAAAAAAATGAAGGGAAAAAGGGGAAAAGGAAAAGGGGGGGTCTGACGAGCTTCCTCCTAAACCTACGACGTCAGAAAGTTTACCCTAAGATAGACAGGTTGACATTGGGTGTCTTTGCTTCATTTTTTTGTCCGTCTTTGCTACCTAACGCGTAACCCTAAGCTAGACAGCCTGGCAGTGGTGTCATGTTCTTGTCTCGGCGTCCGTAGTCGCTAAAACCACCCCGCTAAACCGCACCCCGTGGGACCACTACCCCCAGGGGAGGTATTTATGGAGTTGTTTGGACCTTGGGGTAGCCCCTTCTTTGGACCCTCCCTACGGAGCAGGTCGGCCACCCGCAAGACCGAATCCCCCCCAACTTGGGTGACAGGTTTAGAACGTTATACGACCTGGGCAGGGCGTGCCGTCCCCCCTATGCAAAACCTTCTAAACACTGGCTTCTAGTAGCTTATGGAACGGTGTTTGCTTTGCGGGTCAGCCTATCTTCATCAAAAGACCGCGACGACGTCCGCCACGACTATCGCGTGACCCTACATCGAACGGGTGGCAGTGGTGTCAATGTGGCCTCGTCTCCGTCGGCGTCCATCTTCGCTACCGCGACGACATCCCCTCGAGTCGCGTGCCCTAAGATAGACTGGGCACAGTTCTGTCACGTGCTTGATCTCTGCATACGTCGTCGCTACCCAACCCCCTGGTCCTTGCGTTACTTCCCCCGTCGCTTGCGCATGACCCCTAAATGAGAAGGGTGGCAGTGGTTTCACATCTTTGTCTCGGCGTCCCGTCCGTCTCTACGTCAGACTAGTCACTCGCTACACTCTACTTGCGCTTAGTCCTGCCTCGACTCAGCGTCACCTAATATATACAGGGTGAACAGTGGTGTCACAAGCTCGTCTTGAGCGTCGTCCGTCTGCTAAACCGGCGACTACGTCCACTCGACTGCGCGTGACCCTTAAGATGATCAGGGTGAACAGTGGTGTCACGTACTTCGTCTCGGCGTTTGGGAGTCGGTACGTCGCTATTGCGATGATGTCCCGCCCTCTAAGTTCGCGTGAATCCCTAATATGGTTGGGTGACGTTGGTGTCCCGGCTCGTCTGGCGTCCGTCGCGCTTACGCCCGACCCGACCCCCACATCAATAACCTTTTCTTAATCGTATCTTTGGTTATCTCTGTACTACCATATTGCCTCTACTTTCGGCGGACCTAAAATACAGAGCAAGGGTGGCCAGGTGTAGGGCACGTCTCGTCTCGGCGTCCGTCGTCGCTAACCGCGACGACGTCCTGCCGTCGCCTTCTGCTTCACCGCTAAGATAGACACGGGTGACATGGTTCCACATGCTCGTCTTGGCGTCGTCGTCGCTACGGGATAACGTCACCCCGGACTCGGGTGACCTAAGATAGACAAGGGAGGCGAGTGTGTCATGTGGTCGTCCCGACGTCCGTCGTCTCTACCAAACCCCAGCGGACGACTCCGCCCGCCTCGCGTTACCTAAGACAAGGGTGGAGCAGTGGTGTCACCTCTCCATCTCGGTGTCCGTCCATCGCTACCGGGCCTGTTAGGGGGTGATCGACGTTCCGCCTCTGATTTCGCTGTGTAACACCCTACGCCTGGAAGAGACTATTGACCGTGTTTGTTCCATGCCGTGCTCGCTCGGCGTCCGCGTCGCTAACTCTCGCTCACCCCAAATCGTCTACTTCCTCACTCTACCTAAACTCGCTTTTAGCCGCTAAATATGTATTAGGGTGGCATTGGTGTCATAGGTTCTTCTGATCTCATCAGCTCAGCAACAAGCACAGCGTCCGTCGTCGGGCTACCCCGGTTAGTTTTTTCACTTGGCCTACGGGTCGCACGACGTCCGCCTCGTAACTCTCGTTCACCTCCTAAGATTATGACAGGGTGCCGTTGGTGTCCCATTTGCTTGTCTCTTCTCTCCGACGTCGTAATTACCATACCGCGAACCGCCTTCTGAATTAGGAACCGTCGAACCGGGGTGTGCTACTAGCGTCCCCCTGTAATGTACTCCGCGTAGACCCTAAGATACACGGAGGGGCGGCTGACAGTGGTGTCACGTGCTTTTCCGCTCGCTGTTCCGTCGTCGAGCATCGGTTGATGACGTACGGACAGCCTCGACTCGCTTAACCCTAAGATAGACAGAGTGGCAGTGGTTGTCATGTTCTTACTGGCGATGACTCCGCCTTGAATCGTTGAGTCCGAAGTATAAGACTTGATGACAGTGGTGTCACTGCCTCGTCTGTCGGTGTCTTCGTTCGGCTCGACGAAGACGTCCGTCCTGGACTCGCGTGAACCTAAAATATAACAGGGATGTCAGTGGTTTCCTGTCTCGTCTCGGATTCCGTCCGTCTACCACCGCACGACGTCCCGCCTCGACTACGCGTCACCTAAATAGATAGGGTGACAGTGGTGTCACGGCTCATCTCGCGTCCCTCGTCGCTATCGCGACGATGTCCACCTGCGACTCGCGTGACCTAAGATAGACAGGGTGACAGTGGTGTCACGTACTCGTCTCGGCGTTCGTCGTCGCATTGCGACGACGTCTGCAACTCGACTTGCGTACGCTAAAGCCAGGGTGCAGTGGGTTTCCGTTCGTTCGCGTTCGCGTCGCGACGGACGACGTCCCCCGACTCGTGTACCTAAGATAGGGTGCAGTGGTGGTCATGTGCTCGTCTCTCGTTCGTCGTCGTACCACGGGATGACGTGCCGCCATCGACTCGTGTAACCCTAAGATAGACAGGGTGGGCAGTGGTTGTCTGGCTGCGTGTCGGCATCCGTCGTCGCTACCGCGGGCGACGTCTCTGACTCGCGTGACCCTAAGGATAGACAGGGTGACAGTGGTGTCACGCTCTGCTTGGCATTCGTCGTCGCGACCACGCAGGCGACGACGTCACCGCCTCGACTCACATAATCCTAGATAGGACAGGTGGCAAGTGTTGTCACAGTGCTCGTCTTGGCGTCCGTCGTCGCTACCTCGCGTAACAGCGTATGACGTCCGCCCGACTCGCGTAACCCTAAATAGACAGGGGTGACAGTGGTGTCACATGCTCGCTCGGCGTCCTCGTCGCTACCACGACGACGTCCGCTTGACTACGCTTCCGTAAGAACGAGGATGGCTAGTGTCACGCCTTGTCTTCGGCGTCCGTCGTCGCTACCATAACACGAGACGTCCGCCTTGACTCGCAGTTACGCTAAGACACTCTCACCCTGTCTACCGCGATGACGTCTGCCTTGACTGGTGTTACGCTAAGACAGAGTGGCAGTGGTGTCACATGTTCGTCTCGGTGTCCGTGAGTCGCTACCGCGGATGAGTCCCGCTCGACGACGTGTGACCCTAAGATAATAGGGTGACAGTTGGTGTCATTGCTCGCCGCGGTAGCCGTCGTCGGGGTAGACAGGGTGACAGTGGGTGTCATGTGCTTTGTCTCGGCCGTCGTCGCTACCCGACTACCGTCGACACTCTACTACTGTCCTCACTCTCTAACCCTATATAACGCCTCGCACTAGTGTACGTGCTTGTCTCAGCATCCGTCGGCTACCCGACATACTCCGCGTCGATGACGTCCTCGACTCGCGTTATGATAAGCAGGGTGGCAGTGGTGGTCACGTGACGTCTCGGCGTTCGTCGTCGCTTATAGCGACGATGTCCGCCTCGACTGCGTATCCCTAAGATAGAAGGGTGGAAGTGGGTCACGTGCTCTTCGTCTCGGCGTCCGACTCGCTACAATGATGACATCCGCTCGAATCGCGTGACCCTAAAATCAGATAGGGTGGCAGTGGGTCACGTGCTCGTCTCGGCGTTCGTCGTCGCTACCACGACGACGTCCGCTTCGACTTGCTCCCCAAGATAGACATGGGTGACAGTGTTGTCACGTGCTTCTACTCGGCGTCAGTCGTCACTACCGCGATGACATCCGCCCGAATCGCGTGACCCTAAAATAGATAGGCTGGCAGTGGTGTGTCCGGGCTCGTCTCGGCGTTGGTCGTTCGCTACCCACGACCGTGCCAGACCCACTCAAGCTGAGACTCCTTAGCGTGGGAGCCTACTCCCACTTCGCCAACCCTATGATAACGGGTCAGTTGTGTGCAACGTGACTCATCTCGGTTGTTGTCGTCGCTATGCGGATGAAGCTCCGCCTCACTCGCGTTAACGCTAAACAGGGTCAGTTTTGTCACGTGCTCGTCTCGCCGTCCGTCGTCCGCCAACGCGTCAATACTCATAAATAACCCTTTCGGCAAGTGGTCACGAGCTTTGTCTCGCGCGTCCGTCTCTGCTACCCACGCGTAACATGCCAGACTCAGACCGGACCCGAGAAGCGCACTAGGTGACAGCTGTGAACATCACGGTGTCAACCGTTGGTGCGCCGGTCAGACTCTATTCCCCTAACTGAGTTACCCTAAGATATGACAGGGGTGAAAGTGGTGTCATGTGCTCATTTTGGTGTCGACGTCTTTGCTACCACCACCGCTTAACCCTAATAACAGGTCTTCAGTGGTGTCATGTGCTTGTCCGTCGGCTTCCGTAGTCCGCTACCTACCTCCCACGACTACGCACACACTCGCGTGACCCTAAGATTAGACAGGGTGGCAGTGGTTCATGCTCGTCTCGGCGTCCATCGTCGCTACCAGCGACGATCCGCCTCGAGTTCGCGTGACCAAGATAGACTGGGCGACATGCTGTCACGTGCTGTCTCGGCTCCGTCGTCGCTACCCGATGAGTCACCTCGACCGCATGACCCTAAAATAGACAGGGTGGCAGTGGTTACATGCTTCTCGGCGTCGTCGTCGCTACTGCGATGATGTCTGCCCTCGATCTCGCGTCACCCTAAGATAGACAGGGTGACAGTGGTGTCACATGCTCTCTAGCGTTCGTAGTCCTACTACGCGCACGACGTCCACCTTGACTCGCGTGACCCTAAGATAGACAGGGTGACAGTGTGTCACGTACTCGTCTCGGCGTCGCGTCGCTATTGCGATATGTCCGCCTCGAGTCGCGTGACCCCTAATATAGACTGGTGACAGTGGTGTCACGTGCTCGTCTCGGCGTCCGTCGTCGCTACCAGCGACGACCCATCGGCCTCGACTCGCGTGACCCTAAAATAGACAGGGTGGCAGGGTGCACGTGCTCGTCTCGGGTCCGTCGTCGCTACCGCGACGACGTCCGCCTCGACTCGCGTCACCCTAGATAGACAGGGTGACAGTGGTTGGCCACTGCTCGTCTTGGCGTTCGTCGTCGCTATCCGGGATACGTCCACCTCGACTCGGGTGACCTAAGATAACAGGGAGGCAGTGGTGTCATGTGGTCGTCCCGACGTCCGTCGTCGCTAAACCGCCGACGACTCCGCCTACGACTATCGCTTTACACTAAGACAGGGTGGCAAGGGTGTCATCCTCTCATCTCGGTGTCGTCACGACTAACGCGTGACGCGTCCCCCTCGATCGCGTGACCTAAGATAGACTAGTGACTAGTGGTGTCACGTGCTCGTCTCGGCGTCCGCCTCCGCTACCCACCCCCCCCCACGCACCGGGCCGATTTCTTCTCTTCCTCGCTCGACTCGCGTGACCAA
>CM022300.1:125810197-125844148 GCA_011799875.1 Thinopyrum elongatum
TAAAATAGATAGGGTGGCAGTGGTGTCATGTGCTCGTCTCAGCGTCCGTCGTCGCTACCGCGACGACGTCCGCCTCGACTCGCGTCACCCTAAGATAGACAGGGTGGCAGTGGTGTCCCATGCTTGTCTCGGCGTCCGACGTCGCTACCGCGACGACGTCCACCTTGACTCGCGTAACCCTAAGATACACGGGGTGACAGTGGTGTCACGTGCTTGTCTCGCTGTCCGTCGTCGCTAGCGTGACGACGTCCGCCTCGACTCGCGTAACCCTAAGATAGACAGGGTGGCAGTGGTGTCATGTGCTACTGCGATGACGTCCGCCTTGAATCGCGTGATCCTAAGATAGACTGGATGACAGTGGTGTCACGTGCTCGTCTCGGTGTCCGTCGTCGCTACCGCGACGACGTCCGCCTGGACTCGCGTGACCCTAAAATAGACAGGGTGGCAGTGGTGTCACGTGCTCGTCTCGACGTCCGTCGTCGCTACCGCGACGACGTCCGCCTCGACTCGCGTCACCATAAGATAGATAGGGTGACAGTGGTGTCACATGCTCATCTCAGCGTCCGTCGTCGCTATCGCGACGATGTCCACCTCGACTCGCGTGACCCTAAGATAGACAGGGTGACAGTGGTGTCACGTACTCGTCTCGGCGTTCGTCGTCGCTATTGCGACGACGTCTGCCTCGACTTGCGTTACGCTAAGACAGGGTTGCAGTGGTGTCATGTGCTCGTCTCTGCGTTCGTCGTCGCTACCGGGATGACGTCCGCCGCGACTCGTGTAACCCTAAGATAGACAGGGTTGCAGTGGTGTCACGTGCTCGTCTCTGCGTTCGTCGTCGCTACCGGGATGACGTCCGCCTCGACTCGTGTAACCCTAAGATAGACAGGGTGGCAGTGGTGTCATGTGCTCGTGTCGGCATCCGTCGTCGCTACCGCGACGACGTCTGCCTCGACTCGCGTGACCCTAAGATAGACAGGGTGATAGTGGTGTCACGTGCTCGTCTTGGCATTCGTCGTCGCTACCGCGACGACGTCCGCCTCGACTCACATAATCCTAAGATAGACAGGGTGGCAGTGGTGTCACGTGCTCGTCTTGGCGTCCGTCGTCGCTACCGCGATGACGTCCGCCTCGACTCGCGTAACCCTAAGATAGACAGGGTGACAGTGGTGTCACATGCTCGTCTCGGCGTCCGTCGTCGCTACCACGACGACGTCCGCCTTGACTCGCGTTACGATAAGACAGGATGGCAGTAGTGTCACGCGCTTGTCTCGGCGTCCGTCGTCGCTACCGCGACGACGTCGGCCTTGACTCGCGTTACGCTAAGACACTGTCACCCTGTCTACCGCGATGACGTCTGCCTTGACTGGTGTTATGCTAAGACAGAGTGGCAGTGGTGTCACATGTTCGTCTCGGTGTCCGTGAGTCGCTACCGCGATGATGTCCGCCTCGACTCGTGTGACCCTAAGATAGATAGGGTGACAGTGGTGTCATGTGCTCGCCTCGGTATCCGTCGTCGCGGTAGACAGGGTGACAGTGGTGTCATGTGCTTGTCTCGGCGTCCGTCGTCGCTACCGCGACTACGTCCGCCTCGACTCATGTAACCCTAAGATAAACAGGCTGGCACTAGTGTCACGTGCTTGTCTCGGCATCCGTCGTCGCTACCGCGATGACGTCCGCCTCGACTCGCGTTATGATAAGACAGGGTGGCAGTGGTGTCACGTGCTCGTCTCGGCGTTCGTCGTCGCTATAGCGACGATGTCCGCCTCGACTCGCGTATCCCTAAGATAGAAAGGGTGGAAGTGGTGTCACGTGCTCGTCTCGGCGTCCGACGTCGCTACCATGATGACATCCGCCTCGAATCGCGTGACCCTAAAATAGATAGGGTGGCAGTGGTGTCACGTGCTCGTCTCGGCGTTCGTCGTCGCTACCACGACGACGTCCGCTTCGACTTGCGTCACCCTAAGATAGACATGGTGACAGTGTTGTCACGTGCTCGTCTCGGCGTCCGTCGTCACTACCGCGATGACATCCGCCTCGAATCGCGTGACCCTAAAATAGATAGGGTGGCAGTGGTGTCACGTGCTCGTCTCGGCGTTCGTCGTCGCTACCACGACGACGTCCGCCTCGACTCGCGTGACCCTATGATAAACAGGGTGACAGTTGTGTCACGTACTCATCTCGGTGTTTGTCGTCGCTATTGCGATGACGTCCGCCTCGACTCGCGTTACGCTAAGACAGGGTTACAGTTGTGTCACGTGCTCGTCTCGCCGTCCGTCGTCGCCACCGCGTAATCCTAAGATAGACAGGGTGGCAGTGGTGTCACGAGCTTGTCTCGGCGTCCGTCGTCGCTACCGCGACGACGTCCGCCTCGACTCGCGTGACCCGAAGATAGACAGGGTGACAGTGGTGTCATGTGCTCATTTTGGTGTCCGTCGTTGCTACCGCGTAACCCTAAGATAGACAGGCTGGCAGTGGTGTCATGTGCTTGTCTCGGCGTCCGTAGTCGCTACCGCGACGACGTCCGCCACGACTCGCGTGACCCTAAGATAGACAGGGTGGCAGTGGTGTCACGTGCTCGTCTCGGCGTCCATCGTCGCTACCGCGACGACATCCGCCTCGAGTCGCGTGACCCTAAGATAGACTGGGCGACAGTGCTGTCACGTGCTTGTCTCGGCATCCGTCGTCGCTACCGCGATGACGTCCACCTCGACTCGCATGACCCTAAAATAGACAGGGTGGCAGTGGTTTCACATGCTTGTCTCGGCGTCCGTCGTCGCTACTGCGATGATGTCTGCCTCGACTCGCGTCACCCTAAGATAGACAGGGTGACAGTGGTGTCACATGCTCGTCTTAGCGTTCGTCGTCGCTACCGCGACGACGTCCACCTTGACTCGCGTGACCCTAAGATAGACAGGGTGACAGTGGTGTCACGTACTCGTCTCGGCGTTCGTCGTCGCTATTGCGATGAGTACGCATGAGTGCGTGACCTAATATAGACTGGGTGACAGTGGTGTACTGTGCTCGTCTCGGCGCCGTCGTCGCTACCGCGACGACATCGAGGCTCGACTACGCGTGACCCCTAAAATAGACATGGGGCGCAGTGGTGTCACGTGCTGGTCTCGGCGTCCGTGTCGCATACGCGACGACGTCGACTCGACTCGCGTCACCCTAGATAGAAAGGGTGACAGTGGTGCACATGCTGTCTTGGCGTTCGTCGTCGCTATCGGATACGTCCACTCGACTCGGTGGACTAAGGATAGACAGGGAGGCAGTGGTGTCATGTGGTCGTCTCCGACGTCACGTCTGTCCTACCGCGACGGACGGCGCCTGACTCGAGTTAACACAGAGCAAGTGGCAGTGGGTTCACTGCCATCTCGGTGTCAGTCAATCGCTACCGTGAGACGCCGCCTCAGAGTCGGGTGACCCTAAGATTAGACATGAGTGACTAGGGTGGTCACGTGCTCGTCTCCGGCGTCCGCCGTCGCTACCGCGTCGACGTCCGCCTCGTACGCGTGACCATAAAATAGACTTAGGGTGGCAGTGGTGCTCATGTGCTCGTCTCGCGTCCGTCGTCGCTACCGACGGACGTCCGCCTCGCTCGCGCACCCTTAAGTAGACAGCGGTGGCAGTTGGTGTTCCATGCTTTGTCTCGGCGCCGACGTCGACTACCGCTGACGACGTCCACCTTGACTAGCGAAACCCTAGATACACGGGGTGACAGTGGTGTCACGTGCTTGTCTCGCTGTCCGTCGTCGCTAGCGTGACGACGTCCGCCTCGACTCGCGTAACCCTAAGATAGACAGGGTGGCAGTGGTGTCATGTGCTACTGCGATGACGTCCGCCTTGAATCGCGTGATCCTAAGATAGACTGGATGACAGTGGTGTCACGTGCTCGTCTCGGTGTCCGTCGTCGCTACCGCGACGACGTCCGCCTGGACTCGCGTGACCCTAAAATAGACAGGGTGGCAGTGGTGTCACGTGCTCGTCTCGACGTCCGTCGTCGCTACCGCGACGACGTCCGCCTCGACTCGCGTCACCATAAGATAGATAGGGTGACAGTGGTGTCACATGCTCATCTCAGCGTCCGTCGTCGCTATCGCGACGATGTCCACCTCGACTCGCGTGACCCTAAGATAGACAGGGTGACAGTGGTGTCACGTACTCGTCTCGGCGTTCGTCGTCGCTATTGCGACGATGTCTGCCTCGACTTGCGTTACGCTAAGACAGGGTTGCAGTGGTGTCATGTGCTCGTCTCTGCGTTCGTCGTCGCTACCGGGATGACGTCCGCCTCGACTCGTGTAACCCTAAGATAGACAGGGTGGCAGTGGTGTCATGTGCTCGTGTCGGCATCCGTCGTCGCTACCGCGACGACGTCTGCCTTGACTCGCGTGACCCTAAGATAGACAGGGTGACAGTGGTGTCACGTGCTCGTCTTGGCATTCGTCGTCGCTACCGCGACGACGTCCGCCTCGACTCACATAATCCTAAGATAGACAGGGTGGCAGTGGTGTCACGTGCTCGTCTTGGCGTCCGTCGTCGCTACCGCGATGACGTCCGCCTCGACTCGCGTAACCCTAAGATAGACAGGGTGACAGTGGTGTCACATGCTCGTCTCGGCGTCCATCGTCGCTACCACGACG
Source organism: Thinopyrum elongatum (assembly GCA_011799875.1). Lineage (NCBI taxonomy): Eukaryota > Viridiplantae > Streptophyta > Magnoliopsida > Poales > Poaceae > Thinopyrum > Thinopyrum elongatum. Next base: position 125,814,838 of record CM022300.1, read on the forward strand.
ACGTCCGCCTTGACTCGCGTTACGATAAGACAGGATGGCAGTAGTGTCACGCGCTTGTCTCGGCGTCCGTCGTCGCTACCGCGACGACGTCCGCCTTGACTCGCGTTACGCTAAGACACTCTCACCCTGTCTACCGCGATGACGTCTGCCTTGACTGGTGTTACGCTAAGACAGAGTGGCAGTGGTGTCACATGTTCGTCTCGGTGTCCGTGAGTCGCTACCGCGATGATGTCCGCCTCGACTCGCGTGACCCTAAGATAGATAGGGTGACAGTGGTGTCACGTGCTCGCCTCGGTATCCGTCGTCGCGGTAGACAGGGTGACAGTGGTGTCATGTGCTTGTCTCGGCGTCCGTCGTCGCTACCGCGACTACGTTCGCCTCGACTCATGTAACCCTAAGATAAACAGGCTGGCACTAGTGTCACGTGCTTGTCTCAGCATCCGTCGTCGCTACCGCGATGACGTCCGCCTCGACTCGCGTTATGATAAGACAGGGTGGCAGTGGTGTCACGTGCTCGTCTCGGCGTTCGTCGTCGCTATAGCGACGATGTCCGCCTCGACTCGCGTATCCCTAAGATAGAAAGGGTGGAAGTGGTGTCACGTGCTCGTCTCGGCGTCCGACGTCGCTACAATGATGACATCCGCCTCGAATCGCGTGACCCTAAAATAGATAGGGTGGCAGTGGTGTCACGTGCTCGTCTCGGCGTTCGTCGTCGCTACCACGACGACGTCCGCTTCGACTTGCGTCACCCTAAGATAGACATGGTGACAGTGTTGTCACGTGCTCATCTCGGCGTCCGTCGTCACTACCGCGATGACATCCGCCTCGAATCGCGTGACCCTAAAATAGATAGGGTGGCAGTGGTGTCACGTGCTCGTCTCAGCGTTCGTCGTCGCTACCACGACGACGTCCGCCTCGACTCGCGTGACCCTATGATAAACAGGGTGACAGTTGTGTCACGTACTCATCTCGGTGTTCGTCGTCGCTATTGCGATGACGTCCGCCTCGACTCGCGTTACGCTAAGACAGGGTTACAGTTGTGTCACGTGCTCGTCTCGCCGTCCGTCGTCGCCACCGCGTAATCCTAAGATAGACAGGGTGGCAGTGGTGTCACGAGCTTGTCTCGGCGTCCGTCGTCGCTACCGCGACGACGTCCGCCTCGACTCACGTGACCCGAAGATAGACAGGGTGACAGTGGTGTCACGTGCTCATTTTGGTGTCCGTCGTTGCTACCGCGTAACCCTAAGATAGACAGGGTGACAGTGGTGTCACGTACTTGTATCGGCGTTCGTCGTCGCTATTGCGACGACGTCCGCCTCGACTCGCGTTACGCTAAGACAGGGTTGCAGTGGTGTCACGTGCTTGTCTCGGTGTTCGTCGTCGCTACCGCGACGACGTCCGCCTCGACTCGCGTAACCCTAAGATAAACAGCTTGGCACTGGTGTCATGTGCTCGTCTCGGCATCCATCGTCGCTACCGCGTTGATGTCCGCCTCGACTCGCGTTACGATAAGACAGGGTGGCAGTGGTGTCACGTCCTCGTCTCGGCGTTCATCATCTCTACCTCGACGATGTCTGCCTCGACTCGCGCAACCCTAAAATAGACAGGGTTGCAGTGGTGTTACATGCTCGTCTTGGCGTCAGTCGTCGCTACTGCGACGATGTCCGACTCGACTCGCGTAACCATAAGATAGACAGGGTGGCAGTTGTGTCACTTGCTCGTCTCGACGTCTGTCGTCACTACCGCGATGATGTCCGCCTCGACTCGCATAACCCTAAGATAGACAGGGTGGCAGTTGTGTCACGTGCTCATCTCGGCGTCCGACGTCGCTACCGTGATGACGTCCACCTCGACTCGCGTAACCCTAAGATAGACGCGGTGACAGTGGTGTCACGTGCTCGACTCGGTGTCCGTTGTCGCTAGCGAGACGACGTCCGCCTCGACTCGCGTAACCCTAAGATAGACAGGGTGGGAGTGGTGTCACGTGCTCGTCTTGACGTCCGTCGTCGCTACCGCGACGACGTCCACCTCGACTCGCATGACCCTAAGATAGACAGGGTGGCAGTGGTGTGACGTGCTCGTCTTGGCGTCCGTCATCGCTACCGCGATGACGTCCGCCTCGACTCGGGTGACCCTAAGATAAACTGGGTGACAGTGGTGTCACTTGCTCGTCTCGGCGTCCATCGTCGCTAACGCGACAACGTCCGCCTCGACTCGCGTGACCCTAAAATAGACAGGGTGGCAATGGTGTCACGTGCTCGTCTCGGCGTTCGTCGTCGCTACCGCGATGATGTCTTCCTCGACTCGCGTCACCCTAAGATAGACAGGGTGACAGTGGTGTCACGTGCTCGTCTCGGCGTCCGTCATCGCTAATGCGACGACATCCGCCTCGACTCGCGTTACCCTAAGATAGACAGGGTGACAGTGGTGTCACGTACTCGTCTCGGTGTTCGTCGTCGCTATTGCGACGACGTCCGCCTCGACTCGCGTTACGCTAAGACGAGTTTGCAGTGGTGTCACGTGCTCGTCTCGGCGTTCATCGTCGCTACCGCGATGATGTCCGCCTCGACTCGCGTAACCCTAAGATAGACAGGGTGGCAGTGGTGTCACGTGCTTGTCTCGGCGTCCGTCGTCGCTACCGCGACAATGTCCGCCTCGACTCGCGTCACCCTAAGATAGACAGGGTGACAGTGGTGTCACGTGCTCGTCTTGGCGTCCGTCGTCGCGGTAGACAGGGTGACAGTGGTGTCACGTGCTCGTCTCGGCTTCCGTCGTCGCTACCACAACGACGTCTGCCTCGACTCGCGTAACCCCAAGATAAACAGGGTGGCACTAGTGTCACGTGCTCGACTCGGCATCCGTCGTCGCTACCGCGATGACGTCCGCCTCGACTCGCGTTACGATAAGACAGGGTGGCAGTGGTGTCACGTGCTCGTCTCGGCGTTCGTCGTCGCTACCGCGACCACGTCCACCTCAACTCGCGTAACCCTAAGATAGACGGGGTGACAGTGGTGTCACGTGCTCGTCTCGGTGTCCGTCGTCGCTAGCGAGACGATGTTCGCCTCAACTCACGTAACCCTAAGATAGACAGGGTGGCAGTGGTGTCACGTGCTCATCTCGGCGTCCGACGTCGCTACCGTGACGACGTCCACCTCGACTCGCTTAACACTAAGATAGACGGATTGACAGTGGTGTCACATGCTCGTCTCGGTGTGCATCGTCGCTAGTGAGATGACATCCGCCTCGACTCGCGTAACCCTAAGATAGACAGGGTGGCAGTTGTGTCACGTGCTCATATCGGCGTCCGTCGTCGCTAGCGCGATGATGTCCGCCTCGACTCGCGTGACCCTAAGATAGACAGGGTGGTAGTGGTGTCACGTGCTCGTCTCGGCGTCAGTCGTCGCTACCGCGATGACGTCCGCCTCGACTCGCGTGACCCTAAGATAGACTGGGTGATAGTGGTGTCACGTGCTCGTCTCGGCGTCCGTCGTCGCTACCGCGAGGACGTCTGCCTCGACTCGCGTGACCCTAAAATAGACAGGGTGGCAGTGGTGTCACGTGCTCGTCTCGGCGTTCATCGTCGCTACCGCGACCACGTCTGCCTCGACTCGCGTGACCCTAAGATAGACAAGGTGACAGTGGTGTCACGTACTCGTCTCGGCGTTCGTCGTCGCTATTGCGACTACGTCTGCCTCGACTCGCGTTACGCTAAGACAGGGTTGCCGTGGTGTCACATGCTCGTCTCGGCGTTCGTCATCGCTACCGCGACGATGTCCGCCTAGACTCACGTAACCCTAAGATAGACAGGGTGGCAGTGGTGTCACGCGACAACGTCTGCCTCGACTCACGTCACCCTAAGATAGGCAGGGTGACAGTGGTGTCACGTGCTTGTCTCGGTGTCCGTCGTCGCGGTAGACAGGGTGACAGCGGTGTCACATGCTCGTCTCGGCCTCCGTCGTCGCTACCACGATGATGTCCGCCTTGACTCGCGTAACCCCATGATAAACAGGGTGGCACAGGTGTCACGTGCTCGTCTCGGCATCCGTCGTCGCTACCGCGATGACGTCCGCCTCGACTCGCGTTATGATAAGACAGGGTGGTAGTGGTGTCACGTGCTCGTCTTGGCATTCGTCGTCGCTACTGCGACGACGTCCGCCTCGACTCGCGTAACCCTCAGATAGACAGGGTGGCAGTTGTGTCACGTGCTCATCTCGGCGTCCGACGTCGCTACCGCGATGACGTCCACCTCGACTCGCGTAACCTTAAGATAGACGGGGTGACAGTGGTGTCCCGTGCTCGTCTCGGTGTCCGTCATCGCTAGCGAGATGACGTCCGCTTCGACTCGCGTAACCCTAAGATAGACAGGGTGGCAGTGGTGTCACGTGCTCGGTTCGGCATCCGTTGTCGCTATTGCAATGATGTTTGCCTCGACTCGCATTACCCTAAGATAGACAGGGTGGCAGTGGTGTCACGTGATCGTCTTGGCGTCCGTCATCGCTACCGCGATGACGTCCGCCTTGACTGGTGTTACGCTAAGACAGAGTGGCAGTGGTGTCACATGTTCGTCTCGGTGTCCGTGAGTCGCTACCGCGATGATGTCCGCCTCGACTCGCGTGACCCTAAGATAGATAGGGTGACAGTGGTGTCACGTGCTCGCCTCGGTATCCGTCGTCGCGGTAGACAGGGTGACAGTGGTGTCATGTGCTTGTCTCGGCGTCCGTCGTCGCTACCGCAACAACGTCCGCCTCGACTCGTGTAACCCTAAGATAAACAGACTGGCACTAGTGTCACGTGCTTGTCTCGGCATCCGTCGTCGCTACCGCGATGACGTCCGCCTCGACTTGCGTTATGATAAGACAGGGTGGCAGTGGTGTCACGTGCTCGTCTCGGCGTTCGTCGTCGCTATAGCGATGATGTCCGCCTCGACTCGCGTAACCCTAAGATAGAAAGGGTGGAAGTGGTGTCACGTGCTCTTCTCGGCGTCCGACGTCGCTACCGCGACGACGTCCACCTCGACTCGCGTAACCCTAATATAGACGGGGTGACAGTGGTGTCACGTGCTCGTCTCGGTGTCCGTCGTCGCTAGTGAGACGACATCCGCCTTGACTCGCGTAACCCTACGATAGACTGGGTGGCAGTGGTGTCACGTGCTCGTCTCGGCGTCCGACATCGCTACCGTGACGACGTCCACCTCGAATCGCGTAACCCTAAGATAGACGGGGTGACAGTGGTGTCACGTGCTCGTCTCGGTGTCCGTCATCGCTAGCGAGACGACGTCCGCCTCGACTTGCGTAACCCTAAGATAGACAGGTTGGCAGTTGTATCACGTGCTCATCTCGGCGTCCGTCGTCGCTACCACGATGACTTCTGCCTTGACTCGCGCGACCCTAAAATAGATAGGGTTTCAGTGGTGTCACGTGCTCGTCTCGGTGTCCGTCGTCGCTACCGCGATGATGTCCGCCTCGACTCGCGTCACCCTAAGATAGACAGGGTGACAGTGGTGTCACGTGCTCGTCTCGGCGTCCGTCGTCGCTACCGCGACGACGTCCGCCTCGACTCGTGTGACCCTAAGATAGACAGAGTGACAGTGGTGTCACGTGCTCATCTCGGCGTCCGTCGTCGCTAACGCGATGACGCCTGCCTCGACTTGTGTAACCCTAATATAGACAGGGTGATAGTCTTGGCGTCCGTCGTCGCTACCGCGATGACGTCTGCCTCGACTCGCGTTACGATAACGCAGGGTGGCACTGGTGTCACGCGCTTTTCTCGGCCTCCGTCGTCGCTAATGCGACGACTTCCGCCTTTACTCGCGTTACGGTAAGACACGGTGGTAGTGGTGTCACGTGCTCGTCTTGGCGTCCGTCGTCACAACCACGACGACGTCCGCCTTGACTCGCGTTACGCTAAGACAGGGTGGCAGTGGTGTCACCTGTTCGTCTCGGCGTTCGTCGTCGCTGCCGCGACGATGTCCGCCTCGACTCGCGTGACCCTAAGATAGACAGCGTGACACTGGTGTCACGTGCTCGTCTCGGCGTCCATCATCGCGGTAGACAGGGTGACAGTGGTGTCACGTGCTTGTCTCGGCGTCCGTCGTCGCTACCACGATGACATCCGCCTCGACTCGCGTAACCCTAAGATAAAAAGGGTGGCACTGGTATCATGTGCTCGTCTCGGCATCCGTCATCGCTACCGCGATGACGTCCGCCTCAACTCGCGTTACGATAAGACAGGGTGGCAGTGGTGTCACGTGCTCGTCTCGGCGTTCGTCGTCGCTACTGCGACGATGTCCGCCTCGACTTGCGTAACCCTAAGATAGACAGGGTGGCAGTGGTGTCACGTGCTCGTTTCGGCATCCATCGTCGTTACCGCGATGATGTCTGCCTCGACTCGCATTATGATAATACAGGGTGGCAGTGGTGTCACATGCTCGTCTCGGCGTTCGTTGTCGCTACCGCGACGACGTCCACCTCGACTCGCGTAACCCTAAGATAGAAAGGGTGGCGGTGGTGTCACGTGCTCGTCTCGGCGTCCGACGTCGCTACCGCGACGACGTCCACCTCGACTCGCGTAACCCTAAGATAGACGGGGTGACAGTGGTGTCACGTGCTCATCTCGGTGTCCATCATCGCTAGCGAGATGATGTCCGCCTCGACTCGCGTAACACTACGATAGACTGGGTGGTAGTGGTGTCACGTGCTCGTCTCAGTGTCCGTCGTCGCTAGCGAGACGACGTCCGCCTCGACTCGCGTAACCCTAAGATAGACAGGGTGGCAGTTGTGTCATGTGCTCATCTCGGTGTCCGTCGTCGCTACCACGACGACTTCCTCCTCGACTCGCGCGACCCTAAGATAGACAGGGTGGCAGTGGTGTCACGTGCTCGTCTCGGCGTCCGTCGTTGCTACCGCGATGACGTCCGCCTCGACTCGCGTGACCCTAAGATAGACTGGGTGATAGTGGTGTCACGTGCTCGTCTAGGCGTCCGTCGTCGCTACAGCGACGACGTCCGCCTCGACTCGCGTGACCCTAAAATAGATAGGGTTTCAGTGGTGTCACGTGCTCGTCTCGGTGTCCGACGTCGCTACCGCGATGAAGTCCGCCTCGACGACGAACTGTCACCCTAAGATAGACAGGGTGACAGTGGTGTCACGTGCTCGTCTCGACGACGTCCGCCTCGACTCGCGTGACCCTAAGATAGACAGGGTGACAGTGGTGTCACGTGCTCGTCTCGGCGTCCGTCGTCGCTTCGGCGACGACATTTGCCTCGACTCGTGTGACCCTAAGATAGACAGGGTGATAGTGTTGTCACGTGCTCATCTCGGCGTCCGTCGTCGCTAACGTGATGATGCCTGCCTCGACTTGCGTAACCCTAAGATAGACAGGGTGATAGTGGAGTCACGTGCTCGTCTCGGCGTCCGTCATCGCTACCGCGACGACGTCCGCCTCGACTCGCGTTACGATAAGACAGGGTGGCGCTGGTGTCACGCGCTTTTCTCAGCCTCCGACGTCGCTACCGCGACGACGTCCGCCTTTACTCGCATTACGGTAAGACACGGTAGTAGTGGTGTCACGTGCTCGTCTTGGCGTCCGTCGTCGCTACCGCGACGATGTTCGCCTTGACTCGCGTTACGCTAACACAGGGTGGCAGTGGTGTCACGTGTTCGTCTCGGCGTTCGTCGTCGCTACCACGAGGACGTCCGCCTCGACTCACGTTACCCTAAGATAGTCAGGGTGACACTGCTGTCACGTGCTCGTCTCGGCGTCCGTCGTCACGGTAGACAGGGTGACAGTGGTGTCACTTGCTCGTCTTGGCATCCATCGTCGCTACCACGACGACATCCGCCTCGACTCGCGTAACCCTAAGATAAAGAGGGTGGCACTGGTATCATGTGCTCGTCTCGGCATCCGTCATCGCTACCGCGATGACGTCCACCTCAACTCGCGTTACGATAAGATAGGGTGGCAGTGGTGTCACGTGCTCGTCTCGGTGTTCGTCGTTGCTACCGCAACGACGTCTGCCTCGACTCGCGTAACCATAAGATAGACAGGGTGGCAGTGGTGTCACGTGCTCAACTCGGCGTCCGTCGTCGCTACCGCGACGACGTCCGCCTCGACTCATGCAACCCTAAGATAGACAGGGTGGCAGTGGTGTCACGTGCTCGTCTCAGCGTCCATCGTCGCTAACGCGCTGACGCCTGCCTCGACTTGCGTAACCCTATGATAGACAGGGTGGCAGTGGTGTCACGTGCTCGTCTCGGCGTCCTTCGTCGCTACCGCGATGACGTCCGTTTCAACTCGCGTAACCCTAAGATAGACTGGGTGACAGTGGTGTCACGTGCTCGTCTCGACGTCCGTCGTCGCGGTAGACAGGGTGACAGTGGTGTCACGTGCTCGTCTCGGTGTCCGTTGTCGCTACCGCGATGACGTCCGCCTCGACTCGCGTAACCCTAAGATAAATAGGGTGGCACTGGTATCACGTGCTCTTCTCGGCATCCGTCATCGCTACCGCGCTGGAGTCCGCCTCGACTTGCGTTACGATAAGACAGGGTGGCAGTGGTGTCACGTGCTCGTCTCGGCGTTCGTCGTCGCTACCGCGATGATGTCCGCCTCGACTCGCGTAACCCTAAGATAGACAGGGTGGCAGTGGTGTCACGTGCTCAAGCGACGACGTCCACCTCCACTCGCGTGACCCTAAGATAGACAGGGTGGCAGTGGTGTCACGTGCTCGTCTCGGCGTCCTTCGTCGCTACCGCGACAACGTCCGCCTCGACTCGCGAGTCCGACGTCGCTACCCGCGATGACGTCCACCTGGACTCGCGTAACTTAGATAGACGGCGGAGGGGAAGGGACTTGTCCCGTTGCTCGTCTCGGATGTCCGTCATCGCTAAGCGAGAAATGACCCGCTTCGGCTATCTCGCGTAACCCTAAGATAGACGTGTCTAGTTGTTCCACGTGCTCGTTCGGCGTTAATCCGTGGTCGCTTGCATATGAATGTTATGGCCTCGACTCGCATTACCCTAGGATAACGGGTAGGCGAGTGGTGTAACGTGATCGTCTTGGCGTCCGTCATCCGCTACGCCGACGATGAGACGTTTCCGCCTTAACTGGTGTTACGCTAATGACCAAGTGGGCATGGTGTCCACATGTTTCGTTCGGTGTCCGTGAGTCGCACCGCGTTGATTGTCTCACTCGACTCGCGTGAACCTAAGATAAGTATAGGGTGAACAGTGGTGTGTACACTTGCTCGGCCTCGGTTCCGTCGTACGGGTGAGTAGACAGGTGGTGACAGGTGGGTCATTGTTGCTTGGTCTCGGCGTCCGTCGTCGCTAACCGTGCAACACGTCCCGCCTCGACTCGTTGTAACCCTAAGATATAACCGGACTGGGCCACTAGTGTCACGTTCTTGTCTCGGGCATCCTCGGCGCTACCGGCGATGACGGTCCGCATCGACTTTGGTTATGATAGATACAGGGGTGGCACTTGTGTTCACGTGCTCGTCTCGGCTTTCGTCGTCGCTATAGCGATGATGTCCCGCCTAGACTCCCGCGTAAACCCTAAGATAGAAAGAGGTTGGAGGTGGGTGTCACGTGCTTCTCGGCGTCCGATCGCTAAACCCGTCGAACGACGTCCACTCGACATCCGCGTAACCTCAATAGATAGAGCGTGGTGGGGGTGACAGTGGTGTCACCTGCTACGTCCGGTGTCCGTGCGTTCTAGTGGAGACGACATCCGCTTGACCGCGGTAACACCTACGATAGACGGGTGCAGTGGTGTTCCGTGCTCGTGCTCGGCAGTCCGACATCATCCGTGGACGACGTCACCTCGATCGCGTACCCCTAAGATAGACGGGTGACCGTGGTGTCAAGTGCTGGTCTCGTGTCCGTCATCGCTAGCGAGAACGCACGTCCCCGCCCTCGAGCTTGCGTAACCCTAAGATAGGGGGGGGAAACAGGTTGGCAGTTGTATCACGTGGTCCATCTCGGCGTCCGTCGTCGCTACCACCCCGACCTGATCGCACTACTGACGCCCTTGACTACGCGTCGAACCCTAAAAGATAGGGTTTCAGTGGTTGTGTCCAACGTGCTTCGCGTCCGGTGTCCGTTCAGTCGCTACCACAACCACGATGTCCGCCTACGCTCCGTCACCCCTAAGATAACAGCGGTTGACACGTTTGGTTGTCACGTGTCTCGTCTCGCAGTCCGTCGTCGCTACACCGACGACGTCCGCTCTCGACTCGTGTGACCTAAGATAGACACAGAGTGTACAGTGGTGTCACGTGCTCATCTCGGCCGTCCTCGTCGCTAAGCGCTGGATTGGACCCTGTGCCATTCCTCTGTGTAACCCTAATTGACAGGGGTGATAGTTCCGTTGGCGCCGTCGTTCCCGCTACCGACGACCTCGATCGTTACGTTGCCTCGTACTCGCGCTTTACTATAAGCGCAGAAGCGGTGGGCCTGGTGTCAACGCCGCTTTTCTCGGCCTACCGTGTCGCTAACGCGAGACTTCCCGCCTTTACTCGCGTTACGGTAAGACACCGACGGTGGTAGTGGTTGTCACGTGCTCGTCTTGGGCGTCCTCCGTTCACAACACCACGACGACGTCGCCTTGACCTGCGTTACGCTAAAGACGGGTGGCAGTTGTGTGTCACCTGTTTCGTCTCGGGTTCGCGCGTCGCTGCCACGCGAGATGTCCCCCTCGGAACCTCGCCGTGACCCAATAAGACAGCGCTGACACTGGTGTGTCACGTGCTCGTCTCGCGTCCATCATCGCGCGTAGAACAGGGAGACAGTGGGTGTCACGTGCTTGTCCTCGGCGTTTCCGTCCGTCGCTACTCACGATGACATCCGCCTCGGACTCGCGTAAACCCTAAGATAAAAGCGTGGCACTGGATCATGTGCTCGTCTCGGAATCCAAGTTTAATACAATTTGTGGTTTATATTTTTTTTTTTTGTTATTTTTGTTTTTATTTTTAAAAAAAAATTGACGTCATCGCTTCCGCGATGACGTCCGCTCAACCGCGTTGACGATAGTTAAGACAGGTCGGGCAGTGGTTGTCACGTGCTCGTCTCGGCGTTCGTCGTCAGCGTACTGCCCGACTCGCGTAACCATAAGATAGACAGGGTGGCAGTTGTGTCACTTGCTCGTCTCGACGTCTGTCGTCACTACCGCGATGACGTCCGCCTCGACTCGCATAACCCTAAGATAGACAGGGTGGCAGTTGTGTCACGTGCTCATCTCGGCGTCCGACGTCGCTACCGTGATGACGTCCACCTCGACTCGCGTAACCCTAAGATAGACGCGGTGACAGTGGTGTCACGTGCTCGACTCAGTGTCCGTTGTCGCTAGCGAGACGACGTCCGCCTCGACTCGCGTAACCCTAAGATAGACAGGGTGGGAGTGGTGTCACGTGCTCGTCTTGACGTCCGTCGTCGCTACCGCGACGACGTCCACCTCGACTCGCATGACCCTAAGATAGACAGGGTGGCAGTGGTGTGACGTGCTCGTCTTGGCGTCCGTCATCGCTACCGCGATGACGTCCGCCTCGACTCGCGTGACCCTAAGATAAACTGGGTGACAGTGGTGTCACTTGCTCGTCTCGGCGTCCATCGTCGCTAACGCGACAACGTCCGCCTCGACTCGCGTGACCCTAAAATAGACAGGGTGGCAATGGTGTCACGTGCTCGTCTCGGCGTTCGTCGTCGCTACCGCGATGATGTCTTCCTCGACTCGCGTCACCCTAAGATAGACAGGGTGACAGTGGTGTCACGTGCTCGTCTCGGCGTCCGTCATCGCTAATGCGACGACATCCGCCTCGACTCGCGTTACCCTAAGATAGACAGGGTGACAGTGGTGTCACGTACTCGTTTCGGTGTTCGTCGTCGCTATTGCGACGACGTCCGCCTCGACTCGCGTTACGCTAAGACAAGTATGCAGTGGTGTCACGTGCTCGTCTCGGCGTTCATCGTCGCTACCGCGATGATGTCCGCCTCGACTCGCGTAACCCTAAGATAGACAGGGTGGCAGTGGTGTCACGACAGTCCACCTCGACTAGCGAAAACCCTAAGATAGACGGAGATAGAGACAGTGGTGTCACGTGCTCGTCTCGGTGTCCGTACGGTCGCAAGCGAGACGAGTCCGCTCGGACGCGCGAAACCATAAGATAGACAGAGGTGGCGAAGTGGCGTCAAGTGCTCGTTCGGTGTCCGTCGGCGCTCCACGGACGACGTCCACCTCGGAACTTGCGTTACGATAAGTCAAGGGTCGCAGTGGTTTGTCACGCGGCTCGTCTCGGGTCGTCGTCGCGACGCGGTGACGTCCGCCTGGACTCGCGTTACGCTAAGACAGGGTGATAGTTGTGTCCCGTGCTGAGCGTCTCGGCGTCCGTCGGTCAGTACCAAGACGACGTCCGGCCTCGACTCGACGGTACGATAAGACAGGGTGGACACTGGTGTCACGCGCTTTTCTCGGCCCACCGTCGTCAACTACCGCGACGACGTCACCGCCTTACATCGAGTTACGCTAAGACAACGGGAGGTAGTGGTGGCACGTGCTCGTATTGGCGTCCGTTGTCGCTACCGGAACGACGTTCCGCCTTGACCCTAAAGAATAACACAGGGTGACAGTGGGTCACGTGATCGTCTCGGCGTACCCGACGTCGCTACCGCACGACGTCCCACCTCGACTCGCGGTAACCCTAAGATCGACGGGATGACAGTTGGTGTCACGTGATCGTCTCTATCGGTGTCCGTCGCGCTAGCGAGACGATTGTCGGCCCCTCGGACAGCGTACCCTAAGATAGACAGGTGGCAGTGGGGTCACGTTGCTGTTAGGGTTGCTGCGGGTTTAGTCTCGTCGCTGCTACCACGGACAACGTCCACCTACGACTCGTGTTAGAAAGGTCAGGGTGGCAAGTGGGTGGCACGCGCTCGTCTCGCGTCCGTCGTCGCTACCGCGACGAAGCCGCCTTGACTCGCGTTTCGCTAAGACAGGTGGTGGATAGTTGTTGTCACGTGCTCGTCTCGGCGTCCGTCGTGTCGTACAAGACAGGACGTCCGCCTCGACTCGCGTTACAGATAAAGTAAGACAGGGTTGGCAACTGGTGTCACGTGCTTTTCTCGGGCCACCGTCGTCACTACCGCGACGACGTCCGCTTACATCGAGTTACGCTAAGACACGGTGGTAGTAGGGTGTCAGGTGATCGTCTTGGCGCGTTGTCGCTACCCGCGACGACGGACGCCTTGACCCTAAGATCCCAGGGTGACAGAAGGTGTCACGTGATCGTCTTTTCGGCGTCCGTCAGTCGCGGTAGACTGGGGTGACAGTGGTGCACGTGCTCGTATATGGTGTCAGTCGTCGCTACTCGAAGACGTCCACCTCGACTCGCGTAAACCCTAAGATAACAAGGTGCACTGTTATCACGTAGCTCGTCTCAGCACTCCGTCATCGCTAACGTGATGATGTCAGCATCGACCTCGTGTTACGATAAGACCGGGGGGGCAGTAGGTTCCTGTACGTGCTCGTCTCGAGTTGTTCTTCGTCGCTACCGCGACGACGTCCCCCTTGACCTCGTAACCGTTAAGATAGGACAGGGATGGCCAAGTGTGTTCACGTGCTCGTCTCGGCGTAACCGACGTCAGCATACCGCCATGACGTCCACCTCTACTCGCGTAACCCTAAGAATAGCGGGGTGGACAGGGGCTGGTCACGTGCTCGTTCTCGGTGTCCGTCGTTCACGCTAGCGAGACGGAAGTTCGCCTCGACTCGCGAACCCTAAGATAGGACGACACCGGGGCAAGTGGTGTGTCACGTGCTCGTCTCGGGCGTCTGTCGTCGCTTACCCGACGACGTCGCCTCGATCGCATTACAAATAAGACAGAGGTGGCCAGTGGTGTCACGTGCTCGTCTCGGGTTCGTACGACTACCGCGGACGACGTCCGCTCTTGACTCGCGGTACGCTAATAGATAGGGTGGCAGTGGTGCACGGCTGTCTTGGACGTCCGTCGTCGTACGCGATGAAGTCCGCCATGTGTACTCGCGATTATGCTATTGAATGTGGCAGGACTGTGGTTGTTCATGAGTTCTCTCGGCGTCCTTCGTCGCTACCGCAACGACGTCCGCCTCGACTCGCGTTGACCCTAAGACTAAAACAGGGTGGAAGTGGTGCCACAGTGGCTCGTCCGGAGTTCATCGTTAGGGGTAGACAGTGGTGACGGTGGTGTCATTATGCTTCGTCTCGGACGTCCGTCGTCGCCTACCGCGATGACGTCCGCCTCGACTCTCGTAACCCTAAGATAAAAAGGGTGGCACTGGTGTCCACATGTCGTCTCGGCAAGTCGTAGTCGCTACGCGATGAGTCCGCCGTCGACTCGCGTGACCCTAAGATAGACTGGGGTGAAAGTGTGTCCGTGCTCGTTCGTCGTCCGTCAGCCTAACGCGACGATTGAGCAGCCTCGACTCGCGTGACCCTAAATAGAGAGAGGTGGCATGGTGTTGACGTTGCTCGTCTCGGCAGACCGTCTCGCTAACTGACGATGTCTTCCTCGCCTCGCGTCACCCTAAGATAGACAGGGTGACAAGTGGGTGTCACGTTCTGTCTCGGCGTCCGTCATCGCTCCCACGACGATGTCCGCCTCGATCGGTAAACCCTAAGATAGACAGAGGTGGCACAGCCGGAGGGTTTGAGACTACCACAGACTGTTACCACAGGGCCGTCGCGGTGAGATATCTCGTGTCACGGTAGAAAAGGCTATCAGCTGAACGAGACGCTAGACGACGGTCAGCCAACGACTCGGACGAGTAACGAGCCTAAGATGTAGACACGGGGGGTGACGCAGAACAGTAGAAAGGTGTCACAGTGGACCTACGTCGTCGTATGGGTACCGTGACGAGCACACAGGCGCTAAGGTCCAGAAGGGAGCTAAAGAGCAGACGAAGGGAGAAGACTGAGTCCCGGCGACGCTAGGAGGACGGGAGTAGCCGGAGACCCTATAAGAAGTGGTAACGAGACAGAGGAAGAAAGGGAGAACGAATAGAGAGGGTGAGGGCCCAAGGAGTCGAAGGGAGCCCATGGGAGGGTGATTAGAGGACAACGGAAGAAGGATGGCCAGTGAGAGAGAGAGTAAGGAAATGGGAGAGTGCGTCACAGGGGAAAAATGTGCTGTCTCGGCGTCCGTCATCGCTAACGCGACGAGGTCCGCCTCGACTCAGAGTGACCCTAAGGATAAGACAGGGTCGGCAAGTCGGTTGTGACATGCTTGTCGCGGCGTCGTGTCATCGCTACTGCGATGACGTCCCGCCTCGACGCACGTGACCTAAAATAGACAGGGGGGTAGTGGTCTCCACGTGACGTCTCGGTATGTACCAGTCGTCGCTCCGCGATGACTCTTCCTCGACTCGCGTCACCCTAAGATAGTCAAGGTGAAAGTGTGTTGTCACGTGCTCGTCTTGTCGTCCATCGTCGCTCCCGCGACGATGTCCGCCTCGACTCGCGGAACCTAGGATAGACAGCAGAGGTGACAGTGGTGTCACGTACTCGTCTCGGTGTGCGTCGTCGCTATTGTGACGATGTCCGCCTTCGCTCGCGTTACGCTAAGACAGGGTTGCACTGGAGTCACTAAGATAGACAGAGGTGGCAGTGTGTCAAATGTCATCTCGGCGTCGACATCGCTAAGCACGACGACGGTCCACCTCGACCGCGTAACCCTAGAGCGACGGGGGTGAACAGTGGTTGTCACATGCTCGTCTCGGTGTCATAGGCACTCGCAAGACGACATCGCCTCGACTCGCGTAACCCTTAAGATAAACCGGGTGGAAATGGTGTCACGATGCTCGTCTCGGCGTCGTCGTCGATACCGTGAGGCGTCCGCCGACTTGCATAACCCTAAGATAGACAGGGTGGCAGTGGTACTCACGTGCTCGTCTCGGCGTGTGTCGTCGCTACCGCCGACAACGTCCGCCCTCGACTCCGGGGGGGGCAGGTTTCACCCCTAAGATAGACAGAGGGTGACAGTGGTGTCAGTGCTAATCTCGGTGACGTCATTGCGGTAGACAAATGGGGCCGACGGGGTGACAGTGGTGTCACGTGCTCGTCTCGGCGTTCCGCCGTCGCAACAGAACAATGACGTCCGCCTCGACTCACGTAAACCCTAGATAAACAGGGTGGCACTAGTGGTCACGTGCCGTCTCGGCTCTTCGTCGTACTGCGAGCGTACGCCATGGACTCGCGTACGATTAGAACAGGGTGGCAGTGGTTGTCAGTGCGCGTCTTGGCATTCGTCGTCGCTAGCACGAGACTTAGCCTCGAATCGCGGAACCCTAAGATAGAAAGTGGTGGCAGTTGTGTCACATGCTAATCTCGAGCGTCCGACGGCGCTACCGCGATGACGTCAACCTAGACGAGGAGACTCGCGATAACCCTAAGATAGACAGACGGGCGTTGGAAAGGGGTGACAGTTGGTGGTCACATGCTCGTCTCGGTGTCCGGATTGGAGAGTCGCTAGATCAAGAGAAGACGAGTCCGCCGCTCAGACTCGCGCGTTAACCCTAGATAATAAACCGACGGTGTCAGGTGGCAAGTGAGGGGTCACGGGCTCGCGCGGCATCCGTCGTCGCTACCGCGCGGAGTGTCAACGATGGTGTGTCCGAACTCGAAAAGGAATAGACATGGGTAGATGAGGAGAAGATCCAGTTTGGGGGCGTGGCCGTGACTTGGCTTGAGTGGTTTAGACTATCTAACTGAGGGGTCAACGATGGCTGTAGTATCGGGCGTTCATGGACGATCAGTCTGTACCGGCGACGGAAGGATGCAAGCCGTGCGAGCTTTCGCGTCGGTATAACCACTAATGGATAGCAGCAGCGCGGAAGAAGTGGTATGCAGGGTGTGGAGGAGGACGAGTGGGTCACGGCGCTCAGTCCGGAGCGTGCAGGTCGTCGACTAGCGAGACGACGTCCACTCGACTCGCGTAACCCTAAAAGATAGACAGAGGTCAGCGGGGGCAGTAGGGGGGTCATGTGCTTGTGTTCGTGACAGGGTCCGTGTCGCGTACCGCTGGACGAAGTGCCGCCAAGGAGCTAGCGTGACCCCATAAAGAAGACAGATGGGTGGCAGTGGTGTGCACGTTGCCGTCTCGCGTCCGTCGTCGCTACCGCGAGAACCGCAAGCGGAGGTACGCGGACCCTAAGATGGAGACTGTGGGCGACAGAGTGCTGTCACGTGTGGTCTCGGCATCCGTCGTCGCTACCGCGATGACGTTCGAACCTCGACTCGCATGACCCTAAAAATAGATCAGGGGGGGATAAGCCGGGGGCAGTGGCTGTTCACATGCCTTGTCTCGGCTGATCCGTCGTCGGGCTACACTCGCTGAGTGAATGGCTCTGCCTTCAGACACTCGCTGTTACCCACCCTAAGAAGACAGTGGGGGTGACGGTGGTGTAACCGATGCTGTAGTGGTCTTAGGTTAGTCGTCGCTACCGCGAGACGCGTCCACCTCAACTCGAACAGGTGACCTAAGATAAGACGGGGTGACACGTGGGTGTCACGTACTCGTCTCGGGTTCGTCGTCGCTATTGCGATCGATGTCCGCCTCGAGTCGCGTGACCCTTATATAGACTGGGTGGACAGTGGTGTCACGTGCTCCGTATCGGCGTCCGTCGTCGTACCGCGACGACATCAGCATCGACCGCGTGACCATAAATAGACAGGGTGGCAGTGGTTGTCACGTGGCTCGTCTCGGCGTCCGTCGTCGCTACCGCGACGACGTCCGCCTCGACTCGCTCACCTAAGATAGACAGGGTGACAGTGGTGGTGCCACATGCTCGTCTCGGCGTTCGTCGTTCGCTACGGGATACGTGCCACCCGACTCGGGTGACCTAAGATAGACAGGGAGGAAGTGGTGTCATGTGGTCGTCTCGACGTCCGTCGTCGTTACCGCGACGACGTCCGCCTCGCGCGCGTTACACTAGATCGGGTGGAAGTGGGTGTCACCTGCTCGTCTCGGTGCAGTCATCGCTACCGTGAGACGTACGCCTCGAGTCGCGTGCACCCTAAGAATAGACTGAGTGACAGTGGTGCTGTCACGTGCTCGTCTCGGCGTCGCCGTCGCTACCGCGTCGGACGTCCGCCTCGAATCGCGTGACCCTAAAATAGATGGGTGGCAGTGGTGTCTGTGCTCGTGTCTCGGCGTCCGGCGTCGCTACCGCAACGACGTCCGCCTAGAGTGGTCCACCCTAAGATAGACAGGGGGCGGTGGCAGTGGGGTCCCATGCGTGTCTCCGGCGTCGACGTGCTAAGCGACGAAGTCACCTTGATCGCTAACCCTAGATAAACGGGGTGGACAGTGGTGTCACGTGCTTGTCTCGCTGGTCGTCGTCGCTAGCGTGACGACGTCCGCTCGACTCGCGTACCCTAAGATAGACAGGGTGGGCAGTGGGTCATGTGCTACATGCGATGACGTCCGCCTTGAATCGCGTGATCCTAAGATAGACTGGATGACCAGTGGTGTACGTGATCGTCTCGGGTCCGTCGTCGCTACCGCGGACGACGTCCAGCATGGACCGCTGTGACCCAAAGAGACAGGGTGGCAGTGGTTGTCACGATGATCGTCTCGACGGTCCTCGTTCGCTACCGCGACGACGTCCAGACTCGACTCGCTCAACATAAGATAGATAGGGGTGACAGTGGATGTCAAATGCTCATCTCAGCGTCGTCGTCGTATCGCGACGATGTCCACCTAGACTCGCATGACCCTAAGATAGACAGCGGTGAAGTGGTGTCACTGACTCGTCTCGGCGTTCGTCGTAGCTATGGCGACGACGTCTGAATCGACTTGCGTTACGCTAAGACAGTTGTTGCTGGTGTCACGTGATCGCTCTGCGTTCGTCGTCGCACCGGGATGACGTCCGCTAGACTCGTGTAACCTAAAGTAGACGGGTTGTGGCAGTGGTGTCATCTGTGCTCGTGTCGGCATCCGTCGTGCTACCGCGGACGACGTCTGCCTCGACTCGCGTGACCCTAAGATAGAAAAGGGTGATAAGATGCATAAGCTGCAATAGTGGGTGATAGTGTGTCACGTGATCGTCTTGGAATTCGTACGTCGCTTACCGCGACGAGTTCCGCCGCGACTCACATAATCATAAGAATAGACAGGTGAAGTGGTTGTCAACGTGCTCGTCTTGGCGTCCGTCGCGGCTTACCGCGGGATGACGTCCGCCTCGACTCGCGTAAACCCTAAGATTTAGAAGGGTGACAGTGGTGTCACATGGTCGTCTCGGCGTCCGATCGTCGCTACCCGACGACGTACGCCTTGACTCGCGTTACGATAAGACAGGGTGTGGGCCAGTAGTGTCACGGCGTGTCTCGAGTCCGTCGTCGCTTACCGCGCGACGTCCGCATTGACTCGCTGTGTACGCTAGACGAATGTCCCCCTGTCTTACGCGATGACGTCTGCCTGACTGGTGTTACGCTAAGACAGAGTGCAGTGGTTGTCACATGTTCGTATCGGTGTCCGTGAGGCGCTACACGCGATGAGTCGCCTCGACTCGCTGTGGACCCGAAGATAGATAGGGTGACAGGTGTCCATGTGCTCGCCCCGCGGTATCCGTCGTCGCGGTAGACAGGGTGACAGTTGGTGTCATGTGCTTGTCGTCGGCGCCGTCGTCGCTACCGCGACTACGTTCGCCTCGACTCTGAGTAACCCAAGATGAAACAGGTGGCACTAGGGGGAACGTCGCTGTCTGGTGGCATCCGTCGTCGCTACGGATGACGTCAGCTCGACTCGCGTTATGATAAGACAGAGGTTGGCAGTGGTGTCACGTGCTCGTCTCGGCGTCGTCGTCGCTATAGCAGACGATGTCCGCCTACGACTCGCGTATCCCAAGATGAAGGTGAAGTGGGTTGTCAAGTGCTGTCTCGGCGTCCGGACGTCGCTACCATGATGACATCCGCCTTGAATCGCGTGACCCTAAAATTAGTATAGTGGGATTTGGTGGTGAGTGGTGTCAACGTGCTCGTCTCGGCGTTCGTCGTCGCGACCACGACGACGTACGCTTCGACTTGCGTCACCCTAAGATAGACATGGTGACAGTGTTGTCAGTGTCGTCTCGGGTCCGTAGTCACTACCGCGAGGACATCCGCCTCGAATGCGGACCCTGATGAATATAGAGTAGGGTGGCATGGTAGTGGTTCTGTCACGTGCTCGTCTCGAGCCGTTCGTCGTCGTACCACGACGGACGTCCGCCTTAGAATTCGCGGTGACCCATGATAAACAGGGTGACAGTTATGGGTCACGTACTCAATCTCGGTGTTCGTCGTCGCTATTGCGCTGGACGTCCGCCTCGACTCGCGGTACGCTAAGACAGGTTACAGTTGTGTCACGTGCTCGGTCTCGCCGTTCGTCGTCGCCACCGCGTAATTCCTAAGATCGACAGGGATGGCAGTGCAGTGGTGTCACGAGCTTGTCTCGGCGTCAGTCGTCGCCTACCGCGACGACGTCCGCCTCGACTCGCGTGACCCGAAGATAGAAGGGGTGACGTGGTGTCATGTGCTCATTTTGGTGTGCCGTCGTGCCTACCGGCGTAACCCTAAGATAGACAGGCTGGCAGTTGGTTGTCATGTGCTGTCTCGGCGTCCGTCAGTCGCTAGCCGCGGACGGCGTCTCGCCACGACTCGCGTGACCCTAAGATAGACAGGGGCAGTGGTGGTCATGTGCTCGTCTCGGGCGTCCATCGCTCTACCGCGACGACATCAGCCTCGAGTCGCGTGACCCTACGATAGACTGGGCGACAGTGCTTCAAGTGCTGTATCGGCATCCGTAGTCGCTACCGCGATGAGTCCACCTCGACTCGCATGACCCTAAAATAGAAAGGGCGTGGTCAGTTGGTTTTAACTGATGGTCTCGGCGTCCGGTGTCGCTACTGTGCGGTGATGTCTGCCTCGACTAGAGTTCACCCGAAGAAGATAGACAGGGTGAACAGTGGTGTCACATGCTAGTCTTAGGTTCGTCGTCGCTACCGCGACGACGTCCACCTCGACTCGCGTGACACTAAGATTAGAACAGGGGACAGTGGTGTCACGTCTCGTATCGGCGTTCGTCGTCGCTATTGCGTGATGTCAGCCTCGAGTCGCCCCGTGAACCCTAATATAGACTGGGTGACAGTGTGTCACTGCTAGTTCTCGCGTCGTCGTCGCTACCGACGACGACATCGGCCTCGACTCGCGGACCCGAAAATAGACAGGTGGCCAGTGGTGTCACGTGCTAGTCTCGGCGGTACGTCGTTCGCTACCGCGACGAGTCGCATCGACTCGCGTCACCCTAAGATAGACAGGGTTATGGTGACAGTCGTGCCACATGGCTGTCTTGGCGTTCGTGTCGCTATCGGATCGTCCACCTAGGACTCGGGTGACCTAAGATAGAACAGGGAGGAAGTGGGGCAGTGGAGTGGTGCATGTGGTCGTCCCGAAGTCCGTCGTCGCTACGCGGAAGACGTCCGCCTCGGACTCGCGGTTACAATAAGACAAGGGGGGCAGTGGTGTCACTGCTCATATCGGTGTCCGTCAGCGCTACCGTGATCGAAGTCCCCTCGAGTCGCGTGACCATAAGATAGACTGAGTGACAGTGGTGTCACGTGCTCGTCTCGGCGTTCCGCGTCGCTACCGGTCGAGTCGCTCGAATCGCGGGGACCTAAAATGATAGGGTCGGCCAGTGGGTGTCAGGTGCTCGTCTCGCGTGCCGTGTCGCTACCGCGACGACGTCCGCCTAGACCTCGCGTGCACCTAAGATAGACAAGGGTGGCAGTGGTGTCCCTGATTGTCTCGGCGTCGACGTCGCTACACGCGACGACGTCCACCTTGACACTCGGCGAAACCCTAAGATACACGGGGGGTGTGACAGGTGGTGTCACGTGCTTGTCTCGACTGTCCGTCGTCGCAGAGTGACGACGTCCGCCTCGAATCGCTAAATCCTAAGATAGACAGTTGGTGGGCAGTGGTTGTCATTGTGCGACTGCGATGCGTCCGCTTGAATAGCGTGATCAAGATAGACTGGATGACAGTGGTGTAACGTGTCAGTCTCGGGTACGTCGTCGCTACAGCGACGGACGTACGATGGACTATTTGCGTGACCCTAAAATAGAAAGGGGTGGCAGTTGGTGTGTCAGGACTGTCTCGACGTCCGTCGTCGCTACCGCGACGAAGTCCGCATCGAATCGCGTCACCATAAGATAGATAGGGTGACAGTTGGTGTCACCTGCCTCAGTATCAGCGTCCGTCGTCGCTTATCGCGACGATGTCCACCGCGGACTCGCGGGACCTAAGATTAGACAGGGTGACAGTGGTGTCCGTACTCGTCTCGGCGTTCGGTCGGTCGCTATTGCGACGAGTCTGCCTCGACTTGCGTTACGCTATAGACAGGGTGCAGTGGTGTATTCTCGTCTCTGCGTTCGTCGTCGCTACGGGATGAGTACGCGCGACTGTGTAACCCTAAGATAGGACAGGGTTGCAGTGGTTGTCACGTGCCTAGTATCTGCGTTCGCGTCGCTACCGGGATGACGTACGCCTCGACTCGTGTAACATGAAGATAGACAGGGTGGCAGTGTGTATGTGCTCGTGTCGCATCCGTCGTCGCTTTACAGCGACGACCGTCTGCCTCGACTCGCGTGACCCTAAGATAGGACAGGGTGATAGTGGTAGTGTCCGTGATCGTCTCTGGCATTCGTCGTCGCTACCGCGACGACGTCCGCTCGACTTCCATATCCTAAGATAGACAGGGTGGCAGTGTGTCCACGTGCTCGTCTGGCGTCCGTCGTCGTACCGCGATGAGTCCGCCTCGACTCGCGTAACCCTAAGATAGACACGGGGTGACAGTGGTGTCACATGCTCGTCTCGGCGTCCGTCGTCGCTACCACGACGCGTCCGCCTTGACTCGCGTTACGATTAAGACAGGATGGCAGAGAGTAGTGTCACGCGCTGTCTCGCGTCCGTCGTCGCTACCGCCGACACGTCGGCCTTGACTCGCGTTACGCTAAGACACTGTCACCCTGTCTACGCGATGACGATCTGCCTTGACTGGTGTATGCTAAGACAGAGTTGGCAGTGGGTGGGGTGTCAACATGTTCGGGTCTCGGTTCCGTGAGTGTCGACTACCGCGATGATGGTCCGACTCGACTGTGTGACCTGTTAAGATAGTAGTAGGGTGACCAGTGGTGTCATGTGCTCGCCTCGGTATCGTCGTCGCGAGGTAGACAGGGTGACAGTGGTGTCATGTGCTTGTATCGACGTCCGTCGTCGCTACCGAGACTACCGTTCCGCCCGACTATGTAAACCCTAAGATAAACCAGGCTGGGACTAGGTGTCAGTGCTGGGTCTCGGCCTCCGTCGGCGCTACCGCGATGACTCCGCTCGACGGTCGCGTTATGATAAGACGGTGGCGAGTGGTGTCCCGTGATCGTCTCGGCGTTCGTCGTCGCGCGTTTACAGTTTTTTATATATGTCGACGATTTTGTCAGCCTCGACTCGCGTTATCCCTAAGATAGAAAGGGTGGAAGTGGTTGTCAGTGCTCGTATCGGCGTCCGGAGTCGGGCTACCATGATGACATCAGCCTTCGAATCGCGGGACCATAAAATAGATAGTGGTGGCAGCAGTGGTTGTTCACGTGCTAGTCTCGGCTTCGTCGTTCGATACCACGACGACGTCCGCTTCGACTTGCTTCACCTAAAGATAGACTGGTGACAGGTTGTCATCGTGCTCGTTCTCGGAGTCCGTCGTTCACTACCGCGATGAATCCGCCTCGGAATCGCGTGACCTATAAAATAGATAGGGTGGCAGTTGGTGTCAAGGGCTCGTCTCGGCGATGCGTCGTCGCTTACCACGCGACGATCGCCTCGATCGCGTGACCCTATGATAAACAGGGTGGACAGTGTGTGGTCACGTACTCTCTCGGTGTTTGTCGGCTATGCGATGACGTCCGTCGACTCGCGTTACGCTAAGACAGGGTTAACAGTTGTGTACGTGCTAGTCTCGCGTCCGGTCGTCGCAACAGCGTAATCCAAGAAGACAGGGTGCAGTGGTGTCACGAGCTTGTCTCGCGTCCGTCGGTCGCTACCGCGAGACGTACGCTCGACTCAGGACCCGAACGAGAGACAGTGCCGGTGCAGCGCCCACAAGTGGGGTGATGCTGCTCATTGGTGTCAGTCGTGATACCGCGTAACCCTAAGATAGACAGTGCTTCCCCCCCCCCCCACCCACAACCGCCCGGCAGTGGTGTTCATGGTGCTTGTTCTCGGTCGTAGTCGCTACCGCGACGACGTCCAGCCAACGACTAGCGTGACCCTAAGATAGACAGCGGTGGCAAGTGGTTATGTCACGTGGTCGTACAGACCGACCGCGGCTCCATCAAGTCGCTACCCCACCGACGGACCCATCCGCCTCGAGTCGACCGTGACCACATCAAGACAAGACACGGGCGACCGTGCTGTCACCAAGTTGCTTGTCTCGGCATCCGTCGTCGCTACCGCGCGATCGACACAGCCGTCCACCTCGACTCGCATGACCCTAAAATAGACAGGGTGGCAGTGGTTCACAAGGTTGTCTAGGCGTCCGTCGTCGCTACTGAGATTGATGTCTGCCTCGACTCAGCGTTCACCCTAAGAGAGACAGGGTGACAGGTTGGTGTCCACATGCTCGTCTGTCTTTCTTAGCGTTCGTCGTCGCTTACCGCGACGAGTTCCACCTTTGACTCGAGTGAACCCTAAGATAACCGGGTGACAGTGGTGTCACGTACTCGTCTCGGGTTCGTCGTCGCTATTGCGATGATGTCCGCCTCCGAGTCGCGTGACCTAATATAGACTGGGTGACAGTGGTTGTACTGTGCTCGTCTCGGCGCCGTCGTCCTACCGCGACGACATCGGGCTCGACTAGCGTGACCCCTAAATAGACCAGGGTGGCAGTGGTGTCACGTTGCTAGTCTCGGCGTCCGTCGTCGCTACCGCGACGCGTCCGACTCGGACTCGCGTCACCATAGATAGACAGCGGTGACAGTGGTGCCACATGCTCGTCTATGGCGTTCGTCGTCCGTATCGGGGGATACGTCCACCTCGACTCGGTGACTAAGGATAGAAAGGGAGGCAGTGGGTCATGTGGTCGTCCCGACGTCCGTCGTCGCTACCGCGACGGACGGCCGCCTGACTCGAGTTACACTAGAGCAGGTAGGGTGGCAGTGGGGTTCACTGCTCTCTCGGTGTCAGTCATCGCTACCGTGACGACGTCCGCCTCGAGTCGCGGGACCCTAAGATTAGACTGAGTGACAGTAGTGGGTGTGGTCCCGTGCTCGTCTCGGCGTCCGCCGGTCGCTACCGCGTCGACGTCCGCCTCGGTACGGCGTGACCATAAAATAGACTAGGGTGGCAGTGGTGTCATGTGCTCGTCTACGCGTCCGTCGTCGCTACACGACGACGTCCGGCCTCGACTCGCGTTTCAACCCTTAAGTAGACAGCGGTGGCAGTTGGGTGTCCCATGCTTTGTCTCGGCGTCCGACGTCGACTACCGCGACGACGTCCCACCTTGACTCGCGTAACCCTAAGATACCACGGGGTGACAGTGGCTTGTCAACGTTGCTGGTGTCTCGCTGGTCCGTCGTCGACTAGCGTGACGAGCGTCACGCCTCGACTCGCGTAACCTAAAGATAGGACAGGGTAAGCAGTGGTGTAATGTGCTACTGCGCTGACGTCCGCCTTGAAATCGCGGGACCTAAGATAGACTCGGATGATGCAGTGGGTGTCACGATGCTCGTTCGGTGTCAGTGTCGCTACCGCGACGACGTACCGCATGGATCGCTGACCCTAAAATAGACAGTGGTGGCCAGTGGTGTCCACGTGCTCGGTCTCGACGGGCCGTCGTCGCTTACGCGGCGACGTCGCCTCAGATCCGCGGTCACATAAGATAGACGGGTGACAGTGGGGTCACATGCTCATCTCAGCGTCCGTCGTCGCTATGCAGACGATTGTCCCACTCGACGCGCGTGACCTAAGATCGACAGGTGACAGTGGTGTCAGTACTCGTCTCGGCGTTCGTCGTCGCTATTGCGACGATGTATGCTCGACTGCGTTACGCTTAAGACAGGGGTTTGCGAGTGGTGTTCATGTGCTCGTTCTTTCGTTCGTACGTCGCTACCGGTGAGACGTCCGCCTCGACTCGTGTAACCCTACAGATAGACAGGGTGCAAGTGGTGTTCATGTGCTCGTGGGACGGGCATCACACGCTCGCTCGTACGCGACGAGTCTTGCCTTGACTCGCGTGACCCTAAGATTAGACAGGGTGACAGTGGAGTGGCACGTGCTGTCTTGCATTCGGTGTGCTACCGCGACGACGTCGCCTCGGACTCACATAATCCTAAGATAGACAGGGTGGCAGTTGGTGTCCAGTGCTCGTCTTGTCGTCCGTCCGTCGCTACGTCCAGACGATGACGTCCGGCCTCGACTCGCGTAACCTAAGATAGACAGAGGGTTGACAGGGATGTCACAATGCGCGTCGCGGAGCCATCGTCGTAACACGACGGACGTCAGCTTGACTCGCGTTACGATAAGACAGGATGGCAGTAGTGTGCACCGCGCTTGTCTCGGCGGCCGTCGTCGCTTACGGACGACGTCCGCTGACTCGCGTTACGCTAAGACAATCTCACCCGCTACCGCAGATGACGCTGCCTTGACTTGGTGTTACGCTAAGACAGAGTGGCAGTGGTGTCACATGTTCGTTCTCGGTGTCCGTTTGAGTCGCTTACCGCGATGATGTCCGCCTCGACTCGCGTGACCCTAGATAGATAGGGTGGACAGTGGGTGTCACGTGCTCGCCTCGGTATCCGTCGTCGACAGGTAGACACGGGTGACAGTGGTGTCATGTGCTTGTATCGGCGTCCGTGTCGCTACCGCGAGACTACGTTCGCACTCGACTACATGTAACCCTAAGATCAACAGGGCTGGCACTAGTGTCACGTGCTTGTCTCAGCTCCTGCGTACGCATACGCGATGACTTCCGCCTCGACTCGCGTTATGATGAGGACAGGGGTGGACAGGGGTTTGTCACGGTGCTCGATCTCAGGCGTTTCGTCGTCGCATATAGCGTGTCGATGTCCGCCTCGACTCGCGATCCCTAAGATTAGATAAGGGTGGAAGTGGTGTCCCGTGCTCGTCTCCGGCGTCCGACGTCGAAGAACAATGATGACATCGTCCTCGAACGCGTCGACCCTAAAATAGTAGGGTCGGCAGTAGTGGTTTCGTCACGTGCTCGTCTCGGGGTAGTCGTCGTCGCTACCACGGACGACGTCCGTTCGACTTGCGTACCTAGATCGACCATGTGACAGTGTTTTGTCACGTGCTAATCTCGGCGGTCCGTCGTGACACTACCGCGATGACATCCGCCTGAAGCGCCCACGTGACCCTTAAAATAGATAGGGTGGCAGTGGGGCACGTGCTCGTCTCAGCGTTCGTCGTCGCTACCACGACGACGTCCGCCTCGAACGCGTGACCCTATGAATAAACAGGCGGTGACAGTTGTGTCACGTACTTATCTCGGTGTTAGTTCGTCGCTATTGCGATGAACGTCCGCATCGGACTCGCGTTTTACGCTAAGACAGGGTTACCGTTGTGCAAGTGCTCGTTATCGCCGTCAGTCGCGCCACCGCGTAATCCTAAGATAGACAGGGTGGCAGTGTTGTCACGAGTTGTCTCGGCGTCCGTCGTCGCACCGCGACGACGTCCCCCGACTCACGTGAACCAGAAGATAGACAGGTGGACAGTGGGTCACGTGCCTCATTTGGTGTCCGTCGTTGCTTACCGCGTAACCCTAAAGATAGACAGGGTGACAGTGGTTGTCCCAGGGTACTTGTATCGGCGTCGTCGTCGCTATTTGCACGACGTCAGCCTCGATCGCTTGTTACGCTAAAGACAGGGTTGCAGTGTTGTCACGTGCTTGATCGTGTCGTCGTCGTACCGCGAACGAAAGTACGCCTCGAATCGCCGTAACCCAGAAAAACAGGCTTGGCATGTGTCAGGTGCTCGTCTCGGATTCCATCGTTCGCTACCGCGTTGATGTCCGCCTCGACTCGCGTTTACGATAAGGACAGGGTGGCCAGTGGTGTCACGTCCTCGTCTCGGCGTTCATCCATCTCTACTCGACGATGTCTGCCTCGACTCGCGCAACCCTAAAATAGACAGGTTGCAGTGGTGTTACATGATCGTCTGCGTCAGTCGTCCTACTGCGACGATGGCCGACTACGACTCGCGTAACCATAAGAGAGACAGGGTTGGCAGTTGTGTTCACTTGCTGTCCGACGTCTGTCGTCCCAACTACGCGAGAATGATGTCCGGCCTAGACTCGCATAAACCAAGATAGACAGGTGGTGGGGTGGCAGTTGTGTCAAGTGATCATCTCGGCGTCCCGACGTCGCTACCGTGAGGAGTTCCCACCTCGACTCGCGTAACCCTCCGATAGACGCTTCTGGGTGGTACAGTGGTGTCACGTGCTCGACTCGGGTCCGTTGTCGCTAGCGAGAAGACGGTCCGCCTCGATCGCGCGTAACCCTAAGTAAGATAGACAGGGTGGGAGTGGTGTCACGTAGATCGTCTTGACGTCCGTTTCGTCGCTACCGCGACGACGTCCCACCTCGGAAGTCATGACCCTAAGATAGACAGTGGTCCCCCCGGCAGCCCCCCAGTGGTCTGGTGTGACGTGCTAGTCTTGCGTCCGTCATCGCTACGCGATGACGTGCTCGACCGGGTGGACCCTAAGATAAACTGGGTGACAAAGTGGTTGTCACTTGCTCGTCTCGCGTCCTCTGTCGCTAACGCGACAAAGTCCGCCTCGACTCGCGGCCATAAAATAGACAGGGGGGCAATGGTGTCACGATGCTCGTATCGGCGTGCGTCGTCGCTACAGCGATGATGTCTTCCTCGACTGCGTTAACCCTAAGATAGACAGGGTGACAGTGGTTTTGTTCACGTGGCTCGTCGCACGGCGTCCGTCATCGCTAATGCGACGACACATCCGCTTCGACTCGCGTTACCCGAAGATAGACAGGGTGAAGTGGTGTCAGTACTCGTCTCGGGTCGTCGTCGCTATTGCGACGACGTCCGCCTGACTCGCGTTAACGCTAAGACGAGTTGCAGTGGGTCACGTGCTCGTCTCGGCGTTCATCGCGCTACCGCGATGATGTCCGCATCGACTCGCTAACCATAAGTTAGACAGGGTAGGCAGTTGGGGTCACGTGCTAACTTTTGTCTCGGCGTCCGTCGTCGCTACTCGACAATGTCCGCCTCGAATAGCGCCAC
>CM022300.1:125844173-125856738 GCA_011799875.1 Thinopyrum elongatum
GCATTTCCAAGCCTCGCCTCGTCGTTTACATAAGACAGGGTGCAGTAAAGGTGTCAGCGTGACAACTCAAGTCTCGGCGTTCATTCATCTCTACCCAGACATCGACGAATGTCTGTCCCGACTCTACGCACCCTAAAATGACAGGTGTGTGACAGTGGTAGTTACATCTCGTCTATGAAAAAGGTCAGTCGCCGCTAAAAAAGCTTAGGGGGCGACATGTCCGATCTCGACTCGAACTAACCAAATAACAAAAGGGTGTGCATGGGTCACTTGCTCGTCTCGGGTCTGTCGTCACTACCGAAAAAAGAAGCGATAACGTCCGGCACTCACTCCATAACCTAGGAATAGACAGGGTGGCAGTTGTGTCAAACTTCTCATCAATCTCGGCGTCCAGACGTCGCTAACGAAGGGGGAAAAAAAAGTGATGACGTCCACCTCTCCTCCGTACCTAGACAATGACGTGTACAGTTGTGTCGACGTGCTCGACTCGGTGTCCTTGTCGGTTATCAGAAGACACGTCCGCCTAGACTACAGCGACTACCCCTAAGAGTTGGACGTGAATTGGAGTGTTGTCACGTGCTCGAAATCTCGACGATCCGTCGTCGCAACCAAAAAAACCAAAAACCGCGCCACGTACCGACCTCGACGTGCCGCATGAACCCTAAGATAGACAGGGTGTGCAGAAAGTGTGAACCGTGCTCGTCTTGGCGTGTCCGATCATCGGACTAATAGCCAAAAAACCCAAAAAGGTCAAGAAAAAAGCCAAGCGATGAGCGTACCGCCTCGACTCCTTGACCCTAAGATAGACTGGGTGACAGTGGTTTCCCTTGTCTCGCTCTGCGTCCATCGTCGCTAAAGACCAAAAGAAAAGAAACAAAACAAAACGCGACAACGTCCGCCTCGACTCGCGTGACCTAAAATAGACAGGGTGGCAATGGTGTCCTGCTCGTCTCGGGCGTATCGTCGTCTCATACCGAAACGAAACAAACCGCCAAAAACAGGAGAGACCCAGAAAAAGGGAAGAACACAGGGGAAAACGGGGTAAAGACCAGAGCGGGACCGTTCCAGAAGAACAGTCGACTCTAACCGAAGAGAGGTAAAAAGAATAAACGCTGGGGTCGGAAAAAAAAGGCTTACGAGGGGGAGGAAAAAAGAGGGGCGACGCGGGGAAAGGAACGCAAGATAAGGGGGGAAAAGGAAGGGATAAGAAAAGAGGGGAGGGGGGAAGGGGGGGGGTGAACGGGGCAAGGAAGGTGCTAAGCGGGCTGAAGGGAGAATGAAAGAGGAGGAAGGGGCAAGGAAAAAAAGGGAAGCAGAAGCATGAAAAAAAAACCGGAACGGGAGGGAAAAGAGGGGGGGGGAGAGGGGGGGCAAAGGGCAAGAGGACGCGACGGGACGGCAAGAGGAATAAAAAGAGAAGAAATAAACTCAGAGAGAGAAAGCGGGTGAAAAAAAAAACCGGGTCTATTATATGCTAAATCCTCTAACTAATCGCGTCACTCGCTAATATATGACAAGGGTGACATTGAATAGAATCACGTGTTCATCGTATCTATAGACGTCCGTCATCGCTAATATGAAAAGCGCGACACCTGTCGGCCTCGACTCGGGTTCTTACCAGCTAGATAGGGTACGTGGTGTCCAGTGGTGTCACGTACCGTCTCGGTGTTCGATCGTAACGCTATTGCTCACGAGCGTCTCGCCAATCGACTCGCTTTACAAGCTACGAAGACAATTTTGGAAAAAGGAATCAGTGGTGTCCTGCTCGTCTTGGCGTTCATCGTCGCTACCTAAAAGACCGCGATGATGTCCGCCTCGAACTTCTCGTAACCCAAGATGAGGAGGAGTGTCAGTAGGTGTCACTGTGTAGCTTCTCAAGGGCGTGCCGTGTCGCTAGGGGACCGAGGAGGGGGGGAGGGAGATCAATGAAAAGAGGGGGACGAAAGAAAGCGAATAACAATTTCCGCGGGCTCTACTCCTGGGGAAAGGGGGGAAAAGGAAACAGAGGCACACGCTCCAACCAAAACTAACGAGAGAGACGTGGTGTTAACAGTGGGTGGTCACGTGCTGCCGTGGGCTTTGGCTTCTGTTAAGCGTCGGCTGTCTAGACGGTGTGAATCAGTTGTAGTCCGATGCTCGTCTGGCGTCCGTCGCGCTACCCCAAAAAGAAGAACCGGGACGACTAACAGTCCGCAACGATCGACTTGCGACCCCAGATAAAGCAGGGTGGCCCTAGTGTGCAACCGTGCTCGACTCGGTCATCCGTCTCTCTAACATAAAAAATAACACCGGGAAAGCTACATGACATAATCCGCCTCGCCTCTCTTTACTATAAAGACCGTGGATTGCAAGTGATTTGTCGACAACATATGCTCTGCTCGGCGTTCGGGTACGTCGTACGAAAGAAAAACAAAACCCCAACCCCCCCAGCGAAAACATAAGAGGGTCCTTCTTCGGAAAGGAGGAAGTCGGCACCTCAGACTTATACAAATACGCGTAAACCATAGATAGACGGGAGTTCCCGTGGTGTCACGTGCTCGTCGCTGATACGAGTGTCCGTTCGTCGGCTAGCAAGAGACGAAATGTTTCGCCTCAACAATCACGTAACCCTAAGCATAGACAGGGTGCATGGGTTGTCACTTCTCATCTCGGCGTCCTGACGTCGTCTAAAGCCAACAATGGGACGACGTCCCCAGTCACTCGCGTAACCCTAAGATATGACGGATTTGACATGGTGTCACATCAAAAATCTCGTCTCGGTGTAAAAAGGGGCCCGGTCCAGACGTCGCTAGCGGATACGACATCGGGCGCCTCGCTAACAACTCGCGTACCGCTAGATAGACAGGGTGGAAACAGTTGTTTCCCGTGCTCATAATCGGGCGTAACCCGTCGTCCGCTAGCGGCGATGATGTCCGCCTCGACTCTCGTACCCTAAGATGAACAGGTTGTATGTGTGATCCGATGCTCGTCTCGGCGGTCCGTCCGTCGCTACCGAAAAAAGCGAAAAAAAGAAAGACCGAGGGCAGTGAAACGGTCCGCCTCGACTACGCGTGACACTACGAAATAGATGGGTGATGTGGTTTCACGTGTCTCGTCATCGAAGGGCGTCCCGTCGTCTCTAACACGACCCAACTAAGATACAAAACATCCACAAATGACACGGCTAGGATTCTAACACCAAAAAAAGTCTATTGAGCTGCCTCGACTCGCGTGAGACGCCAAAATAGACGAGGTGGCAGTTAGAACATGAAAAAACGTGACGTGTGTCACGTTCTCGTACTACGGCGTCGTCGCGCTATAATAAAAAGTTCGAAACTGACGTCATGCCCCGGATCGACTCGCGTTACGACTAAGACAGGGAATTGCCGTTAAGTGTGCACATCTCGAATCTCGGTGTTCGTCATCAAGCTACCAAAGGAACCAAAAGGAACACAAGGGGGCTACGATGTCCGCCTAGACTCTGCGTAACCCAAGCTAAAGACAGTGTGGCAAAAAGTTGTGTCACGTACGTACAGGGGAACGTACTGCTTCGACTCAAACATCACCCTAATATAGGATGGTTGACAGGGTGGTGGTCCACTGCCTTGTCTCGGTGTCCCCGAATCGTCAAGCGGTAACATGGTGCCAGCGATGTCACAAAATGGCTCGTCTCTCGGCCTCGCGATCTTCTCTAACCGACGATGATTACGCCTTGACTCATCAGAAAATAACCCCATGATAAACCGGTGGCACAAGGTGTCACGGATAGCTCAGTCTCGTCATCCGTTCGTCTCTAACCGCATGACGTCCGCGAACAATCGACTTCGCGTTATGATCAACAGGGTGCAGTGGTGTCCACAGTCTCGTCTTGGCATTCGTCGTCACTACTCTAACTAAGAAAAAACATTCGCCGCCTTCCGCCAACAATCGATAACCATCGGCGTAGGCAATCATTAGACCGGGTGGCAGTTGTGTCACGATGCTCATCTCGGTCCGACGTTCCAAAAAAGCTCTCCAAGTGGGAGGAAAACATACCCAAGACGCGGGGGAACGGGGGAAAAGGGGAAGGGAGCAGTAAAGTAGAATCTGGCTGGGTAAAAAAAAATCCGGAGGGGGAGAAAGTAAAAAAAACCGACCCCGTCAGGGAAAAAAAAGGGGGAGATGGAGAGGAGAAAGAGACCGGAAAAAGGAGGAAAAAGGAGGGGGATAGGTGCTACGGACGTCGCACCTCTAACATCCTGAAACGCGTAACCTTAATAAGTAACATAGGGTTGTACAATGGATGTGCCGCGTTCGCCGGTCTGACGGTAGTCCGTCATCGCTAGCTAGGATGGACGTCCGCTTCGACTCGCTAAAACCCTAAGATTAACCGGGTGGTCAGGTGATTGTCACTTGCATACGAATTCTGTCATACCTTCGTCGCAAATATTGACACTGGATGTTTGTCCTCAGGACTCGGCATTAGCCCTAAAGAATAGATAGGGTTGGCAGTGGTGTCACGAGAGTGCTCTTCTTGGGCAAGTCCGTCTCGCTACCAAGCGTATGACGTCCTGGCCTTGACTGGTGTTACACTCGTACTACCGAGTGGCATGGTTGTCACATGTTCGTCTCGGTTCCGTGAGTCGTACGCGGGGGAAAAGAAAGAGGGAAAACGAAAAAGAATCGGAAGGAAAAACTGGCTAAAACACCAAAGACTGATTATGTCCGCCTCTACTCTGCGTTACCCATAATAACAATATATGTGACAGTACGGTGATCACGTGCTGTAAAACCTCGGTATCGCATCTTCGGCGGTGAGACAGGAAAAGTGACCAGTGTTTTCCCTGTCCTTGGGTCTCGGTCGTAACCAGTCGTCGCTGAGGTACCAATTTTATCTTTTTTCTCACATTTCTCGGGGATAAAACCGAGTGGAGGAAAAAAACCGAGATGCTACCAAAACAAAAAAAACCAAGGGAATAAAAACAGAAAACAAAAAGAACGAAGAAAAAAAAAAAAACCGGAACAAAAAAAAAAGAAAAAAAACCGCCGACGCATGACGGAAACAAGAAAAGGAAAAACAATACAAAAAAGGAAAAAAAAAAAAAAGTGAAAGAGGAGGGGAATAGGCTAACAAAAATTAAAAAAATACGTTGGCGCCTCGACTCATGTAACCCTAAAGAAAATAGGCTATGCACCTAGTGTCACGTGGCTTGTCTCGCATCCATCTCGCTAAACCTGACCGAAAGTAAAAAACAAACAAGCGATGGACTCCGCGCTCGACTCGCGTTGATAAGACAAGGGAATGGCAGTGGTGTCACGTTGCTCGATCTCGGGCCGTAATCGTCGTCGCTATAATACGACGCTGTCCCCCCCCCCCGCCGATCGACCTCGCGATCCCT
Source organism: Thinopyrum elongatum (assembly GCA_011799875.1). Lineage (NCBI taxonomy): Eukaryota > Viridiplantae > Streptophyta > Magnoliopsida > Poales > Poaceae > Thinopyrum > Thinopyrum elongatum. The sequence goes on from CM022300.1 coordinate 125,849,531, forward strand.
AAGATAGAAAGGGTGGAAGTGGTTGTCACTGCTCGCTCGGCGTCCGCGTCGGCTACCAAAAAATTAATGAACATCAAGCCTCGAATACGCGAGAACCCTAAATAGATAGTGTGGCAGTGGTGTCCACGTTGGGCCCCTCAATCTTTTTTACCCGCGTCCGTCGTCGCTAAGACCAACGACGACGTCCGCTTCTGACTTGCAGTCACCCTAATGATGCAGGTGGACTTGTGTCCCACGTCGCTCGTCCGGCGTCCTCGTCAACTACCACTACCAAAGCGATGCAATCCTCCATCTAATACGTCGTGACCCTAAATGAGAAAATAAGGTGGAGACCGTGGTGTCACGATGCTCAGTCGCGGCGTTCGTCACCTCGTCATACCACAAAACACGACGTCCGCCATCGGACTAGAAAAAGCGCTGACCATAGTAAAACAGGGTGCCATATTGTGTCCACTTACTCATCTCTGTGTTCGTCGTCCTATTGCGATGACGTCCGCCTCGCCTCGGCGTTCGCTAAAGACAGGGTTGCACGTTGTGTCACCGTGCTCGTCTCGCCGTCCGTCGTCGCAAAAACAAACCCCGTCGTAACCGCATAAGATTAGACAGGGTGCGCAGTGGTGTTACGATCTTGTCTCGGGTCGTCCGTCTTCGCATACCAAAAAAAACGGGGGAAAGCTACGACTTCCGGCCTCACGTCTCGCGTGACCCCTAGAATACAAGAACTGGTGACAGTGGTGTCCGTGCTCATTTTGGGTGTCCTCATTGCTACCAAGGAAGGGGAAAAAAGGGAAGGAACAAAGGGGAGGAAACGAAGGAAGAGCAAGGGAGGGAAAGAAAAGAAAGGGAAAGATGGGAAACCGAAAAGAGGGGGCGACCAAGGGAGGGTGAGAAAAGGAAAGAAGAAAAAAAAAAAGAAATAGGAAGGGGGGAACAAAAAAAGGGAAAAGAGAGGGGAGCGGAGAAAAAGGGAGAAAAAAATGAACAATACAAAAGTCTTAGCACCCTAAGAAATAAACAATGGGTGCACCGTGATGATAACACGTACATGTATCGTGCGTTTTCGTCGCTATTGCGACACTTCCGCCTCGACTTATACTTAGCTAACAGACAGGGTTGTCAATTGGTGTCACGTGGCTTGTCTTCAAAAAGGGACTGTGTTCGTCGATCGCTCACCAGGAGCGTGAAAAAAACAGAAATACCAGCTATACCTGCTAAAAATAAGGGGAAAGCCAAGGAAAAAGAGAAGAAAAAAGAAAGGGGCGACGAAACTTCCGCCTCGACTCGCAAGTAACCTAAGATAAACAGTTTGCACGGAGGTGTCACCTGTGCTCGTCTCATATCATCCGTCGTCGCTAAAGCCCGAAAACCAAACGGAGAAACCAAGGAGGAAAAAAAGTAAAAAGGAAAGTGTGGACCCAAGAAGAATAAAAAGAATCGGAAACACCGATCTTTATGTATCCTCCTCTCCTGGCTCTTTTCCTCTCGGGGAATAGACCTTTTGTTCATTTTTTATCACGTCACTCTTCTCTCTTTCATAACCAAGCTCTACCAACAGTTGAACCGAATACTACTACTGTCTTCCTTGACTCCTCTCAACCCTAATACACTAGGTATTTGCAGTGTTTTTACAGAAAAAACTTCTCAGGGTTCTTGGCGTCATTGCGTCGTAAGTCTGGACTGCGACGATGTCGACTGCTCGTGACTCTCGTAAAACCATCAAGATAGACAGGGTGCAGTTGTTGTCACTTGCTCGTCTCGTACTTCTGTCTTCACTACCCGGCGATGACGTCAATCGCGCTCGACGTCTCATAAATACCCTAGATAGACATGGGGGAAAGGGTGGCAGTTGTTCACGTGCTCATCTCGGCGTCTGAGTCGCTAAAAAAAAAAAAAACCAAAGTGTGATTACGTCCACCTTCGACTCGCTAAAAAACCCTAATATAGAAGATAATACAAAGGGTGAACAGTGGTGTCACGATGCTCGACTCGGTGTCCTCTAATGTGGGCCGCTAGCAGACAAGACGTACCCTCTACTAACAGCACGTAACCTAAAGATGCCAGGGTGGGAGTGGTGTCACGTGCTCGTAAAACTCGACGTGCCCGTCGCGGCGTACAAAATCCCAAAAAAAAGATACCACAAAAAGGAAAAAACCCAAAAAACAGCTACACCGTCCACCTGTCGCTGGCAATAGACCCTAATATAGGAACAGGGTGGGCCGTGGTGTGGAACGTGCTCGTCTTGCAGTCCGTCTCTACAATACCAAAGCAAGCCTAAGACCTCAAACGTAAAACCAAACGGGGAAGGAAAAAAATCGCAGAGCGAAACCACCACAAAACCAAAAAGGGGAAAAAGAAGAAACGGGGGGGGACCAAGAAGGAGAACGAAAAAAAGCGATGACGTCTTCCATCTACTCGCTTGACCCTAAGATAAACTGGGTGACAGTGTGTCACTTCCTCTTCTCTGCGGTCCATCGTCTCTACTATGCGACCACGTCCGCCTCGAGCTACGCTTGACCCTAAAAAGACAGGGGTGGCAATGGTAAATATCAGTTTTCGTCTCGGTGCTGTTTCGTCGTCGCTAGAAAACGAAACCAAAAAAAATGGCTCTGCAGTGTTCTTCTCTACGACTCGTCACCCTAAGAATAGACAGTTGCCGTGGTGAAAATCATGTGCTCGTGGCCAGAGCGTCCGTCATCGCTAATAAGCGACGACATCAAACTCTCGACTAACGCATTAATACCCTAAGATCAATACAGGTTTCCAGTGGTGTCACGATACTCGTCTCGGTGTTCGTAGCTTCAGCTATTTAAAAAGGCGACGACGTCCGCCTCGATCTGCTTACGGCATCAGACAAGTTTGCAGTGGTGTCAACGTTCTCTTCTCGGGGCGTTCATCGTCGTCTAGGGGACCAGAAAAACCCCATGGGGGGGGGAGAACTCTGACTATAAGACCCTACCCAACCAAAAAAGGAAACCGCGTGACTGTCCGCCGCTCGAGCTCGCTAACCCTAAGATGACAGGTAGAAAAGTATGGTGTCACTGCTTATGTCTCGGCGTCCGTCGTCGCTAACCCAAGCCGTCGACAATGTCCGCCGGTCGACTCCAGCGTCATCCCTAAGATGACAGGGTGACATGGTGTCCCGGCCTCGTCTTGTGCGTCGCGTCGTCGCGAAAAAAATAACACAAGGTAGACAGGTTGCAGTGGTTTCATACGTCTTATTCCAATCGTTGTCGTCGTCGGCTCCCCACCACCAAAAGCGACGACGGTCCGCCTCGACTCGCGTACCCTAAGATAAACAGGTTGGCACTGGTGTCATGTGCTCGTCTCGCATTCCGCGTCGCTACCCCCAAAGAAAAGGCAAAAAAGCAGTTGATGTCCAGCCTCGACTTTCTTTACATAAAAAAAAAAGACAGGTGGGCATGGTGTCGACGATCCTCGTCCTCGGGCGGTTCATCATCTCTACCTCGACATGTCTGGACCGGGACTCGCGAACCCTCAACTTATACACAGGTTTGTCATGGTGTCACTGCTCGTCTGGCGTCAGTCGTCGCTACTTTACTGCGACGGATGTCCGACTCGACTCGCGTCAACCATGATAGACAAAGGGTGGGGGCGTGTGTCACTTGCTCTCTGAACGCTTTGTCGTCACTACCGGAGACGAATAGACCGTCCGCCTACGACGCGTAATACCCCTAAGATAGCACAGGTTGGCAAGTAAATTTGTCACGTGCATCATCTCGTCGCTGACGTCGCTATATGAAAACTAACAGGGATACGAAAAAAAAGGAAAAAAAAACGGAAAAAAAAAGGGAAAAACAAAAGGAAGGGGGGAAGGGGGGGAAAGAGAGGATAAAAAAACCGTGATACATACAACACTCGACTCGCGTAACCCCTAAGATAGACGGGGTGAGCAGTGTGTGTCACGTGCTGCGCTCGGTGATCCGTTGTTCGCTAGACGGGACGACGTCCGGCAAATCGACTCGCGTAACCATAAGGAATAGACAGGGTGGGAAGGTGGTGTCACTGTCTCGGCTCGAACGGCCTCTAACGCTAAACCAAGTAAAAAAAAGGGACGACGACGTCCACCTCGACTCGCATGACCCTAAGTAACAAGGGTGGCCTTGGGTGTGACTTGCTACGACTTAGGCGTCCGTCCTCGCTAAAAAAACCTCATGACGGTCTGCCATCGACTCGCTTGACCCTAAATACCTGGGTGACAGTGGTGTCACTCTCGTCTCGGCTCGGTCCATCGCGCTAAACCGGGGAAAGTGACAACGTGCCGCCATCGACTACCGCGTGCACCTCTAAATAGAGGCATGGTGGCCATAAAAGGTGTCACGTGTTCGTCTCGTACGTTCGTCGTCGCTAAAAAAAAAACCAATACCGAAAAAGGGAAAAACCAGCACAAAAAAAAAATAAAAAGGAGGAGTGAAAAGAAAAAGGGAACGCGTAAAAAAAAAAAGGAGAAAATAACCAGGGGGCCGCACACCAGGCGGATGATAGTCCTTCCTCGACTCTCGTCCCCAAAAATAATAGACATTTTGACAGTGTTGTCGATAAAGCTCGTCTCGTCTTAAAATCCCTATCATCTCTAAATGCGACGACAATCTCCTCCTAGACTCGCGTTACCCTAAGATAGAACAGGGTGAACCGTGTTGTGTCAGTGACTCGTAAACTACAGTGTGTAAAAAATTCGTCGTCGCTATTGCGACTGACGTCCGCCTGCGACTCGCGTATACGCTAAGACAGTTTTGAGTGGTTATGCACGTGCGCGTCTCGGCGTTCATCGTCGCTAACCAAAAAAAGAAAAAAAAAAGGCGATGATGTCCGCCTCGACTCTCGCCAGTAACCCTAAGATAGACAGGGTGGGCAGTGGTTCACGTGCTTTCTCCGGCGTCTAAGAAAAGGAACGATCGTCGCTAAAAAAAAAACCAGCAAAAGGGAAAAAAAAAACCAGAAAGGGGGAAAAAAACAAAATAAAAAAAAAAGAAGAGAAATGCGGCTTCCCTTTCTCTTTACCTTTTCCTATGCTTTTGCTCCATCAATATTTTTTGCACATCTTCGAATCCTTGGTCTAAAGTCTGACTCGTTGTTTTCGTGTTTCCGTCTCGTGCTACTGGACGGGGCTCAAATCGGCTAATTTGGGTCACCACGTGGCGGACGTCTCCCTCGTGTTTTTGTAATGAACTCCGTTTCTCCTTTTCCTTCTTTGGTCCGTCCGCGCGACATGTCGTCGCAACTTACTCCTCGAGCTCGACGCTCGCGTCACCCTAGATAGACAGGGTTACGGAGTGGTGACCTTGCTCGTCTTGTGCGTCCGTCGTCGCGGTAGACAGGGTGACGTGTGTGTCACGTGCTCGGCTCAAAAGGCGTAAACCCGTCCGTCGCTACACAAACACGACGACGTCCGCCTTTCGAACTAACCGGAAACCGCCAGATAACAAGGGTGGCACTAGTTCACGTCTCGACTAACTGCATCCGTAACGTCGCTCCAAAAACACAAAAAAAAGTGCGCTACCGCGATGACGTCCGCCTCGACTCGCGTTACGATAAGACAGGGTGGCAGTGGTGTCACGTGCTCGTCTCGGCGTTCGTCGTCGCTACCGCGACCACGTCCACCTCAACTCGCGTAACCCTAAGATAGACGGGGTGACAGTGGTGTCACGTGCTCGTCTCGGTGTCCGTCGTCGCTAGCGAGACGATGTTCGCCTCAACTCACGTAACCCTAAGATAGACAGGGTGGCAGTGGTGTCACGTGCTCATCTCGGCGTCCGACGTCGCTACCGTGACGACGTCCACCTCGACTCGCGTAACCCTAAGATAGACGGATTGACAGTGGTGTCACATGCTCGTCTCGGTGTGCATCGTCGCTAGTGAGATGACATCCGCCTCGACTCGCGTAACCCTAAGATAGACAGGGTGGCAGTTGTGTCACGTGCTCATATCGGCGTCCGTCGTCGCTAGCGCGATGATGTCCGCCTCGACTCGCGTGACCCTAAGATAGACAGGGTGGTAGTGGTGTCACGTGCTCGTCTCGGCGTCCGTCGTCGCTACCGCGATGACGTCCGCCTCGACTCGCGTGACCCTAAGATAGACTGGGTGATAGTGGTGTCACGTGCTCGTCTCGGCGTCCGTCGTCGCTACCGCGAGGACGTCTGCCTCGACTCGCGTGACCCTAAAATAGACAGGGTGGCAGTGGTGTCACGTGCTCGTCTCGGCGTTCATCGTCGCTACCGCGACCACGTCTGCCTCGACTCGCGTGACCCTAAGATAGACAAGGTGACAGTGGTGTCACGTACTCGTCTCGGCGTTCGTCGTCGCTATTGCGACTACGTCTGCCTCGACTCGCGTTACGCTAAGACAGGGTTGCCGTGGTGTCACATGCTCGTCTCGGCGTTCGTCATCGCTACCGCGACGATGTCCGCCTAGACTCACGTAACCCTAAGATAGATAGGGTGGCAGTGGTGTCACGCGACAACGTCTGCCTCGACTCACGTCACCCTAAGATAGGCAGGGTGACAGTGGTGTCACGTGCTTGTCTCGGTGTCCGTCGTCGCGGTAGACAGGGTGACAGCGGTGTCACATGCTCGTCTCGGCCTCCGTCGTCGCTACCACGATGATGTCCGCCTTGACTCGCGTAACCCCATGATAAACAGGGTGGCACAGGTGTCACGTGCTCGTCTCGGCATCCGTCGTCGCTACCGCGATGACGTCCGCCTCGACTCGCGTTATGATAAGACAGGGTGGCAGTGGTGTCACGTGCTCGTCTTGGCATTCGTCGTCGCTACTGCGACGACGTCCGCCTCGACTCGCGTAACCCTCAGATAGACAGGGTGGCAGTTGTGTCACGTGCTCATCTCGGCGTCCGACGTCGCTACCGCGATGACGTCCACCTCGACTCGCGTAACCTTAAGATAGACGGGGTGACAGTGGTGTCCCGTGCTCGTCTCGGTGTCCGTCATCGCTAGCGAGATGACGTCCGCTTCGACTCGCGTAACCCTAAGATAGACAGGGTGCCAGTGGTGTCACGTGCTCGGTTCGGCATCCGTTGTCGCTATTGCAATGATGTTTGCCTCGACTCGCATTACCCTAAGATAGACAGGGTGGCAGTGGTGTCACGTGATCGTCTTGGCGTCCGTCATCGCTACCGCGATGACGTCCGCCTTGACTGGTGTTACGCTAAGACAGAGTGGCAGTGGTGTCACATG
>CM022300.1:125862992-125906366 GCA_011799875.1 Thinopyrum elongatum
GTCCGGCGTCCATCGTCGCTACCACGACGGACGTCCGCATCGACTCGCGTACCCTAAGAAGTAGGACACGGGTGACAGTGGTGTCACGTGATCGTCTTGACGACGTTCGGACTCTATCTCGCGTGAAACTAAGATTAGGAAAGGTGTCAGTGGTGTCAAGTAACGCGTCTCGGAGTTCGTCGTTCGCTATTGCGACGATTCCGCCTCGACTCGCGTTACGCCTAAGGACAGGGTTGTAGTGGTGTTCACGTTGCTTTTGTCCGGTGTTGTCGTGCTACCGCGGACGGACGTCCGCCTCGAACTCATGTAAAACTAAGTAGACAGGGTGGCAATGGTGTCACGTGATCTTCTCGGGGGGGGGGCGCCGTCGTCGCACCGCGAGACGACATCCGCTCCCAACTCGCGTGACACTCTAGATAGGACAGTGTTGACAAGTGGTTCTGCCACGTGCTCGTCTCGCACCATCGTCCGCTCAACCGCGATGACGCAAGCCTTGACTTGCGTTAAAAACCTAAGGATAGACGGGTGGGTGACGTGGTGTCATGTGTTGTCTCGGCGTCCGTGCGTACCAGCCCGACGCAGCATCGACTCGCGTTACGATTTAAGGACAGGGGTGGCACTGGTGGTCACGAGTTTTTCTCGGATTCCGTCGTCAATACGCGACGACGTCCGCCTGTACTAGCGTTACGCTAAGACACAGTGGTAGGGTTGGCACGTGCTCGTCTTGGCGTCCGTTGTCGCTTTACCGACCTTGACGACGTCGCCTTGACTGCGTGGGACCTAAGATAGGGACAGGGGGGTGACAGTGGTGTCACGGGTTTACGCTAGGGGGGACAGTGGTGGCAGTGGTTTGTCACGTGTTCGTCTACGGCGGGTCCGTCGGTCGCTACGCAACGACGTTTGCCTGACTGCGTGGACCCTAGATAGAACAGGGGGTGACAGTGGTGTCACGTGCTCTCTCGGCGTCCGTCGTCGCGGTAGGACAGGGGGATGACAGTTCGGGGTCACGTGCTAGTTCTCGGCGTCCATAATCGCTACAGCGACGACGTCCCGCCTTCGGACTCGCGTAACTAAGATAAAAAACAGGGCTGGCAATGGTACACGTGCTCCGGTATCGGCATCGTTCTCGTATGCGAATGATATCCGCTCGATCGCGTTTACCGATGTTAAGACAGGGTTGGCAGTGGTTGTTCCACGTGCTCGTCTCGGCATCGGTCGTCCGGCTGACGTGACGACGTCCCCTCGACTCGGGTTAACCCCTAAGATAAGACATGGGTGGCAGTGGTGTCACGTTGCTCGTCTCGGCGGTCCGCCGTACGCTACCGCCCACGACGTCCACCTCGGGACTCGCGCAACCTAAGATAGAAGGGATGACAGTTGGTTGTCACGGGCTCGTCTCGGTTGTCCGTTCGTCGCTAGCGAGACGATGTCAGCCTCGAAAGCGGAACCCTAAGTTAGACAGGGTGGCAGTGGTCAGTGGGTCACGTGCTTGTCTGGGTCTCGCCGCTACCACGACACGGTCCACCTCGACGCGTGTACGAGAAGAAGGGTTCGCAGTGTGGTCACGCGGATCGTCTCGGCGTCGTCAGGTCAGCGACCGCGATGACGTCCGACTGACTCGCGTACGCTAAGGACAAGGTGATTAGTTGTGTCACGTGCCGTCTCGCGTCGTCGTCGCTACCAAGACCGACTCCGGCCCCTCGACTTCGCAATTACGATTAAGACAGCCGGTGGACTGGTGGTCACGCGATTTTTATACGGCCACGTCGTCAACTACAGCGACGACGTCCCTCCCGGCCTTTACTCGAGTTACGCGAAAACACGGTGGTATGGGTGTCACGTGGCTCGTTCTTGGGCGTCCGTTTCGGCTACCGCGGACGCGTCCCGCTTGACCTAAGATACAATGGGTGACAGTGGTGTGTACGTTGTGCTCGTCACGGAGTCCGACATCGCTACCGCCACAGACGTCCACCTCGACTCGCCGAAACCCTAAAGATGACGGGAGATGACATGGTGTCCGTGCTGTCTCGGTGTCCGTCGTCGCTAAGCGAGACGATGTCCGCCGCGACTCGCGTAACCCTAGATAGAAAGGGTGGGTGGTGTTCAAGTTGCTCGTCTCGGGTGTCGTCGCAGCTACCACGACCGACCGTCCACCTCGAATCGCGTTTACGATTAAGTCAGGGTGGGCAGTGGTGTCACGCGGCTTCGGTCTCGGCGTCCGTCGTCGCTACAGCGACGGACGTTCCGCCTTGGACCTCGCGTTACGCAAAGACAGGGTGCTTAGTTTTGTGTCACGCGCTCGTTCGGCGTCCGTTCGTCGCTACCAAGACGACGTCCGCCTCGACTCGAGTTAGTTACGATATAAGGACCAGGGTGGGCCCCACTGGTGTTCAAGTGCTTTATTCGGCCACCGTAGTCACTACGGCGAAAACGACGTCCCCCTTTACTCGAGTTACGCTTAAGTGAACACGGTCGGTAGTGGTGTAACGTGCTCGGTTTGGCGGTTCGTCCGTTGTCCTACCGCGACGACGTCCCGCCCTTGAACCTAAGATACCAAAGGGGGTGACAGGTGGGTCAACATGCTAGTCTCGGCGTCGACATCGCTACCGCCACGGACGCCACCCTCGACCTCAGAGGTCACACTAAACGATAGACCGGGATTGGACAAGTGGGTGTTGTGTTCACGTGCTCGTCTGCGGTGTCCGTCGTCGCTAGCGGAGACGGATGCCGCCTCGACTCGCGTAACCCTAAGATAGAACAGGGTGGCAGGTTTGTGGTCACTTGCTCGTCTCGGCGTCCGTCGTCGCTACCTAGACGAGGGTCCACCTCGACTCGCGGAACCCGAAGATATAAACAAGGTGAACTGTTATCACGTGATCGTCTCGGGCATCCGTCAATCGCTACCGTGATCATTGTCCGCCTCGACGCAGTGTACGTTTAGGACAGGGTGGAAGTGAGTGTGTCACGTGCCGTCTCGGAGTCTTCGTGCGCTACCGCGACTGAAGTTAACCTTGACTCTTCGTAAACGTAAGATAGACAGGGTGGCAGTGGTGTCACGTGCTCGTTCAGGCCGTCCGAATTCGCTACCGCCATGACGGGTCCACCTCTATCGCGGTAACCTTAAAGATAGACGGGATGACAGGGGTGTCACGTTGCTGTATCGGTGTCCGTCGTCGCTAGCGAAGGACAAGTTCACCTCGACTCGCGTAACCCTAAGATTAGAACAGGGTGGCAGTGTTTCACCGTGCCTGTATCGGCGGTCTGTTTTCGGGGGTTTTTGCGCTACCACGACGACGTTCCGCTAGGACTCGCCTTGCAATAAGAGAGGTGGCAAGTGGTGTCAGTGCTCGTTATCGCGCGTTCGTCGTCGCTTACCGCGACGAGCGTCCGCCTTGGACTCGCGTTACGCTAGATTAGGGGTGGCAGTGGTTGTCACGTGCTTGTCTGGCGTTCCGTCGTCGCTACCGCGATAGACGTCCGCCTTGACTCGCGGTTTTACGAGATGGGAAATGGGTGGGCTGCGTCGGTGTCATGAGTTTCATCTCGGCGTCCTTCGTCGCTACCGCAAACGACGTCCGCCTCGACTCGCGTGACCCTACGATAAAACAGGGGGGTGGCAGTGGTTTGCACGTGCTCGGTCTCAGGCGTTCATCGTAGCGGTTAGGACAGGGTGCGGTGGGGTTCATATGCTCGTCTCGGCGTCCGTAGTCGCTCACCGCGATGGGACGTCGCCTCGGACTCTCGTAACCATAAAAAGAGAAAAAAAGGGTGGGGCACTGGTGTTCCACATTGCTAGTCTCGGCGTCCGTCGTCGCTACCGCGGATCGACGTCCGCCTCGACTCGATGGACCCTAAGATTAGACTGGGTGACAGGTTGTGTCACGTTGCTCGTCTCGGAGTCGTCGTCGCTTACCGCGACGATGTCCGCCTCGGACTCGCGTTGACACTAAAATAGAGGCGGGTGGCAGTGGTGTGTGACGTGCTCGTCTCGGCGGGTCGTCGTCGCTGAACGTGGACGGATTGTCTTCTCGGACTCGCGGTTCCACCCCTAAGTAAGACAGGGTGACAGTGGTGTTCAGGTGCTCGTCTCGGCGTAGTCATCGATCCCACGACGATGTTCGCCTCGACTCGCGTACACTAAGATTTAGGAAAGCGGTGGCATTGGTGTTCACGTGCTCATCTCGGTTGGTCGACGTCGCTTAACCGCGACGACGTCCACCTAGACTCACGTTAACCCTAAGGATAGACGGGGGGGGGAGGGGGGTTGACAGTTGGTGTGGTCAGTCCTCGTCTCGGTGTCCGTCGCCGCTGGCGAAACGGACGTCCGCCTCGACTCGCGTAACCCTAAAGATTAGACAGGGTGGCAGGTGTGTGTCACGTGCTCGTCTCGGGCGGCGTCTCGCTTACCGGACGATTTGTCCGCCTCGGGACCTGCGTGACCTAAAGATAGAACAGGGGTTGTGGCCAGTGGTGTGGGCATGTTGTATCGGCGTTCCGTCAGCGCTTACTGGCGACGGACGTCCGCCTCGACTCGCGTTTACGCTTAAGACAGGGTTGCCAGGTGGTGTCACGTGCTTTGTCTAGGTGTTCGTCGTCCCGCTACCGCGACGGGACGGTCCGCCTCGACTGAGTAAACCATAAGATAAACAGCTGGGCACTGGGTGTCATGTGCTCGTCTCGGCATCCCTCGTCGCTACCGAGTTTGATGTCCGCCCCATCGACTTCGCGTTACGATTAAGGAACAGGGTGCAAGTAGGGGGTTGTCACGTCCCCTCGTACGCGTTTCATCATCTTTACCTCGACGATGGCTGCCTGACTCGCGCAACCCTTTAAAATTAAGACAGGTTTACAATGCAGTGGTTTTGTACATGCTCGTCTTGGCGTCAGTCGTCGACTATGCGACGATGGTCCGACTCGACTCGCGAACCATATAAGATAGGACAGGTGGCAGTTGTGTTCAAAAAAAAAAAAAAAAACTTGCCGTCTCGACGTCTGTCGTCACTACCGCGGATGACGTCAGCTCGGACTCGCAAACCCTAAGATAGAAAGGTGGCGTGGTGTCACGTGCTATCTCGGCGTCGACGTTCGCGACCGTTGGGGGGGGGGGGGGAAGACGTCCACCTCGACTCGCGTAAACCCTAAGATAGACGCGGGGTGACAGTGGTGTCACGTGTCGAATCAGTGGTCCGTGTCGCTAGCGAGACGGGACGTCCGCCTCGACTCGCGTAACCCTAAAGAGAGAACAGGGTGGAGTGGTGTCAGTGCCGTCTTGACGCCGTCGTCGCAGACCCGCCGACGACCGTCAACCTCGACTCGCATGAACCCTAAGATAGCAGGGGGTGGGCCCAGTGGTGTGGACGTGCCGTCTTGGCGCCGTCATCGCTACGCGATGACGGTCGCCTCGACTCGCGTGGGACCCCAATAAGATAAACTGGGTGGACAAGTGGTTGTCACTTGCTCGTCTCGGCGTCCATCCGTCGCTAACGCGACAACGCAGCCTCGACTCGCTGGACCTAAAATAGACAGGGTGGCAATGGGTTGGTCACGTGCTCGGCTCGGTGCGTCGTCGTCGCTACCGCGATTTTGAGTCTGCCTCGACTCGCGTCCCCTAAGATAGAACAGGGTGGACGTGGTGGTCACGTGCTCGTCCGGCGTCCGTCATCGTAATGCGCGGACCCAATCCGCCTCGACTCGGCGTACCCTAGATACCCGGACAGGGTGACAGTGGTTGGTCACGTACTTCGTTTCGGTGTTCGGCGCGCTATTGCGGACGACGCCGCCCGACTCGAGTTACGCTTAAAGACAAAAGTAGGCAGTGTGTCACGTTGCTCGTTCTCGCGGTCATCGTCGCTACCGCGATGATGTCCGCCTCGACTCGGCGTAAAACCCTAAGATAGGACAGGTTGGCAGTGGTGTACGTGCTGTCTCGGCGTTTCCGTCGTCGCTACCGCGGACAATGTCGCCTCGACTTCGCGTCACCCTAAGATTAGGGACAGGGATGACAAGTGTGGTCACGTGCTCGTCTGGCGTCCGTCGTCGCGGGTAGACAGGGTGACAGGGGTGTCACGTGTCGTCTCGGCGTCCGTCGGTCGCTCAACAACGGGGGGCGTTTCTGACCGACTCGCGTAACCCCAAAGATAAACAGGGTGGCACTAGGGTCACGTGCTCGACTCGGAATCGTCGTTCGCTACCGGATTGACGTCCGCCTCGACTCGCGTTCGATAAGGACAGGGGTGGCAGTGGTGTCACGTTGCTGTCGCGGAGTTCGGTTCGTCGCTACCGCGACCACGTCAACCTCAACTTAGCGTAACCTTAAGATAGACGGGTGACGTGGTGTCACTGGCTGTCTCCCCCCGGTGTCCGTCGTCGCTAGCGAGACGAGGTTCGCCTAAATCACAGTAAACCCTAAGAGAGACAGGGTGGCAGAGTGTGGCAGTGGTTGGTCCTGCTCATCTAGCGGTCCGGACGTCGCTTACCGTGACGACGGGTCCACCTCGACTCGCGTAACCCTAAGATAGGACGGGATTGACAGTGGTGTCACCATTGCTCGTCTCCGGTGTGCATCAGTCGATAGTGAGATGACATCCGCCTCGGACTCGCGTAACCCTAAGAAAGACAAGGGTGGCAGTTGTGTCACGTGCTCTATCGGAGTCCGTCGTCGCATAGCGCGATGATGTCAGCCCCTCGACCTCGCGTTGACCCAAGATGACAGGGTGGTGTGGTGTCAAGTGCTCGTCTCGGCGCAGTACCGTCGCTACCGCGGATTTACGTTCGCCAGACTCGCGTGGACCCTAAGAAGATAGAAATGGGTGATAGTGGTGTCACGTTGCTTGTCTCGGCGCCGTCGTCGCTTACCGAGAGGAAGTTCTGCCTCGACTAGCGTGACCCTAAAATAGACAGGGTGGCAGTTGGGTCACGTGCTCGTCTCGGCGTCATCGTCGCTACCGCGACCACAGTCGGCCTCGGAAACTCGCGTGAACCCTAAGATCGACAAGGTTGACAGTGGTGTCGCGTACTGTTCGGAGTCGTCGTCGATATTGCACTACGTCTGCCTCGACGCGGTTACGCTAAGGACGGGTTTGCCGTGGTGTCACATTATCGTCTCGGGCGGTCGTCATCGCTTACAGCGACGATGCCGGCATTAGGACTAAGTAACCCTAAGATAGATAGTGTTGGCAGTGGTGTCACGCGACAACGTATGCCTCGGGGACTCAGTCACCCTAAGATAGGGCAAGGGTGACAGTGGTGGGGTCAAGGTGCTTGTATCCCGGTGTCGTAGTCGCGGTTAGACAGGGTGAAGCGGTGTCCACATGCTCGTCTCGGCCTCCGTCGGTCGCTACCACGGATGATGTCCGCTGACTTCGAGTTAACCCCATGATAAAAAAGGTTGGACAGGGTGTTCAGTGCTCGTTCTGGCATCCGTCGTCGCTACCGCGATTGGACGTCCGCCTCGACTCGCGTTTTTTTATGATTTAAGACAGGGTGGGCAGGGGTGGTCCACGTGCTCGTTCTTGGCATTCGTCGTCGCTACTTGCGACGAGTCCGGCCCTCGGACTCGCGTAACCCTCAGATAGACAGGGGTGGCAGTTGGGTCACGTTGCTCATCTCGGGCGTCCGACGTCGCTTTACCCGCGATGACGTTCCACTCGACTCAGTAACCTTAAGATAGACGGGGGACAGGGGTCCCGTGCTAGCTACGGTGTCGTCATCGCTAGGCGAGATGAAGGTCCATTACGACTCGCGTAAAACCCTAAAGATAGGGACAGGGTTTTGCCAGTGGTGTCACGTGCTCGGTTCGGATCCGTTGTCGCTATTGCAATGATGTTTGCCTCCCTCGACCGGCATTAAACCCTAAGATAGGACACGGGTGGCAGTGGTGGTTTACGTGATCGTCTTGGCGTCCGTTCATCGATACCGCACGAGGACGTCCGTCCCATTGACTGGTGTTACGCTAAGACAGAGGGGGCAGGAGTGGCTGCACATGTTCGTCTCGGTTTCCGTGCGTCGCTTACCGCGATGATGATTGTCGCCCTGGGGACTCGCGTGGACCCCTAGATAGATAGGGGTGGCCAGTGTTGTCACGTGCTCGCCTCGGTATCCGTCGGTCGCGGTTAGACCGGGTGAACAGTGGTGTCCTGTGCTTTGTCTCGGCGTCCGTCGCGCTACGCAACAACGTCCGCCTCCGCGACCTCGTGTTTGTTAACCCTAAGATAAACAGACTGGCACTAGTGTCACGTTGCTGTCTCGGCATCCGTCGTCGCTTACCGCGTGACGGTCCGCCCTCGGACTTGCGTTATTTTTTTTTATATAAGGACAGGGTGGCAAGTGGTGGTCACGTGCTCGTCTCGGCGTACGTACGTCGCTTTATAGCGATGATGTCCGGCTCGACTCGAGTAACCCTAAGATGAGAAAAGGGTTTGGAAGTGGTTGTCACGTGCTCTTCTCGGCGTCGACGTTCGGCTTACCGCGACGACGCCACCTCGGACTCGCGTACCCTAATATAGAGGGGGTGACAGTAGGTGGTGTCACGTGATCGTCTCGGTGTCCGTCGTCGCTAGTGAGACGACATTCCGCCTTGACTCGCGTAACCCCTACGATTTTTTTAGACTGGGTGGCAAGTGGTGTCACGTGATCGTCTCGGGTACGACATCGCTACCGTGACGACGTTCCACCTCGAAATCGCGTAACCCTTAAAGATAGGAGGGTGACAGTGGTGTCAAGGTGCTCGTTCTCGGGTGTCCGTCATCGCAAGCGAGACCGACGTCCGCCTCGACTTGCGTAACCTACAGATAGACCGGTTGGCATGTATCACGTGATATCTCGGCGTCCGTAGTCGCTTACCACGATGGACTTTGCCTTGGACTCGACGCGACCCAAATAGATAGGGTTTCAGTGGTGTCACGTGCTCGTCTCGGTGTCCGTCGTCGCTACCGCGATGATGTCCGGCCTCCGGGACTCGCGTCACCCTAAGCTAGGACAGTGTGACAGTGGTGTCACGTGCTCGTCTCGGCGTCCGTTCGTAGTAAGCGGACGAGTCCCCCCCGCCTAGACTCGTGGACCCTAAGATGAACAGGAGTTGACAGTGTGTCACGTGCTCATCTCGGCGTCCGTCGTCGCTAAACGCGATGACGCCTGCCTCGACTGGTGGAACCCTAAAAGGACAAGGGTGATAGTCTTGGCGTCCGTCGTCGCTTACCGCGCCCGCAATGGGAGTCTCCCGACTCGCGTTACGGATAACGCAGGGTGGCACTGGTGTCACGCGCTTTTCTCGGCCTTACGTTCGTCGCTATGCGACGGACCTTCGCCTTTATCGCGGTTACGGTAGACCACGGTGGTAGTGTTGTACCGTGCTCGTATTGGCGTCCGTCGGTCACAACCACGACGACGTCCGCCTTGACTCGCGTTACGCTACTAAGACAGGGTGGCAGTGTGTTCACCTGTCGTCTCGGCGTTCGTGTCGCCTGCCGCGACGAGGTGTCAGCCTCGACTAGGGTTGACCCTAAGATAAGACAGCGTGACACTGGGGTCACGTGGCCGTTCTCGGCGGCCATCATGCGTTAGGGAACAGGGGTGACAGTGGTTGTCAAGTGCTTGTTCTCGGGTCCCGTCGTCGCTACCACGATTTGACAAATCCCCTCGACTCGCGTAACCCTAAGATAAAAAGGGTGTGTGCACTGGATCATGTGCTCGTCTCGGCATCCGTTCATCGCTAGCGATGAAGTACGCATAAACTCGCGGTTACGATAAAAGACAGCGGGTTGGCATTGTGTCCCGTGCTCGTCTCGGCGTTCGTCGTCGCTACTGCGACGATGTTCCGCCTCGACTTGCCGTAAAACCTAAGATAGACAGGGTGGCAGTGGTTTGTAAACCGTGCTCGTTTCGGCAATCCATCGTCGTTTTTACCGCGATGATGGTCTGCCCTCGAACTCGACATATGATAATTACAGGGGGCAGTGGTGGTCAAGATCGTATCGGGAGTTCGTTGTCGCTAACGCGACGACGTTCCCACCTCGATCGGTAACCCTAAGATAGAAAGGGTGGCCGGTTTTGGTTGGGGTTTGGTGTCACGTGCTCGTCTCGGCGTTCCGACGTCGCTACCGCGACGGGACGTCCAACTCGACTAGCGTAACCCTAAGATAAGGAACGGTGGTTGACAGTGTGTCACGTGACTCATCTCGGTGTCCCCATCACGCTAGCGAGAATATTGATGTCCGCCTTCGACTCGCGTTAACACTACGATAGACTGGGTGGTTTGCAGTGGGTGTTCACGTTCTCGTCAGTGTCCGTAGTCGATTAGCGAAAGACGACGCCGCCTCGACTCGCGTAAACCCTTAAGATAGGGACAGGGTGGCAGTTGTGTCATTGTGCTCATCTCGGTGTCGTCGTCGGCTTACCCACGAGATCCTTCCTCGACTCGCGCAGCGGACCCATAAGAGAGGACAGGGGTGGCAGGTGGTTTGTCACGTTGCTCGTTCGGCGTCCGTAGTTGCTTACGCGATGACGTCGCCCTCGGACTCGCCGTGACCCTAAGATAGACTGGGTGATAGTGGTGTACGTTGCTCGTCTAGGCGTCCGTCGTCGCTACGGCGAACGACGTCGCCTCGACTCGCGTTGACCCTAAAAATAGAATAGGGTTTCAGTGGGTGTCAAGGCTGTCTCGGTGTCCGACGGTCGCTACCGCGATTGAAGTCCGCCTCGACGACGAAACTGGCAAACCCTAAGATAGGGGGACAGGGGTGACATGGTTTTTTGTAACGTGCTCGTTCTCGGACGGACGTCCGCCTCCTATGCGTGACCCCTTAAGAATTAGAAAAGGGGTGGACAGTGCGTTGTCACGTTGCTCGTCTCGGCGTCAGTCGTCCTTCGGCGCGACGACAATTTGCCTTCGACTCGTGTGACCTAAGATAGACAGGGGATTAGTGTTGTTTCAACGTGATCATCTCGGCGTCGTCGTCGATAACGTGATGATGCCTTTGCCTCGACTTGCGTAAACTCTAAGTAGGAGCAGGGTGGGATAGTGGAAGTCCCGTGCTCGTCCGGCGTCCTCAATCGGCTACCGCGACGACGTCCGCCTCGACCGCGTTTACGGATAAGGGGGGGACAGGGTGGCGCTGGTTTTGGTCACGCGCTTTTCTCAGGCCTCCGACGTTCTTACCGCGACGACGTCGCCTTTACTCGCATTACGGTAAGACACGGTAAGTAGTGGTGTTTCACGTGCTCGTCTTGGCGGTCCGTCGTCGCTACGCGGGACGATGTTCGCACTTGACTCGCGTTTACGCTAACACAGGGTGGCAGTGGTGTCACGTGTTAGTCTCGGGTTCGTCGTTCGCTACCCCGAGGCACGTCGGCTCTCGAACTCACGTACCCACAGATAGTCGGGTGACACTGCTGTCACGTGTCGTCTCGGCGTTCCGTCGGTCACGTAAGACAGGGGGTGGTGCAGTGGTGTCCACTGCGTGTCTTGGCCATCAATCGTCGTAACCACGACGGGGACATCAGCCTCGGGGACTCGCGAACCCTAAGATAAAGAGGGTTGGCCCAACTGGTATCTGTGCTCGTCTCGGCATCCGTCATCGATACCCGGCGATGACGGTCCACCTCAACTGCGTGACGATAAGATATGGTGGCAGTGGTGTTCAAAGTGCTGTCTCGGTGGTTCGTCGTTGCTACCGCAACGGACGTCTGCCTAGACTCGCGAACAATACGATTGTAGACAGGGTGGCAGGTGGGTGTCACGTTGCTTCAACTCGGCGTCCTGTCGTCGCTACCGCGAGGACGTCCGCCTCCGACTCATGCAGTGACCCTAAGATAGACAGGGTGCAGTGGTGTCACGTGCTAGTCTCAGAGTCCATTCGTCGCTAACGCGCTGACGGCCTGCCTCGGGACTTGCGTAACCCTATGATAGACAGGGTGGCAGTTTGGTGTACGTGTCGTTCTCGGCGTCTTCCGTCGCTTACCGCATGGACGTCCGTTTCAAAATCGCGTAACCCTTAAGATAGACTGGGTGACGTGGTGTCACGTGCTCGTCTCGACGTCCGTCGTCGCGGTATTAGACAGGGTGACAGTGGGGTCACAGATCGTCTCGGTGTCCGTGTACGCCTAAGCGATGGACGTCCGCCTCGACTCTCGTAACCCTAAGGATAAATAGGGTTGGCACTGGGATCACAGTGCCTTTCTCGGGCATCGTCAGCGCTACCGCGCTGGAGTCCGCCTCGACTTGCTTTACGATAAGGACAGAGGGGTGGCAGTGGTGTCAAGTTTGCTCGTCTCGGCGTCGTTCGTCGCTACAGCGAGATGTCCGCCTCGGGACCTCGCGGTTAACCCTAAGATAGACACGGTTGGCAGTGGGTGCCTGTGCTCAAGCGACGACGTTTCCACCTCCACCGGTTGACCATAAAGATAGACAGGTGGGTGGCAGTGGTGTCACGTGCTCGTTCGGCGTCCTTCGACTCGCTACCGCGACCAAACGTCAGCCTCGACTCGGCGTGGACCCTAAGATTAGACTGGGTGCTTAGTGGGTGTCCCAAGTGCTAATCTCGGCCGTCCGTCGTGGCACCGCGATGATGTCCTCGGGACTTCACGTACCTCAAGTAGACAAGGTTGGCAGTGGTGTCACGTGCAAGTCTCGGGCGTCCATCGTCGGTACCCACGACGACGTCCGCCTCGGACTCGCGTCCCCCTAAGATAGACAGGGTGACAGTTGGTGGTCACGTGCTCTCTTGACGACGTTCTGCTCTACTCGCGTGACCCTAAGATAAGACAGGGGTGTACAGTGGTGTCACGTACTCGTCTCGGAGTTCGTTCGTCGCTATTGCGACGATGTCCGCCCCCTCGGACTGCGTTACGGCTAAGACAGGGTTTGCACGTGTGTCACGTGCTTGTTTTCTCGTGTTCGTCGTGCTTACCGGCGACGGGACGTCCGCCTCGGACTCATGTAACCTAGATAGACAGGGTGGCAATGGTTGTCACTTACGTGGCTCGTCTCGGGAGTCCGTCGTCCGATACCGCGGACGGACATCCGCCTAAAAAACTCGCGTGACCCTAAAAAAAAGATAGGACAGGTGTGGGCAGTCGGTTGCCACGTGCTCGTCCCGGCAGCCATCGTCGGCTGCAACGCGATGGACGCCTGCCTTGAGTTGGTAAAACCCTAAGATAGGAACAGGGTGACAAGTGGTGTAATGGGCTTGTCTCGGCGTCCTCGTCGCTACCAAAAGCCGAACGTGTCCGCCTCGGAAACTGCGTTACGATTAAGACAGGTGGCACTGGTTGTCAACGCGTTTTTCTCGGCTTCCGTCGTCCCTACCGCGACGGACGTCCGCCCTTACTCGCGTTCGCTAAGGACACAGTGGAGTGGTTTGTGTCCCAGTTTGCTCGTCTTGGCTACGTTGTCGCTACCGCGACGGACGTCCGCCTTGACTGCGCGTGACCCTAAGATAGACGGGTGCAGTGGTGTACGGGTTACGCTAAGACAGGGTTGGCAGTGGTGTCACGTGTTTCGTCTCGGCGTCCGGTCCGTTCGCTCGCAACGACGTTTGCTCGACTTGCGGGACCCTAAGATAGGGACAGGGTTGACAGTGTGTCACGTGCTCGTCTCGGGCGGTCCGTCGTCCGGTAGACAGGGTGACAAGTGGTGTAACGTGTCGTCTCGGCGTTCCAATAATCGGCTACCTCGACGACGTTCCGCATCGCCTTCGCGTAAACCTAAGATTAAAAACAGGGGTGGGGCACTGGTATCACGTGTCGATCGGCATCCGTCTCGCTACCGCGATGATATCCGCTAGACTCGCGATTACGATAAAGACAGCCCTGGGGGCAGTTGGATGTCCAGTGCTCGGTACTTCGGGATTCGTCGTCGCTACCGGACGACGCGCCCCTCGACTCGGGTTAACCCTAAGATAGGAACAGGGTGGCAGTGTGGTGGTCACGTGCTGTTCGGCGTCCGACGTCGCTACCGCACGACGTTCCCCACCTCGACTCGCGAAACCCTAAGATAGACGGGATGACAGTGGGTCAACGTTGATCGTCCGGGGTACGTAGTCCGGCTAGCGAGACGATGTCCGCATCGGAATCGCGTAACCTAAGTTTAGGACAGGGGGCCGAGCAGTGGTTGTCACGTGCTTGTCTCGGTGGCCGTCGCCGCTCCACGACGACGTCCACCTCGACCTGCGTTTACGATAGTAAGGGTCGCAGTGGTTGTCCAGCGCTCGTCTCCGGCGTCCGTCGGCGCTACCGCGATGACGGTCCGCTTGACTCGCGTTTCACGCTAAGGACAGGGTGTGGGTGTTAGTTGTTTGTCACGTGCTCGTCTCGGAGTCCGTTCGTCGCTACAAAGACGACGTCCGCCCTCGACTCGCCATTACGATAAGAACAGGGGGCACTGGTGTCACGCGCTTTCTCGGCCACCGTAGTCCCTTACCGCACGACCGTCCGCATTTACTCGAGTTACGCTAAGGGACACGGTGGTAAGTGGTGTGTCACGTGGCTCGTCTTGGCGGGTCCGTTGCTGTGATACGCGACGGGGACTGTCCGCCTTGACCCTCTAAAGGATACACTGGGTGACAGTGGATGTCACTCTAGTTCTCGGCGTCCGGACATCGCTACCGCCCGACGTCCCACCCTAGACTCGCGTACCCTAAGAGAGACGGGAGAGGGATGAACCAGTGGTGTCAAGTGGCTCGTCTCGGTGTCCGTCGTCGCTAGGCGAGGACGATGCCGCTCGACTCGCGAACCCTAAGATAGACAGGGTGGCAGTGGTGTCAGGTGCTCGTCTCGCGGTGTCCGTGCCGCTTACCACGAACGACGTCCACCTCGACTCGCGTTAAGATAAAGTCAGGGTGGCAGTTGGCTGTAACGCGCTCGGTCTCGGGTTCGTCGTCCGCTTACCCGCGACGACGTCCGCCTTGGAATCGCGTTACGGCTAAAGACAGGGTGATAGTTTGTGTCACGCGATCGTCTCGGCGTCCGTCGTCAGGCTACCAAGACGACGTCCCCGCCTCGGACTAGCGTCGGATAAGGACAGGGTGGCATGGTGTCACGTGCTTTCTCGGCCCACCGTCGTCACTACCGCGACGGACGTCCCCTTACTCGAGTTACGCTTAAGACACGGTGGTAGTGGTGTCCAACGTGCGCGTTCTTGGCGGGTCCGTTTGTCGCACCGCGATGGACGTCCGCCTTGAACCTAAGAGACACGGGTGACAGTGTGTCACGTGCTGTTCGGCGTTCCGAAAACATACGCCTACGCCACGACGTCCACCGCGAAAAGTCAGCGTAACCTAAGATAGACGGAGACAGTTGGTGTCACGTGTCGTCTCGGTGGCCGTCGTCGCTTAGCGAGACGATGTCCGCTCGACGCGCGTAACCTAAGATAGACAGCGGTGGAAGTGGGTGCTCCCGTGCTCGTATCGGGTCCGTCGTCGATACCTCGAACGCCGTTCCACCTAGGGAACTGCGACACCGTAAGGAAAACAGGTGCACTGTTATCACGTGCTCGTATCGCGCATCCGTCCATACGATAACGTGTGATGATTGTTCCGCCTGGGACTCGTGTTAGATAAGACAGTGGTGGCAGTGGTGTCAAGTGCTCGTCTTCGGCGTTTCTCGTCCACCGCGAGAAGCGTCCCCCTTGGGACTCTCGTAAACCGGTAACGATAGGGACAGGGTGGCAGTTGGTGTGTCACGTGATTCGTCTCGGCGTTCAGCGTCGGCTTTACCGCCATGACGTCACACATATACTAGCGTAAAACCCTAAGATAGACGGGATGACAGGGGTTGGTCCCGTGTAGGCTCGGGTTCCGTCGTCGCTAGCGAGACGGGACGTTCCCTCGACTCGAGTAACCCTTAAGAATAGGGGGGAACACAGGGTCTGGCAGTGGTGTCCCACGTGCTCGTTACGGCGGTCTGTCGTCGCTACCACCGACGACGTCCGCATCGACTCGCATTGCATAAGAGAGGGTGGCAGGGTGTCACGTGCCTGTATCGGCGTTTCGTCGTCGCTACCCGCGACGACGTCCGCATTTGGACTAGCTTACGCTAAGATAGGGTGGCGGCCAGTGGTGTCAAGGCTGTCTTGGCGGTCAGTCGTCGCTTACCGCGATGACGTCCCGCCTTGACTCGCGGTTACGCTATGGAAATGGCTGGCTGTGGGTATGAGTTAATACTCGGCGTCTTCGTCGCTACCTGTCAACGACGTCGCCCGGACTCGCGTGGCCCTAAGATAAAACAGTAGACGTGCCACAGTGGTGCCACGTGCTCGTTCGCGGCGTTAATCATAGCGAGAAGGGTGGGGGTGGGGTCATTATGATCGTCTCGGCGTCCGTAGTCGCTTACCGCGATGACGTCCGCATCGGACTCTCGTTAACCTAAGAGAAAAAAGGGTGGGGCACTGGTGTCAACATGCTCGTCTCGGCGTCCGTCGTCGCTACCGCGATGACGTCCGCCTCGACTCGCAGTTGACCCTAAGATAGACGGGTGACAGTTGTGGTCACGTGTCGTCTCGGCGTTTCCGTCGTCGCTACCGCGACGATGTTCCGCCTCGAAACGAGTGACCCTAAAAATAGAGAAGGTGGGCAGTGTCTTGTGACGTGGCTCGGTCTCGGGCGTCCGTCTTCGCTACCGTGCCGATGTCTTACTCGACTCGCGTCACCTAGATAGGGACGGGGTGGACGTGGTGTTGTAGGTGATCGTCTCGGCGTCCGTCATCGGCTACCATGCGATGGTCCAGCCTCGGGACTAGCGTAACCCTAGATTCGACAGGGTGGGCAGTGGTGTTCACGTGCTCATCTCGGAGTCGAACGTCGTACCGCGACGACGTCCCAACTCGACCTCACGTTAAACCCTAAGATAGAAGGGGTGACAGTGGGGTTCACGTTCCTCGTCTCGGGTCCGTCCACGTGCGAAACGGGAAGTTCCGCCTCGACTCGCGAACCCTAAGATAGCAGGGTGGCAGTGGGGGTCACGTGCTCGTCTCGGCGTCCGTCACGCTTACCGCGACGATGTCCGCCTCGACTCGCGTGACCCTAAGATAGACCGGGTGCGTTGCGGTTGTGACATGCTTGTCTGGCGTCGTCATCGATACTGCGATGACGTCCGCCTCGACTTCAGGTGACCATAAATAAGACAGGTGGTCGTGCCTAGTGTGCTGTCTTGGTGCCGTCGTCCGCTACCGCGATGACATCTTCCTGGACTCGCGTTCAACCCTAAGATAGTCAAAGGTGAAAGTTTTTTTTTTTTGGTTGTTCCGTGCTTCGTCTTTGTAGTCCATCGGTCGCTTACCCGACGATTGTCCGCCTCGGACTCGCGTGACCCTAGGATAGACAGGGTGGACAGTGGTGTCCACGTACCTCGTCTCGGTTTGTTCGGCGTCGCTATTGTTGGACGGATTGTCTCCGCCTCGCTCGCGGTACGCTAAGACAGGGTGCAACTGGTGTCACTAAGATAGACCGGGTGGCAGTGTGTCACTGCTTAACATCTCGGCGTCGACGTCACTACCGCGACGACGTTTCCACCTCGACTCGCGTAAACCCCTAAGAGAGACGGGGGGGGTGGACAGTGGTTTCAATGCTCGTCTCGGGGGTCCATGTCGCAGCAAAGGAAGACATTCGCCCGCGAACTCGCGTACCATAAAGATAAAACCGGGGGGTGGCCCACTGGTGTCACCGGTGCTCGTTTCGCGTCGTCGTCGGCTCCGTGATGCACGTCCGCCTCGGACTTGCATAACCCTAAGATAGACGGGTGGCAGTGGTCGCACGTGGCTCGTCTCGGGTTGTGTCGTCGATTTACCGCGGAACCAAAACGTCCCGCCGCGACTCGCGTCACCTAAGATAGACAGGGGGTGACAGTGTGTCACGTGCTAATCATCGGCGTACGTCATCGAGGTAAGACAAGGGCGGTTGACAGTGGTGTCACGTCTCGTCTCGGGGTCCGTCGTCGCACAACCGCAATGACGTCAGCCTCGACTCACGTAACCCTAAGATTAAACAGGTTGGCACTAGTGGTCACGTGCTAGTTCCGGCAATCTTTCGTCGTCTGCGATGGACGTCCGCCTGGACTCGCGTGTTACGATTAGGACAGGGTGGCAGTGGTGTTTCCACGTGCTCGTCTCGAGTCCGTCGTTGCTACACGCGATGGACGGTCCGCCTCGACTACGCGTGACCCTAGATAGACGGGTGATAGTTGGTGTCACGTGCTCGTGAGGGGTTCGTCGTGCTTACAGCGACGACGTCCGCCTCGGGACTCGCGTGGGACCTAAAATAGATTTTAGGGTTTCAGTGGCGTCACGTGCTAGTCTCGGTTGGTCCGACGTCGCTACCGCGATGAAGTCCCGCCTCGACGACGAACTGTCACCTCTAAGATAGACAGGGGGTGACAGGTGGTGGTTGGTCCACGTGCTCGTCTCGACGGAGTCCGCCTCGAACTCGCGGTGACCCTAAGATAGGACAGGGGTGACACGGTGGTGTCACGTTTGCTAGGTTCTAGGCGTCGTCGTCGCTTCGGCGACGACGTTTGCATGACTGGTTTTGTGGACCCTAAGATAGAAAGGGTGATAGTGGTGTCACGGTCATTCTGCGTCCGTCGTCGCTACGTGATGACGCCTGGCTCGAACTTGGCAGTACCCTAAGATAGACAGGGTGCTAGTGGGAGTTCCACGTTGCTCGGTCTCGGCGTCCGTCCTCGCACCGCACGAACGTCCGGCTCGACTCGCGTTACGATAAAGACAGGGTGGTGGCGCTGGTGTCACGCGTTTTCACAGCCTCCGAGCGTCGCTACGCGACGGAAGTACGGCCTTTACATCGCATTACGGTAAGACACGGTATGGTAGTGGGTCACGTGCTCCGGTATTGGCGTCCGTCGTCGCTACGCGACGACGTTCGCTGACTCCGTTACGCTAACAAAGGGGTGGCGTGGGTGTCACGTGTTCGTCCTAGGCGGTTTCGTCGTCGCTGACCATTGAGGACGTCCGCCTCGACTCACGTTACCAAAGATAGTCGGGGGGGGTGACATGTGCACAGTGCTCGTCTCGGCGCCCGTCCCGTCACGGTAAGACAGGGGACAGTGGTGGTGTCACTTGCTCGTATTGCAATCCCATCGTCGATACCACGACGGACAATCCGCCTCGACTCGCGTAAACCTAAGATAAAGGAGGGGGGCATCGGTATCAGTTGCTCGTTTATCGGCATCCGTTTATCGTCCCGCGATGACGTCCACCTCAAACTCGCGTTACGATAAAGATTTAGGGTGGGGCAGTGTGTCACGTGCTCGTCTCGGTTGTTAAGATCGTACCGCAACGACGGTATGCCTCGACTAGATGTAAACAATAAGAAGACCGGGGGTGGCAGTGGTGTAAGTGATCAACTCGGCGTTCCGTCGTCGCTACCGCGACGACGTCGCTCGACTATGCAACCCTAAGTAGACAGGGTTTTGGCAGTGGTGTCACTGTGCTCGTCTCAGCGTCCATCGCGCTATAACGCGCTGACGCTGCCTCGACTTGCGGGAACCTAAGATGCACAGGGTGGCAAGGGCAGTGTGTTCACGTGCCGTCCGGCGTCCTCGTCGCTACCGCGATGACGTCCGTTTCAAACTCGCCGTAACCAAAGATTAGACTGGGTGACAGTGGTTTTTGTCACGTGCTCGTCTCGACGTCCGTCGTCGCGGAGGTAGACGGGTGACAGTGGGTCACGTGCCTCGTCCGGTTGTCCGTTGTGTCGCTTACCGCGATGACGTCCGCCTCGACTCGCGTAACCCTCAAGATAAATTTAGGGTGGCAACTGGTATCACGTGCGATCTTTATCGGGCATTCCGTCATCGCTACCAGCGCTGATGAGTCGCCTCGCACTTGACGTTACGATAAGAGAAGGGTGGCAGTGGTGTCAGTGCTCGTCCGGCGTTCGTAGTCGCTACCGCGATGATGTCCAGCCTCGGACTCGCGTTAAACCCTAAAAAGATAGAAGGGTGGGTGGCAAGTGGTTTGTAACGTGCTCAAGCGAGACGTCCACCTCGACTCGCGTGGACCCTAAGATAGACAGCGGTGGCAGTGGGTGTCACGTGTCGTCCGGCGTCCTTCGTCGCTTACCGCGACAACGTCCGAATCGACATCGCGTGACCATAAGATAGAGGGTGAGGTGATAGTGGTGTCACGTGCTCATCTCGGCGTCGTCGTTGCTACCGCGGGATGTACGCATCGACTTCACGTGAACCCTCAAATAGACAGGTTGGCAGTGGTGTCAGTGCACGTCCGGCGTCCGTCGGTTTTCGGGGCTACCACGACGACGTCCGCCAACGACTCGCGGCACCTAAGATAGACAGGGCGGTGACAGTGTGTGTCACGTGCTCGTTTGAAGGACGTTCGGCTCTACATCGCCTGCCTAAGATAGACAGGGTCGTCAGTTGGTGCACGACTCGTCTCGGAGTTCGTCGTCGCTATTGCGACGATCGCGCCTCGACTGCGTTACGCTAGACAGGGTTGAGTGGTGTTCAACGTGCTTTTGTTCGGTGGTGTTCGTCGTTGCTACCGCGACGACGTCGCCTCGACTCATGTAACCCTAAGATAGACAGGGTGCAATTGGTGTCACGTGCTCGCTCGGCGTCCGTCGTCGCTACCGCGAGCGACATCCGCCTCAACGCGCGTGGACCCTAAGATAGACAGGGTGACAGTAGGTGCCACAGTGCTCGTCTCGCGACATCCGTCGGAGCTAACGCGATGACGCCTGCCTTGACTTGCGTAACCCTTAAGATAGACGGGTGACAGTGGTTGGCATGTGATTGTCCGGCGCCGCGTCGCTACCAAGCGACGTCCGCCTTGACTACGCGTTACGATTAAGACAGGGTGGCACTGGTGTCACGCGTTTTTCTCGGCTTCCGTCGTCACTACCGCGACGACGTCCGCCTTTACTCGCGTTACGCTAAAGACACAGTGGTAGTGTGTTGTCAGGTGCTCGCTTGGCGTACGTTGTCGCTACCGCGCGACGGCCGCCTTGACTCGCGTGACCCTAAGACAGACAGGGTGACAGGGTGTCACGTGTTACGCTAAGACAGGTGGGCATGGTTGTCACGTGTTACTCTCGGCGGCCGTCGTCGGCATTACCGCAACGACGTTCGCCCTCGACTTGCGTGCCCTAAGATAGGACAGGGTGACAGTGGTTGTCACGTGCTCGTTCGGCGTCCGTCGTCGCGGTTTGACAGGCGGTGACAGTGGTGTCACGTGCTCGTCTCAGGCGTCCATTCTCGCTACCTCGACGACGTCCCGCCGCGACTCGCCCGTAACCCTAAGATAAACAGGGGGTGGCACCGGGTATCACGTGCTGTCTCGGCATCCGTCATCGCATACCGCGGGGATGTGAGAGCGATGATATCCGCCTCGACTCGCGTTACGATAAGACAGGGTGGCAGTGGTGTCACGTGCTCGTCTCGGCATTCGTCGTCGCTACCGTGACGACGTCCCCCTCGACTCGGGTAACCCTAAGATAGACAGGGTGGCAGTGGTGTCACGTGCTCGTCTCGGCGTCCGACGTCGCTACCGCCACGACGTCCACCTCGACTCGCGTAACCCTAAGATAGACGGGATGACAGTGGTGTCACGTGCTCGTCTCGGTGTCCGTCGTCGCTAGCGAGACGATGTCCGCCTCGACTCGCGTAACCCTAAGTTAGACAGGGTGGCAGTGGTGTCACGTGCTTGTCTCGGTGTCCGTCGCCGCTACCACGACGACGTCCACCTCGACTCGCGTTACGATAAGTAAGGGTCGCAGTGGTGTCACGCGCTCGTCTCGGCGTCCGTCGTCGCTACCGCGATGACGTCCGCCTTGACTCGCGTTACGCTAAGACAGGGTGATAGTTGTGTCACGTGCTCGTCTCGGCGTCCGTCGTCGCTACCAAGACGACGTCCGCCTCGACTCGCATTACGATAAGACAGGGTGGCACTGGTGTCACGCGCTTTTCTCGGCCACCGTCGTCACTACCGCGACGACGTCCGCCTTTACTCGAGTTACGCTAAAACACGGTGGTAGTGGTGTCACGTGCTCGTCTTGGCGTCCGTTGTCGCTACCGCGACGACGTCCGCCTTGACCCTAAGATACACTGGGTGACAGTGGTGTCACGTGCTCGTCTCGGCGTCCGACATCGCTACCGCCACGACGTCCACCTCGACTCGCGAAACCCTAAGATAGACGGGATGACAGTGGTGTCACGTGCTCGTCTCGGTGTCCGTCGTCGCTAGCGAGACGATGTCCGCCTCGACTCGCGTAACCCTAAGATAGACAGGGTGGCAGTGGTGTCACGTGCTCGTCTCGGTGTCCGTCGCCGCTACCACGACGACGTCCACCTCGACTCGCGTTACGATAAGTCAGGGTGGCAGTGGTGTCACGCGCTCGTCTCGGCGTCCGTCGTCGCTACCGCGACGACGTCCGCCTTGACTCGCGTTACGCTAAGACAGGGTGATAGTTGTGTCACGCGCTCGTCTCGGCGTCCGTCGTCGCTACCAAGACGACGTCCGCCTCGACTCGCGTTACGATAAGACAGGGTGGCACTGGTGTCACGTGCTATCGGCGATCAACATCGTACCGCCACGACGTCCACTCGACTCGCGTAACCTACGATAGAGGCTATGAACAAGTAGGGTGTCACGTTAGTATCGGTGTGTAGTCGTAGCTTAGCGAGGCGATGTACGCCCTCGGAGCTGCTAACCCTCAAGATAGACAGGGTGAGGCAGAGTGTGTCCAGTGATGTCCGGCAGTTCAGTCGTCGCTACGCGACGACGTCCACCTCGACTCGCGTAAACCCTAAGAAAACAGGGCACTGTTCTCCGGGCTCGTCTCGGATCGTCATCGCTACCGTGATGAGTGACGCCCTCGACTGTGTTACGATAAGACAGGTGGTGGCAGAGTGGGTCCGTGCTCGTTCGCTCGGCGTGTCTTAGTCGCTACCGCGGACGACGTAGCCCTTGACTCTCGGTGAAAACCGTAAAGCACTAGACAGTCTGGGTCGGATAGTGGTTGTCACGTTGCTCGGTTCGGCGTTCCGACGGTCGCTACCGCCAGGACGCCACATCTACAGCGTGAACCCTAAGATAGACGGTGATGACAGGGTGTCCCCCACCCCCCCCCCCCCCCCCACGTGCTCGTCTCGGTGTCCGTCGCGGCTAGCGACGACGACGTTCGCCTCGACTCCGCGTAACCCTAAGATAGAAGTAGGGTGGCAGTGGTGTTCACGTGCTCGTAGCCGTCTGTCGTCGCTACCACGACGCAGTCCGCTCGACTGATTGGCAATAGGAGAGGGTGGCAGTGGTGTCACGTGCTGTCTCGGAGTTCGTCCGTCGCTGACCGCGAGCTGTCCGCCTGACTCGAGTTACGCTAAGATGGGTGGCAGTGGAGTAGTGGTGTCACGTGTGGTCTTGGCGTCCGTCGTCGCTACGGAGACGTCCGCCTTGACCTCGGGTACGCTATGAAAATTGTGGCTGTGGTGTCATAGTTCATCTGCGGCGTCTTCGTTAGCTGACCCAAAGCCGTCCGCCTAGATCGCGGGACCCTAGATAAACAGAGGTGGCGTGGAGTGGGCCACGTGCTAGTCTCGCGTTCATCATAGCGGTAGACAGCGGTGACGTGGGGTCATATGCTCGTTCCGGCGTCCGGTCGTCGCTACCGCGATGACGTCCGCTAGACTCTCGTAAACCCTAAGAGAAAAGGGGTGGCACTGGTGTCACATTGTTCGTCTCGGAGTCCGTCGTCTCTACCGCGATGACGTCCGGCCTCGGACTGCGTGACCCTAAGAAGACTGGTGACAGTGTGTCACGTGCTCTCTCGGCGTCCGTCGCCGCTACCGCGACGATGTCCGCCTCGACTAGAGGGACCCTAAAATAGAGAGGGTGGCATGGCATGTGGACGCGCTCGCCGCGGCCGTCCGTAGTCGCTAACGTGACGATGTTTCCTCGACTAGCGTCACCAAGATATAGAAGGGTATTGACAGTGGTGCGGTGCTCGTCTCGGCGTCGTCAGCGCTACATACGATTCCGCCTCGTAGTCGCGTAACCCTAAGATAGACAGGTGGCAGTGGTGTCACGTGCTCATCTCGGCGTCCGACGTCGCTACCGCGACGACGTCCACTCGACTGAACGTAACCTAAGATAGAAGGCGGTGCAGTGGTGTCACGTCTCTTCGGTGTCCGTCGTCGCTAGCGAAACGACGTCCGCCTCGACGCGTAAACCCTAAGATAGACAGGGTGGCAGTGGTGTCACGTGCTCGTCTCGGCGTCCGTCATCGCTACCGCGACGATGTCCGCCTCGACTCGCGTGACCCTAAGATAGACAGGGTGGCAGTGCTGTGACATGCTTGTCTCGGCGTCCGTCATCGCTACTGCGATGACGTCCGCCTCGACTCACGTGACCCTAAAATAGACAGGGTGGTAGTGGCCTATGTGCTCGTCTTGGTGTCCGTCGTCGCTACCGCGATGACATCTTCCTCGACTCGCGTCACCCTAAGATAGTCAAGGTGAAAGTGGTGTCACGTGCTCGTCTTGTCGTCCATCGTCGCTACCGCGACGATGTCCGCCTCGACTCGCGTGACCCTAGGATAGACAGGGTGACAGTGGTGTCACGTACTCGTCTCGGTGTTCGTCGTCGCTATTGTGACGATGTCCGCCTCGCCTCGCGTTACGCTAAGACAGGGTTGCACTGGTGTCACTAAGATAGACAGGGTGGCAGTTGTGTCACATGCTCATCTCGGCGTCCGACGTCACTACCGCGACGACGTCCACCTCGACTCGCGTAACCCTAAGAGAGACGGGGTGACAGTGGTGTCACATGCTCGTCTCGGTGTCCATCGTCGCTAGCAAGACGACATCCGCCTCGACTCGCGTAACCCTAAGATAAACCGGGTGGCACTGGTGTCACGTGCTCGTCTCGGCGTTCGTCGTCGCTACCGTGATGACGTCCGCCTCGACTTGCATAACCCTAAGATAGACAGGGTGGCAGTGGTCTCACGTGCTCGTCTCGGCGTGTGTCGTCGCTACCGCGACAACGTCCGCCTCGACTCGCGTCACCCTAAGATAGACAGGGAGGTGACAGGTGGTCGTCACGTTGCAATCCTCGGCTTACGTCATCGCGGGTAGACAATCGGTGACAGTGGTGTCACGTTAGTCTTCGGAGTCCGTCTCGCACAGCACATGACGTCCCGTGACTCACGTAACCCATAAGAAAAAAAGTGGTGGGGGTTCGGCACTAGTGTCACGTGCTCATCTCGGTGTCCGTCGTCGCTACCACGACGACTTCCTCCTCGACTCGCGCGACCCTAAGATAGACAGGGTGGCAGTGGTGTCACGTGCTCGTCTCGGCGTCCGTCGTTGCTACCGCGATGACGTCCGCCTCGACTCGCGTGACCCTAAGATAGACTGGGTGATAGTGGTGTCACGTGCTCGTCTAGGCGTCCGTCGTCGCTACAGCGACGACGTCCGCCTCGACTCGCGTGACCCTAAAATAGATAGGGTTTCAGTGGTGTCACGTGCTCGTCTCGGTGTCCGACGTCGCTACCGCGATGAAGTCCGCCTCGACGACGAACTGTCACCCTAAGATAGACAGGGTGACAGTGGTGTCACGTGCTCGTCTCGACGACGTCCGCCTCGACTCGCGTGACCCTAAGATAGACAGGGTGACAGTGGTGTCACGTGCTCGTCTCGGCGTCCGTCGTCGCTTCGGCGACGACGTTTGCCTCGACTCGTGTGACCCTAAGATAGACAGGGTGATAGTGGTGTCACGTGCTCATCTCGGCGTCCGTCGTCGCTAACGTGATGACGCCTGCCTCGACTTGCGTAACCCTAAGATAGACAGGGTGATAGTGGAGTCACGTGCTCGTCTCGGCGTCCGTCATCGCTACCGCGACGACGTCCGCCTCGACTCGCGTTACGATAAGACAGGGTGGCGCTGGTGTCACGCGCTTTTCTCAGCCTCCGACGTCGCTACCGCGACGACGTACGCCTTTACTCGCATTACGGTAAGACACGGTAGTAGTGGTGTCACGTGCTCGTCTTGGCGTCCGTCGTCGCTACCGCGACGACGTTCGCCTTGACTCGCGTTACGCTAACACAGGGTGGCAGTGGTGTCACGTGTTCGTCTCGGCGTTCGTCGTCGCTACCATGAGGACGTCCGCCTCGACTCACGTTACCCTAAGATAGTCAGGGTGACACTGCTGTCACGTGCTCGTCTCGGCGTCCGTCGTCACGGTAGACAGGGTGACAGTGGTGTCACTTGCTCGTCTTGGCATCCATCGTCGCTACCACGACGACATCCGCCTCGACTCGCGTAACCCTAAGATAAAGAGGGTGGCACTGGTATCATGTGCTCGTCTCGGCATCCGTCATCGCTACCGCGATGACGTCCACCTCAACTCGCGTTACGATAAGATAGGGTGGCAGTGGTGTCACGTGCTCGTCTCGGTGTTCGTCATCGCTACCGCAACGACGTCTGCCTCGACTCGCGTAACCATAAGATAGACAGGGTGGCAGTGGTGTCACGTGCTCAACTCGGCGTCCGTCGTCGCTACCGCGACGACGTCCGCCTCGACTCATGCAACCCTAAGATAGACAGGGTGGCAGTGGTGTCACGTGCTCGTCTCAGCGTCCATCGTCGCTAACGCGCTGACGCCTGCCTCGACTTGCGTAACCCTAAGATAGACAGGGTGGCAGTGGTGTCACGTGCTCGTCTCGGCGTCCTTCGTCGCTACCGCGATGACGTCCGTTTCAACTCGCGTAACCCTAAGATAGACTGGGTGACAGTGGTGTCACGTGCTCGTCTCGACGTCCGTCGTCGCGGTAGACAGGGTGACAGTGGTGTCACGTGCTCGTCTCGGTGTCCGTTTCGCTACCGCGATGACGTCCGCCTCGACTCGCGTAACCCTAAGATAAATAGGGTGGCACTGGTATCACGTGCTCTTCTCGGCATCCGTCATCGCTACCGCGCTGGAGTCCGCCTCGACTTGCGTTACGATAAGACAGGGTGGCAGTGGTGTCACGTGCTCGTCTCGGCGTTCGTCGTCGCTACCGCGATGATGTCCGCCTCGACTCGCGTAACCCTAAGATAGACAGGGTGGCAGTGGTGTCACGTGCTCAAGCGACGACGTCCACCTCCACTCGCGTGACCCTAAGATAGACAGGGTGGCAGTGGTGTCACGTGCTCGTCTCGGCGTCCTTCGTCGCTACCGCGACAACGTCCGCCTCGACTCGCGTGACCCTAAGATAGACTGGGTGATAGTGGTGTCACGTGCTCATCTCGGCGTCCGTCGTTGCTACCGCGATGATGTCCGCCTCGACTCACGTGACCCTCAAATAGACAGGTTGGCAGTGGTGTCACGTGCACGTCTCGGCGTCCGTCGTCGCTACCACGACGACGTCCGCCACGACTCGCGGCACCCTAAGATAGACAGGGTGACAGTGGTGTCACGTGCTCGTCTTGACGACGTTCGGCTCTACTCGCCTGACCCTAAGATAGACAGGGTGTCAGTGGTGTCACGTACTCGTCTCGGAGTTCGTCGTCGCTATTGCGACGATGTCTGCCTCGACTCGCGTTACGCTAAGACAGGGTTGCAGTGGTGTCACGTGCTTGTCTCGGTGTTCGTCGTTGCTACCGCGACGACGTCCGCCTCGACTCATGTAACCCTAAGATAGACAGGGTGGCAATGGTGTCACGTGCTCGTCTCGGCGTCCGTCGTCGCTACCGCGACGACATCCGCCTCAACTCGCGTGACCCTAAGATAGACAGTGTGACAGTGGTGCCACGTGCTCGTCTCGGCATCCGTCGTCGCTAACGCGATGACGCCTGCCTTGACTTGCGTAACCCTAAGATAGACAGGGTGACAGTGGTGTCATGTGCTTGTCTCGGCGTCCGTCGTCGCTACCAAGCCGACGTCCGCCTTGACTCGCGTTACGATAAGACAGGGTGGCACTGGTGTCACGCGTTTTTCTCGGCTTCCGTCGTCACTACCGCGACGACGTCCGCCTTTACTCGCGTTACGCTAAGACACAGTGGTAGTGGTGTCAGGTGCTCGTCTTGGCGTCCGTTGTCGCTACCGCGACGACGTCCGCCTTGACTCGCGTGACCCTAAGATAGACAGGGTGACAGTGGTGTCACGTGTTACGCTAAGACAGGGTGGCAGTGGTGTCACGTGTTCCTCTCGGCGTCCGTCGTCGCTACCGCAACGACGTTCGCCTCGACTTGCGTGACCCTAAGATAGACAGGGTGACAGTGGTGTCACGTGCTCGTCTCGGCGTCCGTCGTCGCGGTTGACAGGGTGACAGTGGTGTCACGTGCTCGTCTCGGCGTCCATCATCGCTACCTCGACGACGTCCGCCTCGACTCGCGTAACCCTAAGATAAACAGGGTGGCACTGGTATCACGTGCTCGTCTCGGCATCCGTCATCGCTACCGCGATGATATCCGCCTCGACTCGCCTTACGATAAGACAGGGTGGCAGTGGTGTCACGTGCTCGTCTCGGCATTCGTCGTCGCTACCGTGACGACGTCCCCCTCGACTCGGGTAACCCTAAGATAGACAGGGTGGCAGTGGTGTCACGTGCTCGTCTCGGCGTCCGACGTCGCTACCGCCACGACGTCCACCTCGACTCGCGTAACCCTAAGATAGACGGGATGACAGTGGTGTCACGTGCTCGTCTCGGTGTCTGTCGTCGCTAGCGAGACGATGTCCGCCTCGACTCGCGTAACCCTAAGTTAGACAGGGTGGCAGTGGTGTCACGTGCTTGTCTCGGTGTCCGTCGCCGCTACCACGACGACGTCCACCTCGACTCGCGTTACGATAAGTCAGGGTCGCAGTGGTGTCACGCGCTCGTCTCGGCGTCCGTCGTCGCTACCGCGATAACGTCCGCCTTGACTCGCGTTACGCTAAGACAGGGTGATAGTTGTGTCACGTGCTCGTCTCGGCGTCCGTCGTCGCTACCAAGACGACGTCCGCCTCGACTCGCGTTACGATAAGACAGGGTGGCACTGGTGTCACGCGCTTTTCTCGGCCACCGTCGTCACTACCGCGACGACGTCCGCCTTTACTCGAGTTACGCTAAGACACGGTGGTATTGGTGTCACGTGCTCGTCTTGGCGTCCGTTGTCGCTACCGCGACGACGTCCGCCTTGACCCTAAGATACACTGGGTGACAGTGGTGTCACGTGCTCGTCTCGGCGTCCGACATCGCTACCGCCACGACGTCCACCTCGACTCGCGTAACCCTAAGATAGACGGGATGACAGTGGTGTCACGTGCTCGTCTCGGTGTCCGTCGTCGCTAGCGAGACGATGTCCGCCTCGACTCGCGTAACCCTAAGATAGACAGGGTGGCAGTGGTGTCACGTGCTCGTCTTGGTGTCCGTCGCCGCTACCACGACGACGTCCACCTCGACTCGCGTTACGATAAGTCAGGGTGGCAGTGGTGTCACGCGCTCGTCTCGGCGTCCGTCGTCGCTACCGCGACGACGTCCGCCTTGACTCGCGTTACGCTAAGACAGGGTGATAGTTGTGTCACGCGCTCGTCTCGCCGTCTGTCGTCGCTACCAAGACGACGTCCGCCTCGACTCGCGTTACGATAAGACAGGGTGGCACTGGTGTCACGTGCTTTTCTCGGCCACCGTCGTCACTACCGCGACGACGTCCCCCTTTACTCGAGTTACGCTAAGACACGGTGGTAGTGGTGTCATGTGCTCGTCTTGGCGTCCGTTGTCGCTACCGCGACGACGTCCGCCTTGACCCTAAGATACACAGGGTGACAGTGGTGTCACGTGCTCGTCTCGGCGTCCGACATCGCTACCGCCACGACGTCCACCTCGACTCGCGTAACCCTAAGATAGACGGGATGACAGTGGTGTCACGTGCTCGTCTCGGTGTCCGTCGTCGCTAGCGAGACGATGTCCGCCTCGACTCGCGTAACCCTAAGATAGACAGGGTGGCAGTGGTGTCCCGTGCTCGTCTCGGCGTCCATCGTCGCTACCTCGACGACGTCCACCTCGACTCGCGTAACCCTAAGATAAACAAGGTGCACTGTTATCACGTGCTCGTCTCGGCATCCGTCATCGCTACCGTGATGATGTCCGCCTCGACTCGTGATACGATAAGACAGGGTGGCAGTGGTGTCACGTGCTCGTCTCGGCGTTCTTCGTCGCTACCGCGACGACGTCCCCCTTGACTCTCGTAACCGTAAGATAGACAGGGTGGCAGTGGTGTCACGTGCTCGTCTCGGCGTCCGACGTCGCTACCGCCATGACGTCCACCTCTACTCGCGTAACCCTAAGATAGACGGGATGACAGGGGTGTCACGTGCTCGTCTCGGTGTCCGTCGTCGCTAGCGAGACGACGTTCGCCTCGACTCGCGTAACCCTAAGATAGACAGGGTGGCAGTGGTGTCACGTGCTCGTATCGGCGTCTGTCGTCGCTACCACGACGACGTCCGCCTCGACTCGCATTGCAATAAGACAGGGTGGCAGTGGTGTCACGTGCTCGTCTCGGCGTTCGTCGTCGCTACCGCGACGACGTCCGCCTTGACTCGCGTTACGCTAAGATAGGGTGGCAGTGGTGTCACGTGCTTGTCTTGGCGTCCGTCGTCGCTACCGCGATGACGTCCGCCTTGACTCGCGTTACGCTATGAAATGGTGGCTGTGGTGTCATGAGTTCATCTCGGCGTCCTTCGTCGCTACCGCAACGACGTCCGCCTCGACTCGCGTGACCCTAAGATAAAGAGGGTGGCAGTGGTGCCACGTGCTCGTCTCGGCGTTCATCGTAGCGGTAGACAGGGTGACGGTGGTGTCATATGCTCGTCTCGGCGTCCGTCGTCGCTACCGCGATGACGTCCGCCTCGACTCTCGTAACCCTAAGATAAAAAGGGTGGCACTGGTGTCACATGCTCGTCTCGGCGTCCGTCGTCGCTACCGCGATGACGTCCGCCTCGACTCGCGTGACCCTAAGATAGACTGGGTGACAGTTGTGTCACGTGCTCGTCTCGGCGTCCGTCGTCGCTACCGCGACGATGTCCGCCTCGACTCGCGTGACCCTAAAATAGAGAGGGTGGCAGTGGTGTGACGTGCTCGTCTCGGCATCCGTCGTCGCTACCGTGACGATGTCTTCCTCGACTCGCGTCACCCTAAGATAGACAGGGTGACAGTGGTGTCACGTGCTCGTCTCGGCGTCCGTCATCGCTACCACGACGATGTCCGCCTCGACTCGCGTAACCCTAAGATAGACAGGGTGGCAGTGGTGTCACGTGCTCATCTCGGCGTCCGACGTCGCTACCGCGACGACGTCCACCTCGACTCACGTAACCCTAAGATAGACGGGGTGACAGTGGTGTCACGTCCTCGTCTCGGTGTCCGTCGCCGCTAGCGAAACGACGTCCGCCTCGACTCGCGTAACCCTAAGATAGACAGGGTGGCAGTGGTGTCACGTGCTCGTCTCGGCGTCCGTCATCGCTACCGCGACGATGTCCGCCTCGACTTGCGTGACCCTAAGATAGACAGGGTGGCAGTGGTGTGACATGCTTGTCTCGGCGTCCGTCATCGCTACTGCGATGACGTCCGCCTCGACTCACGTGACCCTAAAATAGACAGGGTGGTAGTGGTCTCACGTGCTCGTCTCGGTGTCCGTCGTCGCTACCGCGATGACATCTTCCTCGACTCGCGTCACCCTAAGATAGTCAAGGTGAAAGTGGTGTCACGTGCTCGTCTTGTCGTCCATCGTCGCTACCGCGACGATGTCCGCGTCGACTCGCGTGACCCTAGGATAGACAGGGTGACAGTGGTGTCACGTACTCGTCTCGGTGTTCGTCGTCGCTATTGTGACGATGTCCGCCTCGCCTCGCGTTACGCTAAGACAGGGTTGCACTGGTGTCACTAAGATAGACAGGGTGGCAGTTGTGTCACATGCTCATCTCGGCGTCCGACGTCGCTACCGCGACGACGTCCACCTCGACTCACGTAACCCTAAGAGAGACGGGGTGACAGTGGTGTCACATGCTCGTCTCGGTGTCCATCGTCGCTAGCAAGACGACATCCGCCTCGACTCGCGTAACCCTAAGATAAACCGGGTGGCACTGGTGTCACGTGCTCGTCTCGGCGTTCGTCGTCGCTACCGTGATGACGTCCGCCTCGACTTGCATAACCCTAAGATAGACAGGGTGGCAGTGGTCTCACGTGCTCGTCTCGGCGTGTGTCGTCGCTACTGCGACAACGTCCGCCTCGACTCGCGTCACCCTAAGATAGACAGGGTGACAGTGGTGTCACGTGCTAATCTCGGCGTACGTCATCGCGGTAGACAAGGTGACAGTGGTGTCACGTGCTCGTCTCGGCGTCCGTCGTCGCAACCGCAATGACGTCCGCCTCGACTCACGTAACCCTAAGATAAACAGGGTGGCACTAGTGTCACGTGCTCGTCTCGGCATCTTTCGTCGCTACTGCGATGACGTCCGCCTGGACTCGCGTTACGATTAGACAGGGTGGCAGTGGTGTCATGTGCTCGTCT
This sequence comes from Thinopyrum elongatum, assembly GCA_011799875.1. Classification (NCBI taxonomy): domain Eukaryota; kingdom Viridiplantae; phylum Streptophyta; class Magnoliopsida; order Poales; family Poaceae; genus Thinopyrum; species Thinopyrum elongatum. The sequence goes on from CM022300.1 coordinate 125,895,475, forward strand.
TGGCATTCGTCATCGCTAGCACGACGACTTTCGCCTCGACTCGCGTAACCCTAAGATAGACAGGGTGGCAGTTGTGTCACATGCTCATCTCAGCGTCCGACGTCGCTACCGCGATGACGTCCACCTCGACTCGCGTAACCCTAAGATAGACGGGGTGACAGTGGTGTCACATGCTCGTCTCGGTGTCCGTCGTCGCTAGCGAGACGACATCCGCCTCGACTCGCGTAACCCTAAGATAAACCGGGTGGCACTGGTGTCACGTGCTCGTCTCGGCATCCGTCGTCGCTACCGCGATGATGTCCGCCTCGACTAGCATTACGAGAAGACAGGGTGGCAGTGGTGTCACGTGCTCGTCTCGGCGTTCATCATCCCTACCGCGACGACGTCCGCCTCGACTCGCGTAACCCTAAGATAGACAGGGTGGTAGTGGTGTCACGTGCTCGTCTCGGCGTCCGTCGTCGCTAGCGAGACGACGTCCACCTCGACTCACGTAACCCTAAGATAGACAGGGTGGCAGTGGTGTCATGTGCTTGTCTCGGCGTCCGTAGTCGCTACCGCGACGATGTCCGCCACGACTCGCGTGACCCTAAGATAGACAGGGTGGCAGTGGTGTCACGTGCTCGTCTCGGCGTCCGTCGTCGCTACCGCGACGACATCCGCCTCGAGTCGCGTGACCCTAAGATAGACTAGGCGACAGTGCTGTCACGTGCTTGTCTCGGCATCCGTCGTCGCTACCGCGATGACGTCCACCTCGACTCGCATGACCCTAAAATAGACAGGGTGGCAGTGGTTTCACATGCTTGTCTCGGCATCCGTCGTCGCTACTGCGATGATGTCTGCCTCGACTCGCGTCACCCTAAGATAGACAGGGTGACAGTGGTGTCACATGCTCGTCTTAGCGTTCGTCGTCGCTACCACGACGACGTCCACCTCGACTCGCGTGACCCTAAGATAGACAGGGTGACAGTGGTGTCACGTACTCGTCTCGGCGTTCGTCGTCGCTATTGCGACGATGTCCGCCTCGAGTCGCATGACCCTAATATAGACTGGGTGACAGTGGTGTCACGTGCTCGTCTCGGCGTCCGTCGTCGCTACCGCGACGACATCGGCCTCGACTCGCGTGACCCTAAAATAGACAGGGTGGCAGTGGTGTCACGTGCTCGTCTCGGCGTCCGTCGTCGCTACCGCGACGACGTCCGCCTCGACTCGCGTCACCCTAAGATAGACAGGGAGACAGTGGTGCCACATGCTCGTCTCGGCGTTCGTCGTCGCTATCGGGATGACGTCCACCTCGACTCGGGTGACCCTAAGATAGACAGGGAGGCAGTGGTGTCATGTGGTCGTCTCGACGTCCGTCGTCGCTACCGCGACGACGTCCGCCTCGACTCGCGTTACACTAAGACAGGGTGGCAGTGGTGTCACGTGCTCGTCTCGGCGTCCGTCGTCGCTATCGCGACAACGTCCGCCTCGACTCGTGTGACCCGAAAATAGACAGGGTGGCAGTGGTGTCACATGCTCGTCTCGGCGTCCGTCGTCACTACCGCGACGACGTCCGCCTTGACTCGCGTGACCCTAAAATAGACAGGGTGGCAGTGGTGTCACGTGCTCGTCTCGGCGCCCGTCGTCGCTACTGCGACGACGTCTTCCTCGACTCGTTTCACCCTAAGAAAGACAGGGTGACAGTGGTGTCACGTGCTCGTCTCGGCGTCCGTCGTCGCTACCGCGCCGATGTACGCCTCGACTCGCGTGACCCTAAGATAGAGAGGGTGACAGTGGTGTCACGTACTCGTCTCGGCGTTCGTCGTGGCTATTGCGACGGCGTCCTCCTCGACTCGCGTTACGGTAAGATAGGGTTGCAGTGGTGTCACGTGCTCATCTCGGCGTTCATCGTCGCTACCACGACGACGTCCGCCTCGACTCGCGTAACCCTAATATAGACAGGGTGGCAGTGGTGTCACGTGCTTGTCTCGACGTCCATCGTCGCTACCGCGACAATGTCCGCCTCGAGTCGCGTCACCCTAAGATAGACAGGGTGACAGTGGTGTCACGTGCTCGTCTCAGCATCCGTCGTCGCGGTAGACATGGTGACAGTGGTGTCACGTGCTCGTCTCGGCGTCCGTCGTCGCTACCGCGACGACGTCCGCCTCGACTCACGAAACCTTAAGATAAACAGGGTGGCACTGGTGTCACGTGCTCGTCTCAGCATCCGTCGTCGCTACCGCGATGATGTCCGCCTCGACTCGCGTTACGATAAAATAGGGTGGCAGTGGTGTCACGTGCTCATCTCGGCGTTTGTCGTCGCAACCGTGACGACGTCCGCCTCGACTCGCGTAAACCTAAGATAGATAGGGTGGCAGTTGTGTCACGTGCTCATCTCGGCGTCCGACGTCGCTATAGCGACGACGTCCACCTCGACTCGCGTAACCCTAAGATAGACGGGGTGACAGTGGTGTCACGTGCTCGTCTCGGTGTCCATCGTCGCTAGCGAGACGACATCCGCCTCGACTCGCGTAACCCTAAGATAGACAGGGTGGCAGTGGTGTCACGTGCTCGTCTTGGCGTCCGTCGTCGATACCACGACGACGTCCGCCTCGACTCGCGTGACCCTAAGATAGACAGGTTGGCAGTGGTGTCACATGCTCGTCTCGGCATCCGTCGTCGCGGTAGACAGGGTGACAGTGGTGTCACGTGCTCGTCTTGCCGTCTGTCGTCGCTACAGCGATGAGGTCCGCCTCGACTCGCGTAACCCTAAGATAAACAGGGTGCACTGGTGTCACGTGCTCATCTCGGCATCCGTCGTCGCTACCGCGATGATGTCCGCCTCGACTCATGTTATGATAAGACAGGGTGGCAGTGGTGTCATGTGCTCGTCTCGGCGTTCGTCGTCGCTACCGCGACGACATCAGCCTCGACTCGCGTTACCCTTAGATAGACAGGGTTGCAGTGGTGTCACGTGCTTGTCTCAGCGTCCGACGTTGCTACCGCGATGATGTCCACCTCGACTCGGGTAACCCTAAGATAGACGGGGTGACAGTGGTGTCACGTGCTCGTCTCAGTGTCCATCGTCGCTAGCGAGACGACGTCCGCGTCGACTCACGTAACCCTAAGATAGACAGGGTGGCAGTGGTGTCACGTGCTGGTCTCGGCGTCCGTCGTCGCTACCGCGACGACATCCGCCTCGACTCGCGTAACCCTAAGATAGAAAGGGTGGCAGTGGTGTCCCGTGCTCATCTCGGCATCCGTCGTCGCTACCGCGACGATGTCCGCCTCGACTCGCGTGACCCTAAGATAGACTGGGTGACAGTGGTGTCACGTGCTCGTCTCGGCGTCCGTCGTCGCTACCGCGACGACGTCCGCCTCGACTCGTGTGACCCTAAAATAGACAGGGTGGCAGTGGTGTCACGTGCTCTTCTTGGCGTCCGTCGTCACTACCGCGACGACGTCCGCCTCGACTCGCGTGACCCTAAAATAGACAGGGTGGCAGTGGTGTCACGTGTCGTCTCGGCGCACATCGTCGCTACTGCGACGACGTCTTCCTCGACTCGTGTCACCCTAAGAAAGACAGGGTGACAGTGGTGTCACGTGCTCGTCTCGGCGTCCGTCGTCGCTACCACGCCGATGTACGCCTCGACTCGCGTCACCCTAAGATAGAGAGGGTGACAGTGGTGTCACGTACTCGTCTCGGCGTTCGTCGTCGCTATTGCGACGGCGTCCTCCTCGACTCGCGTTACGGTAAGATAGGGTTGCAGTGGTGTCACGTGCTCATCTCGGCGTTCATCGTCGCTACCACGACGACGTCCGCCTCGACTCGCGTAACCCTAATATAGACAGGGTGGCAGTGGTGTCACGTGCTTGTCTCGACGTCCATCGTCGCTACCGCGACAATGTCCGCCTCGAGTCGCGTCACCCTAAGATAGACAGGGTGACAGTGGTGTCACGTGCTCGTCTTAGCATCCGTCGTCGCGGTAGACATGGTGACAGTGGTGTCACGTGCTCGTCTCGGCGTCCGTCGTCGCTACCGCGACGACGTCCGCCTCGACTCACGTAACCCTAAGATAAACAGGGTGGCACTGGTGTCACGTGCTCGTCTCAGCATCCGTCATCGCTACCGCGATGATGTCCGCCTCGACTCGCGTTACGATAAGATAGGGTGGCAGTGGTGTCACGTGCTCATGTCGGCGTTTGTCGTCGCTACCGCGATGATGTCCGCCTCGACTCGCGTAAACCTAAGATAGACGGGGTGACAGTCGTGTCACGTGCTCGTCTCGGTGTCCATCGTCGCTAGCGAGACGACATCTGCCTCGACTCGCGTAACCCTAAGATAGACAGGGTGGCAGTGGTGTCACGTGCTCTTCTTGGCGTCCGTCGTCGATACCGCGACGACGTCCGCCTCGACTCGCGTGACCCTAAGATAGACAGGTTGGCAGTGGTGTCACCTGCTCGTCTCGGCGTCCGTCATCGCTACCGCGATGACGTTCGCCTTGACTCGCGTGACCCTAAGATAGACTGGGTGACAGTGGTGTCACGTGCTCGTCTCGGAGTCCGTCGTCGCTACCGCGACGACGTCCGCCTTGACTCGCGTGACCCTAAAATAGACAGGGTGGCAGTGGTGTCACGTGCTCGTCTCGGCGTCCGTCGTCGCTACCGCGACGACGTCCGCCTCGACTCGCATCACCCTAAGATAGACAGGGTGACAGTGGTGTCACGAGCTCGTCTCGGTGTCCGTCGTCGCTACCGCGACGACTTCTGCCTTGACTCGCATGACCCTAAGATAGACAGGGTGACAGTGGTGTCATGTACTTGTCTCGGTGTTCGTCGTCGCTATTGCGACGACGTCCGCCTCGACTTGCATTACGCTAAGACAAGGTTGCACTGGTGTCACGTGCTTGTTTCGGCGTTCATCGTCGCTATGGCGACGACGTCCGCCTCGACTCGCGTTACGATAAGATAGGGTCGCAGTGGTGGCACGCTCTTGTCTCGGCGTCCATCGTCGCTACCACGACGACGTCCGCCTCGACTCGCGTTACAATAAGATACGTTGACAGTGGTGTCACATGCTCATCTCGGCGTCCATCGTCACTACCACGATGACGTCCGCCTCGACTCGCGTTATGATAAGACAGGTTGGCAGTGGTGTCACGCGCTTGTCTCGGCGTCCGTCGTCGCTACCGCGATGACGTCCGCCTTGACTCGCGTTACGCTAAGACACGGTGGCAGTGGTGTCACGTGCTCATCTTGGCGTCCGTCGTCGCTACCGCGACGACGTCCGCCTTGACTCGCGTTACGGTAAGACAGGGTGGCAGTGGTGTGATGTGTTCGTCTCAGCGTCCTTCGTCGCTACCGCGACGACGTCCGCCTCGACTCGCGCGACCCTAAGATAGATATGGTGACAGTGGTGTCACGTGCTCGTCTCGGCATCCGTCGTCGTGGTAGACAGGGTGACAGTGGTGTCACGTGCTCGTCTCGGCATCCGTCGTTGCTACCGCGATGATGTCTGCCTCGACTCGCGTAACCCTAAGATAAACAGGGTGGCACTGGTGTCACGTGCTCGTCTCGGCATCTGTCGTCGCTACCGCAATGACGTCCGCCTCGACTCGCGTTACGATAAGACAGGGTGGCAGTGGTGTCACGTGCTCATCTCGGCGTTCATCGTCGCTACCGCGATGACGTCCACCTCGACTCACGTAACCCCAAGATAGACAGGGTGGCAGTGGTGTCACGTGGTCGTCTTGGCGTCCGACATAGCTACCGCAACGACGTCCACCTTGATTCGCGTAACCCTAAGATAGACAGGGTGATAGTGGTGTCACGTGCTCGTCTTGGTGTCTGTCGTCACTAGGGAGACGACGTCCGCCTCGACTCGCGTAACCCTAATATAGACAGTGTGGCAGTGGTGTCATGTGCTCATCTCGGCGTCCGTCGTCGCTACCGCGATGACGTCCGCCTCGACTCGCGTGACCCTAAGATAGACAGGGTGGCAGTGGTGTCACGTGCTCGTCTCGGCGTCCGTCTCGAATCGCATAACCCTAAGATAGACAGGGTGGCAGCTGTGTCATGTGCTCATCTCGGCGTACGTCGTTGCTGCCGCGACGATGTCCGCCTCGACTCACGTGACCCTAAGATAGACTGGGTGACAGTGGTGTCACGTGCTTGTCTCGGCGTCCGTCATCGTTACCGCGATGACGTCCGCCTCGACTCGCGTGACCCTAAAATAGACAGGGTGGCAGTGGTGTCATGTGCTACTGCGATGACGTCCGCCTTGAATCGCGTGACCCTAAGATAGACTGGATGACAGTGGTGTCACGTGCTCGTCTCGGTGTCCGTCGTCGCTACCGCGACGACGTCCGCCTGGACTCGCGTGACCCTAAAATAGACAGGGTGGCAGTGGTGTGACGTGCTCGTCTCGACGTCCGTCGTCGCTACTGCGACGATGTCCGCCTCGACTCGCGTCACCATAAGATAGATAGGGTGACAGTGGTGTCACATGCTCATCTCAGCGTCCGTCGTCGCTATCGCGACGATGTCCACCTCGACTCGCGTGACCCTAAGATAGACAGGGTGACAGTGGTGTCACGTACTCGTCTCGGCGTTCGTCGTCGCTATTGCGACGATGTCCGCCTCGACTTGCGTTACGCTAAGACAGGGTTGCAGTGGTGTCACGTGCTCGTCTCGACGTTCGTCGTCGCTACCGGGATGACGTCCGCCTTGACTCGTGTAACCCTATGATAGATAGGGTGGCAGTGCTGTCACGTGCTCGTGTCGGCATCCGTCGTCGCTACCGCGACGACGTCTGCCTCGACTCGCGTGACCCTAAGATAGACAGGGTGACAGTGGTGTCACGTGCTCATCTTGGCATCCTTCGTCGCTACCGCGACGACGTCCGCCTCGACTCACATAATCCTAAGATAGACAGGGTGGGAGTGGTGTCACGTGCTCATCTTGGCATCCGTCGTCGCTACCGCGACGACGTCCGCCTCGACTCGCGTAACCCTAAGATAGACAGGGTGACAGTGGTGTCACATGCTCGTCTCGGCGTCCGTCGTCGCTACCACGACGACATCCGCCTTGACTCGCGTTACGATAAGACAGGATGGCAGTAGTGTCACGCACTTGTCTCGGCGTCCGTCGTCGCTACCGCGACGACGTCCGCCTTGACTCGCGTTACGCTAAGACACGGTCACAGTGGTGTCACGTGCTTGTCTTGGCGTCCGTCGTCACAACCGCGATGACATCCACCTTGACTCGCGTTACGCTAAGATAGGGTGGCAGTGGTGTCACGTGTTCGTCTCGGCGTCCGTTGTCGCTACCGCGACAACGTCCGCCTCGACTCGCGTGACCCTAAGATAGATAGGGTGACAGTGGTGTCACGTGCTTGTCTCGGCATCCGTCGTCGCGGTAGACAGGGTGACAGTGGTGTCACGTGCTCGTCTTGCCGTCTGTCATCGCTACAGCGATGAGGTCCACCTCGATTCGCGTAACCCTAAGATAAACAGGGTGGCACTGGTGTCACGTGCTCATCTCGGCAACCATCGTCGCTACCGCGATGATGTCCGCCTCGACTCGTGTTATGATAAGACAGGGTGCAGTGGTGTCATGTGCTCGTCTCGGCATTCATCGTCGCTACCGCGACGACATCAGCCTCGACACGCGTTACCCTTAGATAGACAGGGTTGCAGTGGTGTCACGTGCTTGTCTCAGCGTCCGACTGCGCTACCGCGATGATGTCCACCTCGACTCGCGTAACCCTAAGATAGACGGGGTGACAGTGGTGTCACATGCTCGTCTCGGTGTCCATCATCGCTAGCGAGACGACGTCCGCCTCGACTCACGTAACCCTAAGATAGACAGGGTGGCAGTGGTGTCACGTGCTGGTCTCGGCGTCCGTCGTCGCTACCGCGACGACATCCGCCTCGACTCGCGTAACCCTAAGATAGAAAGGGTGGCAGTGGTGTCACATGCTCATCTCGGCATCCGTCGTCGCTACCGCGACGACGTCCGCCTCGACTCGCGTGACCCTAAGATAGACTGGGTGACAGTGGTGTCATGTGCTCGTCTCGGCGTCCGTCGTCGCTACCGCGACGACGTCCGCCTCGACTCGTGTGACCCTAAAATAGACAGGGTGGCAGTGGTGTCACGTGCTCGTCTCGGCGTCCGTCGTCACTACCGCGATGACGTCCGCCTCGACTCGCGTGACCCTAAAATAGACAGGGTGGCAGTGGTGTCACGTGCTCGTCTCGGCGCCTGTCGTCGCTACTGCGACGACGTCTTCCTCGACTCGCGTCACCCTAAGAAAGACAGGGTGACAGTGGTGTCACGTGCTCGTCTCGGCGTCCGTCGTCGCTACCGCGCCGATGTACGCCTCGACTCGCGTGACCCTAAGATAGAGAGGGTGACAGTGGTGTCACGTACTCGTCTCGGCGTTCGTCGTCGCTATTGCGATGGCGTCCTCCTCGACTCGCGTTACGGTAAGATAGGGTTAAAGTGGTGTCACGTGCTCATCTCGGCGTTCATCGTCGCTACCACGACGACGTCCGCCTCGACTCGCGTAACCCTAATATAGACAGGGTGGCAGTGGTGTCACGTGCTTGTCTCGACGTCCATCGTCGCTACCGCGACATTGTCCGCCTCGAGTCGCGTCACCCTAAGATAGAAAGGGTGACAGTGGTGTCACGTGCTCGTCTCAGCATCCGTCGTCGCGGTAGACATGGTGACAGTGGTGTCACGTGCCCGTCTCGGCGTCCATCGTCGCTACCGCGACGACGTCCGGCTCGACTCACGTAACCCTAAGATAAACAGGGTGGCACTGGTGTCACGTGCTCGTCTCAGCATCCGTCGTCGCTACCGCGATGATGTCCGCCTCGACTCGCGTTACGATAAGATAGGGTGGCAGTGGTGTCACGTGCTCATCTCGGCATTTGTCGTCGCTACCACAATGACGTCTGCCTCGACTCGCGTAAACCTAAGATAGATAGGGTGGCAGTTGTGTCACGTGCTCATCTCGGCGTCCGACGTCGCTACAGCGACGACGTCCACCTCGACTCGCGTAACCCTAAGATAGACGGGGTGACAGTGGTGTCACGTGCTCGTCTCGGTGTCCATCGTCGCTAGCGAGACGACATGCGCCACGACTCGCGTAACCCTAAGATAGACAGGGTGGCAGTGGTGTCACGTGCTCTTCTTGGAGTCCGTCGTCGATACCGCGACGACGTCCGCCTCGACTCGCGTGACCCGAAGATAGACAGGTTGGCAGTGGTGTCACATGCTCGTCTCGGCGTCCGTCATCGCTACCGCGATGACGTTCGCCTTGACTCGCGTGACCCTAAGATAGACTGGGTGGCAGTGGTGTCACGTGCTCGTCTCGGCGTCCGTCGTCGCTACCGCGACGACGTCCGCCTCGACTCGCGTGGCCCTAAAATAGACAGGGTGGCAGTGGTGTCACGTGCTTGTCTCGGCGTCCGTCGTCGCTACCGCGACGACGTCCGCCTCGACTCGCGTGACCCTAAGATAGACAGGGTGACAGTGGTGTCACGAGCTCGTCTCCGTGTCCGTCGTCGCTACCGCGAAGACTTCTGCCTTGACTCGCATCACCCTAAGATAGACAGGGTGACAGTGGTGTCACGTACTTGTCTCGGTGTTCGTCGTCGCTATTGCGACGACGTCCGCCTCGACTTGCATTACGCTAAGACAAGGTTGCACTGGTGTCACGTGCTCGTTTCGGCGTTCATCGTCGCTACGGCGACGACGTCCGCCTCGACTCGCGTTACGATAAGATAGGGTGGCAGTGGTGGCACGCTCTTGTCTCGGCGTCCATCGTCGCTACCACGACGACGTCCGCCTCGACTCGCGTTACAATAGGACACGTTGACAGTGGTGTCACATGCTCATCTCGGCGTCCGTCATCGCTACCACGACGACGTCCGCCTCGACTCGCGTTATGATAAGACAGGTTGGCAGTGGTGTCACGCGCTTGTCCCGGCGTCCGTCGTAGCTACTGCGAGGACGTCCGCCTTAACTCGCGTTACGCTAAGACACGGTGGCAGTGGTGTCACGTGCTCATCTTGGCGTCCGTCGTCGCTACCACGACGACGTCCGCCTTGACTCGAGTTACGGTAAGACAGGGTGGCAGTGGTGTGATGTGTTCGTCTCAGCGTCCTTCGTCGCTACCGCGACGACGTCCGCCTCGACTCGCGCGACCCTAAGATAGATATGGTGACAGTGGTGTCACGTGCTTGTCTCGGCGTCCGTCGTCGTGGTAGACAGGGTGACAGTGGTGTCACGTGCTCGTCTCGGCATCTGTCGTTGCTACCGCGATGATGTCTGCCTCGACTCGCGTAACCCTAAGATAAACAGGGTGGCACTGGTGTCACGTGCTAGTCTCGGCATCTGTCGTCGCTACCGCAATGACATCCGCCTCGACTCGCGTTACGATAAGACAGGGTGGCAGTGGTGTCACGTGCTCATCTCGACGTTCATCGTCGCTACCGCGATGACGTCCACCTCGACTCACGTAACCCCAAGATAGACAGGGTGGCATTGGTGTCACGTGCTCGTCTCGGCGTCCGACATAGCTACCGCAACGACGTCCACCTCGATTCGCGTAACCCTAAGATAGACAGGGTGATAGTGGTGTCACGTGCTCGTCTTGGTGTCTGTCGTCACTAGGGAGACGACGTCCGCCTCGACTCGCGTAACCCTAATATAGACAGTGTGGCAGTGGTGTCATGTGCTCATCTCGGCGTCCATCGTCGATACCGCGATGACGTCCGCGTCGACTCGCGTGACCCTAAGATAGACAGGGTGGCAGTGGTGTCACGTGCTCGTCTCGGCGTCCGTCTCGACTCGCATAACCCTAAGATAGACAGGGTGGCAGTTGTGTCATGTGCTCATCCCGG
>CM022300.1:125908835-126021919 GCA_011799875.1 Thinopyrum elongatum
TCCCTCGCTCCTCTCGTCCGCCGTGACCCTAAGATAGACTAGGCGACAGTGCTGTCACGTGCTTGTCTCGGCAGTCCGTCGCTGCTACCCACCTCCATAACCCGCGATTGACTCCCACCTCGACTCGCATTGACCCTACACTATACAGGGTGGCAGTGGTTTCACATGCTTGTCTCGTCATCCGCGTCGCTACTGGCGATGATGTCTGCCTCGACTCGCGTCACCCTAAGATAGACAGGGGTGGGACAGTGGTGGCACTCTCGTCTAGCGTTCGTCGTCTCTACCCCCAGCACACGACGTCCACCCGACTCGCGTGACCCTAAGATATACAGGGTACGGTGGTGTCCGTAACTTCGTCTCGTCTCGGCGTTCTACGTCGCATTCGACATGTCGACTCTCGATTCGCATGCCCTAATATAGACTGGGTGACAGTGGTGTCACGTGCTCGTCTCGGCGTCCTTCGTCGCTAACCAAACCCGACGACATCGGCCTCGACTCGCGTGACCCTAAAATAGACAGGGTGGCAGTGTGTTCACGTGCTCGTCGCGCTCCGTCGTCGCTACGCGCACGACGTCCGCCCGACTCGCGTCACCCTAAGATAGACAGGGAGACAGTGGTGCCACCTTCTCGTCTCGGCGTTCGTCGTCGCTATCGATGACGTCCACCTCGACTCGGGTGACCCTAATGATAGACAGGAGGCGTGGGTGTCATTTGTCGTCTCGACGTCCGTCGTCGCTACCGCGCCGACGTCGCCTCGACTCGCGTTACACAAGACAGGGTGGCAGTGGTGTCACGTGCTCGTCTCGGCGTCCGTCGTCGCTATCCCGCGACACAAACGTCCGCCTCGACTCGTGGTGACCCTAAATGACAGGGTGCCAGTGGTCTTCACATGCTCGTCCGGCGTCCGTCGCACTCTCACCCCTACCGCGACGACGTTCCGCCTTGACCTCCGCGTGACCCTAAAATAGACAGGGTGGCAGTGGTGTCACGTGCTCGTCTCGGCGCCCGTCGTCGCTAACTTGCGACGACGTCTTCCTCGACTCGTTTCACCCTAAGAAAGACAGGGTGGACAGTGGTGTCACGTGCTCGTCTCGGCGTCCGTCGTCGCTAGACCCCCGCCCGAGTACTCCTCGACTCGCGTTGACCATAAGATAGAGAGGTGACAACAGTGGTGTCACGTAACTCGTCTCGCGTTCGTCGTGGCTATTGCACGGCGTCCTCCTCGACTCGCGTTACGGTAAGATAGGTTTGCAGTGGTGTCAACTTGCTCATCGCGGCGTTCATCGTCGCTACCCACAGCGACTCCAGTCCTCGCTCCGCGTAACCCTAATATAGACATGGTGCATGTGGTTCACGTGCTTGTCTCGACGTCCATCGTCGTTACCGCGCGACAATGTCCGCCTCGAGTCGGTCACCCTAGGATAGACAGGTGACAGTGGTGTAACGTGCTCGTCTCAGCATCCGTCGTCGCGGTAGACATGGTGACGTGTTCACGTGCTCGTCTCGGCGTCCGTCGTCGCTACCGCGCCGACGTCCGCCTCGACTCACGAAACCTTAAGATAAACAGGTGGCACTGGTGTCACGTGCTCGTCTCAGCATCCCGTGCTACCCCCACGCGATATGTCCGCCTCGACTCGCGTTCGATGAAAATAGGTTGGCAGTGGTGTCACTGGCTCATCTCGGCGTTGTCGTCGCAACCGTGACGACGTCCGCCTCGACTCGCGTAACACCTAAGATAGATAGGGTGGAGCATTGTGTCACGTGCTCATCTCAGGCGCCGACGTCGCTATACGACGACGTCCACCTCGACTCGCGTAACCCTAAGATAGACGGGGTGACATGGTGTCACGTGCTCGTCTCGTTGTCCTCGCTCCTAGCGAGACGACATCCGCCTCGACTCGCCGGTAACCCTAAGATAGCCAGGGTGGCAGTGGTGTCCGTGCTCGGTCTTGGCGTCCGTCGTCGATACCACGACGACGTCCGCCTCGACTCGCGTGACCCTAAGATAGACAGGTTGGCAGTGGTGTCAACATGCTCTTCTCGGCTCCGTCGTCGCGTAGACAGGGTGACAGTGGTTGTCACGTGCTCGCGTGCACGTCTGTCGTCGTCTAACACAAAGTGGAGAGGTCCGTTCCGCTCGACTCGCGTAACCCTAAGTAAACAGGGTGCACTGGTGTCACGTGCTCATCTCGCATCCCTCGTCGCTACCGCGATGATGTCCCCGCCTCGACTCATGTTATGATAACAGGGTGGCAGTGGTGTCATGTGCTCGGCTTCGGCGTTCGTCGTCGCTAAACCGCGCACGACATCAGCCTCGACCTCGCGTTACCCTTGATAGACAGGTGTTGCAGTGGTGTCACGTGCTTTCTCAGCGTCCGACGTCCTACCGCCCCTCGATTGATGTCCACCTCGACTCGGGTAACCCTAAAGATAGACGGGGTGACAGTGGTGTCACGTGCTCGTCTCAGTGTCCATCGTCGCTAGCGAGACGACGTCCCCGTCGACTCACGTAACCCTAAGATAGACAGGGTGGCAGTGGTGTCAACGTGCTGGTCTCGGCGTCCGTCGTCGCTAACCCGCGCAAAACGACATCCGCCTCGACTCGCGTAACCCTAATAGAAAGGGTGGCATTGGTGTCCCGTGCTCATCTCGGCATCCGTCGTCGCTACCGCAACCCCACCTGACGGTCCGCGCTCGTACTCGCGTGACCCTAAGATAGACTGGGTGCCAGTGGTGTCACGTGCTCGTCTCGGCGCCGTCGTCGCTAAACCGCACCCTATCCGCCTCGACTCGTGTGACCCTAAAATAGACAGGGTGGCAGTGGTGTCACTGCTCTTCTTGGCGTCCGCTCCACTACCGTCGCGACGACGTCCGCCTCGACTCGCGGACCTAAATAGACAGGGTGGCATGGTATCACGTGTCGTCTCGGCGCACATCGTCGCTACTAGGCGACGACGTCTTCCTCGACTCGTGTCACCCTAAGAAGACAGGGTGACATTGGTGTCACGTGCTCGTCTCGGCGTCGTCGTCGCTACCCACGCCGATGTACGCCTCGACTCGCGTCACCCTAATAAGAGAGGTGACAGTGGTGTCACGTACTCGTCTCGTCTCGTCGTCGCTATTGCGACGGCGTCCTCCTCGACTCACTCGCGTTACGTAAGATAGGGTTGCAGTGGTGTCACGTGCTCATCTCGGCGTTCATCGTCGCTAACCAACGACGACGTCCGCCCTCGACTCGGCGTAACCCTAATATAGACAGGGTGGCAGTGGTGTCAACGTGCTTGTCTCGACGTCCATCGCGCTACCGCGACAATGTCCGCCTCGAGTCGCGTCACCCTAAGATAGACAGGGTGACAGTGGTGTCCGTGCTCGTCTTAGCATCCGTCGTCGCGGTAGACATTGTGACAGTGGTGCACGTGCTCGTCTCGGCGTCCGTCGTCGCTACCGCGACGACGTCCCCTCGGACTTCACGTAACCCTAAGATAAACAGGTGGCACTGGTGTCACGTGCTCGTCTCAGCATCCGTCATCGCTACCGCGAGATGTCCGCCTCGACTCGCGTTACATAAGATAGTGGTGGCGTGGTGTCACGTGCTCATCTCGGCGTTGGTCGTCGCTACCGCATGATGTCCGCCTCGACTCGCGTAACCCTAAATAGACGGTGACAGTCGTGTCACGGTGCTCGTCTCGGTGTCCATCGTCGCTAGCGAGACGACATCTGCCTCGATCTCGCGTAACCCTAAATAGACAGGGTGGCAGTGGTGTCACGTGCTCTTTCTTGGCGTCCTTCGTCGATACCCACCCCGACGCACGACGTCCTCCTCGACTTCGCGTGACCTTTAAGATAGACAGGTTGGCATTGTGTGTCACCTGCTACTCTCGGCGTCCGTCATCGCATACCCCGCGAATCGTACTTTCGCCTTACTTCGCGTGACCCTAAGATAGACTGGGTGACATTGGTGTCACGTCCTCGTCTCGGAGTCCCGGTCGTCGCTACCCGCACTACGTCCGCCTTGACTCTCGTGACCCTAAAATAGACAGGGTGGTGCAGTGGTGTCACGTGCTCGTCTCGGCGTCCGTCGTCCTCCCCCACCAACCCGCGCCGACGTCCCCTCGACTCGCATCACACCCTAAGATAGACAGGGGTACAGTGGGGTCACGAGCTCGTCTCGGTTCCGTCGTCGCTACCCGCTACGACTTCTGCCTTGACTCGCATGACCCTAAGATAGACAGGTTGACAGTGGTGTCATGTCTTGTCTCGGTGTTCGTCGTCGCTATGCGACACGTCCGCCTCGACTTGCATTACGCTAAGACAGGTTGCACTGGTGTCACTGCGCTTGTTACGGCGTTCATCGTCGCTATGGCGACGACGTCCGCCTCGACTCGCGTTACGATAGATAGGGTCGCATGGTGGCACGCTCTTGTCTCGGCGTCCATCGTCGCTACCACGACGACGTCCGCTCGACTCGCGTTACAATAAGATAACGTTGACAGTGGTGTCACAGTGCTCATCTCTCGTCCATCGTCACTACCACGATGACGTCCGCCTCGACTCGCGTTATGATAAGACAGGTTGTGCATGTGGTGTCACGCGCTTGTCTCGGCGTCCGTCGTCGCTACCTCCACGCGCGATGAGTCCGCCTTGACTCGCGTACTCTAAGAAACGATGGCAGTGGTGTCACGTGCTCATCTTGCGTCCGTCGTCGCTACCCCGCGACGAGGTCCGCCTTGACTCGCGTTAACGGTAAGACAGGGTGGCAGTGGTGTGACTGTGTTCGCTCTCAGCGTCCTTCGTCGCTACCGCGACGACGTCCTTCCCTCGACTCGCGCGACCCTAAGATAGATATGGTGACAGTGTTGTCACGTGCTCGTCTCGGCATCCCGTCGTCGTGGTAGACAGGGTGACAGTGTGCACGTGCTCGTCTCGGCATCCCGTCGTTGCTACCGCGATGATGTTCGCTCGACTGCGTAACCCTAAGATAACAGGGTGGGCACTGGGTCACGTGCTCGTCTCGGCATCTGTCGTCGCTACCAGCGACCAATGACGTCCGCCTCGACCGCGTTACGATAAGACAGGGTGGCAGTGGTGTCACGTGCTCATCTCGCGTCCATCGTCGCTATTAAACCCCGCGATGACGTCCACCCGACTCACTTAACCCAATAGACACAGGTGGCAGTGTGTCACGTGGTCGTCTTGGCGTCCGACATAGCTACCGCAACGACGTCCACCTTGATTCGCGTAACCCTAAGATAGACAGGTGTGATAGTGGTGTCACGTGCTCGTCTTGGTGTCTGTCGTCATCAGGGAGACGACGTCCGCCTCGACTCGCGTAACCCTAATATAGACCGTGTGCAGTGGTGTCATGTGCTCATCTCGGCGTCCGTCGTCGCTAACCCCCGATACTCGCGCCTCGACTCCGTGACCCTAAGATAGACAGGGTGGCAGTGGTGTCACGTGCTCGTCTCGGCGTCCGTCTCGAATCGCATAACCCTAAGATAGACAGGGTGGCACTGTGTCATGTGCTCTTCTCGGCGTACGTCTTTTGCTGCCGCGACGATGTCCGCCTCGCCTCACGTGACCTAAGATAGACTGGGACAGTGGTTTCACGTGCTTGTCTCGGCGTCCGTCAGCGTTACCGCGATGACGTCCGCCTCGACTCGCGTGACCCCTAAATAGGACAGGGTGGCAGTGGTGTCATGGTGCACTGCGATGACGTCCGCCTTGAATCGCGTGACCCTAAGATAGACTGGTGACATGGTGTCACGTGCTCGTCTCGGTGTCCGTCGTCGCTACCGCGACGACGTCGCCTGGACTCCGCGTGACCCTAAAGCAAATAGACCGGGTGGCAGTGGTGTGACGTGCTCGTCTCGCACGTCCGTCGTCGCTTACTTGCTACGATGTCCCGCCTCGACTCGCGTCACCATAAGATAGATAGGGTGACATGGTGTCACATGCTCATCTCAGCGTCCGTCGTCGCTATCGCGACGATGTCCACCTCGACCGCGTGACCCTAAGATAGACAGGGTGTACAGTGGTGTCACTACTCGTCTCGGCGTTCGTTTCGCTATTGCGACGATGTCCGCCTCGACTTGCTTACGCTAAGACAGGGTTGCAGTGGTGTCACGTGCTCGCTCGACGTTCGTCTGTCGCTACCGGGATGACGTCCGCCTTGACTCGTGTAACCCTATGATAGATAGGGTGGCAGTGCTGTTCACGTGCTCGTGTCGGCATCCCGTCCGCTAACCGCGACGACGTCTGCCTCGACTCGCGTGACCCTAAGATAGACAGGGTTGACAGTGGTGTCACGTGCTCATCTTGGCATCCTTCGTCGCTAAACCCCGCGACGGACGTCCCGCCTCGACTCACATAACCTAGATAGACAGGGTGGGAGTGGTGTCACGTGCTCATCTTGGCATCCGTCGTCGCTACCGCGACGACGTCCTCCGCCTCGACTCGCGTACCCTAAGATAGACAGGGTGACATGGTGTCACATGCTCGTCTCGGCTCCGGCGCGCTTACCACGACGACATCCCCTGTACTCGCGTACGATAAGACAGGATGGCAGTAGGTTCACGCACTTGTCTCGGCGTCCGTCGTCGCTACCGCGAACGAGACGTCCGCCTTGACTCCGCTTACGCTAAGACACGTCAGTGGTTTCACGTGCTTGCTTGGCGTCCGTCGTCACACCCGCGATGACATCCCCTTGACTCGCGTTACGCTAAGATAGGGTGGGCAGTGGTGTCACGTGTTCGTCTCGGCGTCCGTTGTCGCGTCACCAAAGCGTACCCCGCGGACAACGTCCGCCTCGACTCGCTGACCCTAAGATAGATAGGGTGAAGTGGTGTCACTGCTTGTCTCGGCAGCCGTCGTCGCGTAGACAGGGTGACAGTGTTGTCCCGTGCTCGTCTTGCCGTCTGTCATCGCTACAGCGATGAGGTCCCCTCGATTCGCGGTAACCCTAAGATAAACGAGGTGGCCCTGGTGTGCACTGCTCATCTCGGCTAACCATCGTCGCTACCAGCGATGATGTCCCCTCGACCGTGTTATGATAAGACAGGGTGCAGTGGTGTCATGTGCTCGTCTCGGCATTCGATCGTCCTACCCGAACGGACGACAATCAGCCTCGACCACGCGTTACCCTAGATAGACAGGGTTGCAGTGGTGTCACGTGCTTGTCTCACGCGTCCGACCGCTACCGCGATGATGTCCACTCGACTCCGCGTAACCCTAAGATAGCACGGGGTGACAGTGGTGTCACATGCCGTCTCTGGTGCCATCATCGCTACGAGACGACGTCCGCCTCGACTCACGTAACCCTAAGATAGACAGGGTGGGCAGTGGTGTCACGGCTGGTCTCGGCGTCCGTCGTCGCTACCCCCGCGACGACATCCTCTCGACTCGCGTAACCCTAAGATAGAAAGGGTGTCAGTGGTGTCACATGCTCATCTCGGCATCCTCTGTCGCTACCACGACGTTTCCGCCTCGACTCGCGTGACCCTAAGATAGACTGGGTGACAAGTGGTGTCATGTGCTCGTCTCGGCGTCCGTCGCGTACCCAAACCCGCCAAATAACCCCAAGCGACGACGTCCGCCTCGACCTCGTGTGACCCTAAATAGACAGGGTGGGTCAGTGGTGTCACTGCTCGTCTCGGCTCCGTCGTCACTACTACCGCCGCGATACTCACGCCTCGAATCGCGTGACCCTAAAATAGACAGGGTGCATGGTTCACGTGCTCGTCTCGGCCGCCTGTCGTCGCTACGCGACGATCTTCCTCGACTCGCTGCACCCTAAGAAGACGGGTGACGTGGTTCACGTGCTCGTCTCGGCGTCCGTCGTTCGCTAACCCCCGCCTCGCCGATGTAAGCTCGCTCGCTGACCCTAAGATAGAGAGGGTGACAGTGGTGTCACGTACTCGTCTCGGCGTTCGTCGTCCTATTTGCGATGGCGTCCTCCTCGACTCCTGTTCGGTAGATAGGGTTAAAGTGGTTTGTCCACGTGCTCAATCTCGCGTTCATCGTCGCTACCTACCGACGACGAGTCCTCCTCGACTCGCGTAACCTCAATTAGACAGGGTGGCAGTGGTGTCACGTGCTTGTCTGTCACTTCCATCTCGTCCAGAACCCACGGCCATTGTCGCCTCGAGTCGCGCACCCTAAGATAAAAGGGGTGACAGTGGTGTCTACGTGCTCGTCTCAGCATCCTCGTCGCGGTAGACATGGTGACAGTGGTGTCACGCCCGTCTCGGCATCCATCGTCGCTACCGCGACGACGTCCGCTCGACTCACGTAACCCTAAGATAACAGGTGTGCACTGTGTCCAACGTGCTCGTCTCACTCAGCTCCGTGTCGCTACCGCGATTGTCCGCCTCGACTCGCGTTACGATAAGATAGGGTGGCGTGGTGTCACGTGCTCATCTCGGCATTGTCGTCGCTACCACAATGACGTCTGCCCGACTCGCGTAAACCTAGATAGATAGGGTGGGCAGTTGTGTCACGTGCTCATCTCGGCGTCCCACGTCGCTACAGCGCGAGACGTCCACCTCGACTCGCGTAACCCTAGAAGACGGGTGACAGTGGTGTCACGTGCTCGTCTCGGTGTCCATCGTCGCTAGCGAGACGACAGCGCCACGACTCCGTAACCCGATAAGATAGACGGTGGCAGTGGTGTCACGTCTCTTCTTGGAGTCCGTCGTCAGATAACCCACGCGACGACGTCCGCCTCGACCGCGTGCCCGAAGATAGACAGGTTGGCAGTGGTGTCCAATGCTCGTTCGGGCGTCCGTCATCGCTACCGCGCATGACGTTCCCTTGACTCGCGTGACCCTAAGAGAACTGGGTGGCATGTGGTTGTCACGTGCTCGTCTCGGCGTCCGTCGTCGCTACCGCGACGACGTCCGCCTCGACTCGCGTGGCCCTAAAATAGACGGGTGGCCTAGGTGTCACGTGCTTGTCTCGGCGCCGTCGTCGCTACCACCGCGACGACGTCCCCTCGACTCGCGTGACCCTAAGAAGACAGGTGTACGTGGTGTCACGAGCTCGTCTCCGTGTTCCGTCGTCGCTACCCCCCCACTAAAGGAGCAGGGTTCCGAGCTTCTGCCTTGACTTCGCATCACCCTAAGATAGACAGGGTGGACAGTGGTGTCACGCTTGTCTCGGGTTCCGTCGTCGCTATTGCGACGACGTCCGCCTCGACTGCATAACGCTAAGACAGGTGCACTGGTGTCACGTCTCGTTTCGGCGTTCATCGTCGCTACGGGCGACGACGTCCCGCTCGACTCGCGTTACGATAAGAAGGGTGCAGTTGTGGCACTCTCTTGTCTCGGCGTCCATCGTCGCTACCCACGATCGACTCCGCCTCGACTCGCGTTACAATAGGCACGTTACAGTGGTGTCACATCGCTCTCTCGGCGTCGTCATCGCTACCCTTCACGACTACGTCCGCCTCGACTCGCGTTATGATAAGACAGGTTGGCAGTGGTGTCACGCGCTTGTCCGGCGGTCCGTCGTAGCTACTGCGAGGACGTCCGCCATAACTCGCTTTACCTAATACACGGTGGCAGTGGTGTCACGTGCTCATCTTGGCGTCCGTCGTCGCTACCACGACGACTCCCCTTGACTCAGTTACGGTAAGACAGGGTGGCATGGTGTGATGTGTTCGTCCTCACGCGTCCTCGTCGCTACCCGCGACGACGTCCCGCCTCGACTCGCGCGACCCTAAGATAGAATGGTGACAGTGGTGTCACGTGCTTGTCTCGGCGTTTCCGTGCGTCGTCGTAGACAGGGGTGACAGTGGTGTCACGTGCTCGTCTCGGCCTCTGTCGTTGCTACCGCGATGATGTCTGCCTCGACTCGCGTACCCTAAGATAACAGGTGGCATGGTGTCACGTGCTAGTCTCGGCATCTGTCGTCGCTATACCCACATGCAATGACATCCGCCTCGACTCGCTTACATAAGACAGGGTGCAGTGGTGTCACGTGCTCATCTCCGCTTCATCGTCGCTAACCGCGGATGACGTCCCCTCGACTACGTAACCCAAGATAGACAGGGTGGCATTGGTGTCACGTGCTCGTCTCGGCGTCCGTCATAGCTAACCGCAACGACGTCCACCGTCGATTCGCGTAACCCTAAGATAGACAGGGTGATAGTGGTGTCACGTGCTCGTCTTGGTGTCTGTCGTACACGATGAGACGACGTCCGCCTCGACTCGCGTAACCCTAATATAGCAGTGTGGCAGTGGTGTCATGTGCTCATCTCGGCGTCCATCGTCGATACCCGGATGACGTCGCGTCGACTCGCGTGACCCTAAGATAGACAGCTGGGGCAGTGGTGTCCACGTGTCTCGTCTCGGCGTCCGTCTCAGACTCGCATAAACCCTAAGATAGACAGGGTGGCAGTTGTGTCATGTGCTCATCCCGCGTCCGTCATCGCTTCCACCGCGACGACGTCCGCCTCGACTGCGCGTGACCTAAAATAGACAGGGTGGCAGTGGTGTCACGTGCTCGTCTTGGCGTCCTTCGTCGCTACCCACGCGACGAGTCCGCATCGACTCGCGTACACCCTAAATAGACAAGGTGACAGTGGTGTGTCACATGCTCGTCTCAGCGCGTCCGTCGTGGCTACCGCGATGACGTCCACCTCGACTCGCGTGACCCTAAGATAGACGGGTGGACGTGGTGTCACGTACTCGTCTCCGGCGTTCGTCGTCGCTATTGCGACGACGTCTGCCTCGACTCGCGTTACGCTAAGACAGGGTCAGTGGTGGTCACGTGCTCGTCTCGGCGTTCGTCTGTCGCTACCGCGATGACGTCTGCCTCGACTCGCGTCACCCAAGATAGATAGGGTGGCAGTGGTGTCACGTGCTTGTCTCGGCGTTCCGTCGTCGCTACCACGACGACTGTCCGCCTTGACTCGCGTGACCCTAAGATAACAGGGTGACAATGGTGTCACTTGCTCATCTGGCGTCCGTCGTCGCTACCACGACTACGTCCGCCTCGACTCACGTAACCCTAAGAATAGACAGGTGGCAGTGGGTCACGTGCTTGTCCGGCGTCCGTCGCGCTACCGCGATGATGTCCTCCTCGACTCGCGTAACCCTAAGATAGACAGTGGGTGACAGTGGTGTCCGTGCTCGTCGCGGCGTCCATCGTCGCTACCACGACGATGTCCGCCTCGACTCGCGTTCGATAAGACAGGTTGGCAGATGGTGTCACGCCATTGTCTCGGCGTCCGTCGTCGCTACCAGCGACGTCCCGCCTTACTCGCAATCCTAAGACAACGGTCGATAGTGGTGTCCAGTGCTTGTCTTGGCGTCCGTTCGCACTATTCAACGACGTCCGCCTCGACTCACTAACCCAAGATAAACCAGGTGGTAGTGGTGTCATGTGCTCGTCTCGGCGTCCGTTGTCGCTACCACGCGACGACTCCGCGCCTCATCGCGTAACCTATGATAGACAGGGTGGCAGTGGTGTCACGTGTCTCATCTCGCATCCGTTCGTCGCTACCGCGATGATGTCCACCTCGACTCGCGTGACCCAAGATGAGACTGGGTGACAGTGGTGTCACGTGCTCTCTCGACGTCCGTCGTCGCTGACGTCCGCCTCTACTCACGTGACCTCCTATAGTAGACAGGGTGACAGTGGTGTCACGTGCTCGTCTCGGGTCGTGCGTTGCTACATCGACGGCGTCCGCCTCGACTCGAATCACCCTAATGATAGACAGGTTGACAGTGGTGTCACGTGCTCGTCTCTCTTGGCGTCCGCCGTCGCTACCATGATGACGTCCGCCTTGACTCGCGTGACCCTAAGATAGATAGGGTGACAGTGGTGTCACGTGCTCGTCGGGCGTCCGTCGTCGTGGTAGACAGGGTGACATTGGTGTCACGTGCTAGTCTCGGCGTCCTTCGTTGCGACACCGATGAGACTTTCGCCTCGACTCGCGCAACCTAAGATAAACAGGGTGGCCTGGCGTGTGTGCTCGTCTGCTTCGTTCGTCGCTACCGACTCTGATGTCCGCCTCGACCTCCGTTACGATAAGACAGGGTGCAGTGGTGTCACGTGCTCGTCTCGGCATTCATCGTCGCTACCGCCGACGACGTCCGCTCAACTCGCGTAACCCTAGATAGACAGGGTGGCAGTGTGTCACATGCTCGTCTCAGCGTCCTTCTTCGGCTACCGTGAGACGACGCCGCCTCGACTCGCCTGACCCTAAGATAGATAGGGTTCAAAGTGGTGTCACGTGCCGTCTCGGCATCTGTCGTCGCTACGCTGCGATGATGTCTGCTCGACTCGCGTAACCCTAAGATAAACAGGGTGGCACTGGGTCACGTGCTCGTCTCGGCATCTGTCGTCGCTACCTGCGATGACGTCCGCCTCGACTCGCGTTACGATAAGACAGGGTGGAGTGGTTGTCACGGCTCATCTTGGCGTTCATCCGCTACCTACCGCGACACGTCCGCCTCGACTCACGTAACCCTAGAGATAGACAGGTGGCATGGTGTCACGTGCTCGTGCTCGTCTTGGCGTCCAACATCCCTACCGTGACAACGTCCACCTCGATTCGCGTAACCCTAAGATAGACAGTGTGGCAGTGGTGTCATGTGCTCGTCTCAGCGTCCATCATCGCTACCGCGATGACGTCCGCCTCGACTCGCGTGACCCTAAGATAGACAGGGTGGCAGTGGTGTCACGTGCTCGTCTCGGTGTCCGTCGTCGCTACCGCGATGACGTCCGCCTCGACTCGCGTGACCCTAAGATAAACAGGGTGGTAGTGGTGTCATGTGCTCGTCTCGGCGTCCGTTGTCGCTACCGCGACGACGTCCGCCTCGACTCACGTAACCCTATGATAGACAGGGTGGCAGTGGTGTCACGTGCTCATCTCGGCATCCGTCGTCGCTACCGCGATGATGTCCACCTCGACTCGCGTGACCCTAAGATAGACTGGGTGACAGTGGTGTCACGTGCTCGTCTCGACGTCCGTCGTCGCTACCGCGATGACGTCCGCCTCTACTCACGTGACCCTATAGTAGACAGGGTGACAGTGGTGTCACGTGCTCGTCTCGGCGTCCGTCTCGACTCGCATAACCCTAAGATAGACAGGGTGGCAGTTGTGTCATGTGCTCATCCCGGCGTCCGTCATCGCTACCGCGACGACGTCCGCCTCGACTCGCGTGACCCTAAAATAGACAGGGTGGCAGTGGTGTCACGTGCTCGTCTTGGCGTCCGTCGTCGCTACCGCGACGACGTCCGCATCGACTCGCGTCACCCTAAGATAGACAAGGTGACAGTGGTGTCACATGCTCGTCTCAGCGTCCGTCGTGGCTACCGCGATGACGTCCACCTCGACTCGCGTGACCCTAAGATAGACAGGGTGACAGTGGTGTCACGTACTCGTCTCGGCGTTCGTCGTCGCTATTGCGACGACGTCTGCCTCGACTCGCGTTACGCTAAGACAGGGTTGCAGTGGTGTCACGTGCTCGTCTCGGCGTTCGTCGTCGCTACCGCGATGACGTCTGCCTCGACTCGCGTCACCCTAAGATAGATAGGGTGGCAGTGGTGTCACGTGCTTGTCTCGGCGTTCGTCGTCGCTACCACGACGATGTCCGCCTTGACTCGCGTGACCCTAAGATAGACAGGGTGACAATGGTGTCACTTGCTCATCTTGGCGTCCGTCGTCGCTACCACGACGACGTCCGCCTCGACTCACGTAACCCTAAGATAGACAGGGTGGCAGTGGTGTCACGTGCTTGTCTCGGCGTCCGTCGTCGCTACCGCGATGATGTCCTCCTCGACTCGCGTAACCCTAAGATAGACAGGGTGACAGTGGTGTCACGTGCTCGTCTCGGCGTCCATCGTCGCTACCACGACGATGTCCGCCTCGACTCGCGTTACGATAAGACAGGTTGGCAATGGTGTCACGCGCTTGTCTCGGCGTCCGTCGTCGCTACCGCGACGACGTCCGCCTTGACTCGCAATACGCTAAGACACGGTCGTAGTGGTGTCACGTGCTTGTCTTGGCGTCCGTCGTCACTATGTCAACGACGTCCGCCTCGACTCACGTAACCCTAAGATAAACAGGGTGGTAGTGGTGTCATGTGCTCGTCTCGGCGTCCGTTGTCGCTACCGCGACGACGTCCACCTCGACTCGCGTAACCCTATGATAGACAGGGTGGCAGTGGTGTCACGTGCTCATCTCGGCATCCGTCGTCGCTACCGCGATGATGTCCACCTCGACTCGCGTGACCCTAAGATAGACTGGGTGACAGTGGTGTCACGTGCTCGTCTCGACGTCCGTCGTCGCTGACGTCCGCCTCTACTCACGTGACCCTATAGTAGACAGGGTGACAGTGGTGTCACGTGCTCGTCTCGGCGTCCGTCGTTGCTACATCGACGGCGTCCGCCTCGACTCGAATCACCCTAAGATAGACAGGTTGACAGTGGTGTCACGTGCTCGTCTCTGCGTCCGCCGTCGCTACCATGATGACGTCCGCCTTGACTCGCGTGACCCTAAGATAGATAGGGTGACAGTGGTGTCACGTGCTCGTCTGGGCGTCCGTCGTCGTGGTAGACAGGGTGACATTGGTGTCACGTGCTAGTCTCGGCGTCCTTCGTTGCGACCGCGATGACTTTCGCCTCGACTCGCGCAACCCTAAGATAAACAGGGTGGCACTGGCGTCGTGTGCTCGTCTTGGCATTCGTCGTCGCTACCGCTCTGATGTCCGCCTCGACTCGCGTTACGATAAGACAGGGTGGCAGTGGTGTCACGTGCTCGTCTCGGCATTCATCGTCGCTACCGCGACGACGTCCGCCTCAACTCGCGTAACCCTAAGATAGGGGGGGGGGGAAAACCCCCCCCCAGGGGTGGCAGTGGTGTCACATGGCTCGTCTCAGCGTCCTTCTTCGCTACCGTGACGACATCCGCCTAGACTCGCCTGACCCTAAGATAGATAGGGTGACAGTGGTGTCACGTGCTGTCTCGGCATCTGTCGTCCTACGCGATGATGTCTGCCTCGGACGCGTAACCCTAAGATAAACAGGGTGGCACTGGGTGTCACGTGCTGTCTCGGAGCTGTCGTCGCTACCGCGATGAGTCCGCCTCGACTCGCGTTACGATAAGACAGGGTGGCAGTGGTGTCACGTGCTCATCTTGGCGTTCATCGGGCGCTACGCGACAACGTCCGCCTCGACTCACGTAACCCTAAGATAGACAGGGTGGGAGTGGTGTCACGTGCTCGTCTTGGCGTCCAACATCCCTAACGTGACAAACGTCACCTCGATTCGCGAAACCCTAAGATAGACAGGTGTGGCAGTGGTGTCATGTGGTTATTGTCGGTCTCACTCATCGCTACCGCGATGACGTCCGCTCGACTCGCGGACCCTAAGGATAGACAGGGTGGCAGGTGGTTTTTTGTCACGTGCTCGTTTCGGTGTCCGTCGTCGCTACCGCAATGACGTCCGCCTCGACTCGCGTGACCCTAAGATAAACAGGGTGGTAGTGGTGTCATGTGCTCGTCTCGGCGTCCGTTGTCGCTACCGCGACGACGTCCGCCTCGACTCACGTAACCCTATGATAGACAGGGTGGCAGTGGTGTCACGTGCTCATCTCGGCATCCGTCGTTGCTACCGCGATGATGTCCACCTCGACTCGCGTGACCCTAAGATAGACTGGGTGACAGTGGTGTCACGTGCTCGTCTCGACGTCCGTCGTCGCTACCGCGATGACGTCCGCCTCTACTCACGTGACCCTATAGTGGACAGGGTGACAGTGGTGTCACGTGCTCATCTCGGCGTCCGTCGTTGCTACATCGACGGCGTCCGCCTCGACTCGAATCACCCTTAGACAGGTTGACAGTGGTGTCACGTGCTCGTCTCTGCGTCCGTCGTCGCTACCATGATGACGTCCGCCTTGACTCGCGTGACCCTAAGATAGATAGGGTGACAGTGGTGTCACGTGCTCGTCTGGGCGTCCGTCGTCGTGGTAGACAGGGTGACAGTGGTGTCACGTGCTAGTCTCGGCGTCCATCGTTGCGACCGCGATGACTTTCGCCTCGACTCGCGCAACCCTAAGATAAACAGGGTGGCACTGGCGTCGTGTGCTCGTCTTGGCATTCGTCGTCGCTACCGCTCTGATGTCCGCCTCGACTCGCGTTACGATAAGACACGGTGGCAGTGGTGTCACGTGCTCGTCTCGGCATTCATCGTCGCTACCGCGACGACGTCCGCCTCAACTCGCGTAACCCTAAGATAGACAGGGTGGCAGTGGTGTCACATGCTCGTCTCAGCGTCCTTCTTCGCTACCGTGACGACATCCGCCTCGACTCGCCTGACCCTAAGATAGATAGGGTGACAGTGGTGTCACGTGCTCGTCTCGGCATCTGTCGTCCCTACCGCGATGATGTCTGCCTCGACTCGCGTAACCCTAAGATAAACAGGGTGGCACTGGTGTCACGTGCTCGTCTCGGCATCTGTCGTCGCTACCGCGATGACGTCCGCCTCGACTCGCGTTACGATAAGACAGGGTGGCAGTGGTGTCACGTGCTCATCTTGGCGTTCATCGTCGCTACCGCGACAACGTCCGCCTCGACTCACGTAACCCTAAGATAGACAGGGTGGCAGTGGTGTCACGTGCTCGTCTTGGCGTCCAACATCCCTACCGTGACAACGTCCACCTCGATTCGCGTAACCCTAAGATAGACAGTGTGGCAGTGGTGTCATGTGATCGTCTCAGCGTCCATCATCGCTACCGCGATGACGTCCGCCTCGACTCGCGTGACCCTAAGATAGACAGGGTGGCAGTGGTGTCACGTGCTCGTCTCGGTGTCCGTCGTCGCTACCGCGATGACGTCCGCCTCGACTCGCGTGACCCTAAGATAGACTGGGTGACAGTGTTGTCACGTGCTCGTCTCGGCGTCCGTCGTCGCTACCACGACGACGTCTGCCTCGACTCGCGTGACCCTAAAATAGACAAGGTGGCAGAGGTGTCACGTACTGATCTCGGCCTCCGTCGTCGCTACCGCGACGATGGCCGCCTCGACTCGCGTCACCCTAAGATAGACAGGGTGATAGTGGTGTCACGTACTCGTCTCGGCGTTCGTCGTCGCTATTTGGACGATGTCCGCCTCGACTTGCGTTACGCTAATATAGGGTCGCAGTGGTGTCACGTGCTCGTCTCGGCGTTCGTCGTCGCTACCGCGATGACGTCCGCCTCGACTTGTGTAACCCTAAGATAGACAGGTGGCAGTGGTGTCACGTGCTCGTCTCGGCGTCCGTCGTCCCTACCACGACGACGTCCACCTCAACTCACGTGACCCTAAGATAGACATGGTGATAGTGGTGTCACGTGCTTCTCTCGGCGTCCATCCTCGCTACCGCGACGACGTCCGCCTCGACTCAGATAACCCTAAGATAGACATGGTGGCAGTGGTGTCACGTGCTCGTCTCGGTGTCCGTCGTCACTCTCGCGACGACGTCGGCCTCGACTCGCGTAACCCTAAGATTGACAGGGTGGCAGTGGTGTCACGTACTCATCTCGGCGTCCGTCGTCGCTATCGCGACGATGTCCGCCTCGACTTGCGTGACCCTAAGATAGACTGGGTGACAGTGGTTTCACGTGCTCGTCTCGGCATCCGTCATCGCTACCGCGACGACGTCCGCCTTGACTCGCGTGACCGTAAAATAGACAGGGTGGCAGTGTTGCCACGTGCTTGTCTCGGCGTCCGTCGTCGCTACCGCGACGACGTCCTCCTCGACTCGTGTCACCCTAAGATAGACAAGGTGACAGTGGTGTCACATGCTCGTCTCAGCGTCCGTCATCGCTACCGCGACGACGTCCACCTCGACTCGCGTGACCGTAAGATAGACAGGGTGGCAGTGATGTCACGTACTCGTCTTGGCGTTCGTCGTCGCTATTGCGATGACGTCCGCCTCGACTCGCGTTACGCTAAGACAGGGTTGCAGTGGTGTCACGTGCTCATCTCGGCGTTCTTCGTCGCTACCGCGATGACGTCCGCCTCGACTCGCGTAACCCTAAGATAGACAGGGTGGCAGTGGTGACACATGCTCGTCTCGGCGTTCGTCGTCGCTACTGCGACGATGTCCGCCTCGACTCGCGTGACCCTAAGATAGACAGGGTGACAATGGTGTCACGTGCTTGTCTCGGCGTCCGTCGTCGCTACCGCGACGACGTCTTCCTCGACCCGCATAACCCTAAGATAGACTCGGTGGCAGTGGTGTCACGTGCTTGTCTTGGCGTTCGTCGTCGCTACCGCGATGATGTCTGCCTTGACTCGCGTTACGCTAAGACAGGGTGGCAGTGGTGTCATGTGTTCGTCTCGGCGTCCTTCGTCTCTACCGCGACGACGTCGACCTCGACTCGCGTGACACTAAGATAGATAGGTGACTGTGGTGTCACGTGCTCGTCTCGGCGTCCGTCGTCGCGGTAGACAGGGTGACAGTGGTGTCACATGCTTGTCTCGGCGTCCGTCGTCGCTACCGCGATGATGTCCACCTCGACTCACGTAACCCTAAGATAAACAGGGATGGCACTGGTGTCACATGCTCATCTCGGCATCCATCGTCGCTACCGCGATGACGTCCGCCTCGACTCGTGTTACGATAAGACAGGGTGGCAGTGGTGTCACGTGCTCGTCTCGGCGTTCATCGTCGCTACCGCGACGACGTCCGCCTCGACTCACGTAACCCTAAGATAGACAGGATGGCAGTGGTGTCACGCGCTCGTCTCGGCGTCCGACGTCGCTATCGCGACGACGTCCACCTCGACTCGCGTGACCCTAAGATAGACGGGGTAACAGTGGTGTCACTTGCTCGTCTCGGCGTCCGTCGTTGCTACCGCGACGATGTCCGCCTCGACTCACGTAACCCTAAGATAGAAAGGGTGGCAGTGGTGTCACGTGCTCGTCTCGGCGTCCATCGTCGCTACCGCGACGATGTCCGCCTCGACTCGCGTAATCCTAAGATAGACAGTGGTGTCATGTGCTCGTCTCGTCGTCCGTCGTCGCTACCACGACGATGTCCGCCTTGACTCGCGTTACGATAAGACAGGGTTGCAGTGGTGTCACGTGCTTGTCTTTGCGTCCGTCGTCACTACCGTGATGACGTCCGCCTTGACTCGCGTTATGATAAGACAGGGTGGCAGTGGTGTCACGTGCTTGTCTCGGTGTTTGTCGTCGCTACCGCGACGACGTATGCCTCGACTCGCGTAACCCTAAGATAGACAGGGTGGCAGTTGTGTCACGTGCTCATCGCGGCGTCCGACGTTGCTACCGCGACGACGTCCACCTCGACTCACGTAACCCTAAGATAGATGGGGTGACAGTGGTGTCACGTGCTTGTCTCGGTGTCCGTCGTCGCTACAGAGACGACGTCCGCCTCGACTCCCGTAACCCTAAGATAAACCGGGTGACACTGGTGTCACGTGCTCGTCTCGGCATCCGTCGTCGCTACCGCGGTGACGTCCACCTCGACTAGCATTACGATAAGATAGGGTGGCAGTGGTGTCACGTGCTCGTCTCGGCGTTCATCGTCGCTACCGCAACGACGTCCGTCTCGACTCGTGTAACCCTAAGATAGACAGGGTGGCAGTGGTGTCACGTGCTCGTCTCGTCGTCCGACGTCGCTACCGCGACGACGTCCACCTCAACTCGCATAACCTTAAGATAGACGGGGTGACAGTGGTGCCACGTGCTCGTCTCGGTGTCCGTCGTCGCTAGCGAGATGACGTCCGCCTCGACTCGCGTAACCCTAAGATAGACAGGGTGGCAGTGGTGTCACATGCTCGTCTCGGCGTCCGTCATCGCTACCATGATGATGTCCGCCTCGACTCGCGTGACCCTAAGATAGACAGGGTGGCAGTGGTGTGACGTGCTCGTCTCGGAGTCAGTCATCGCTACCGCGACGATGTCCGCCTCGACTCGCGTGACCCTAAAATAGACAGGGTGGCAGTGGTGTCACGTGCTCGTCTCGGCGTCCTTCGTCGCTACCGCGACGACGTCCGCCTAGACTCGCGTTACACTAAGACAAGGTTGAAGTGGTGTCATGTGCTCGTCTCGTCATTCGTCGTCGCTACCGCGACGACGTCCGCCTCGACTCGCGTAACCCTAAGATAGACAGGGTGGCAGTGGTGTCACATGCTCGTCTCGGCATCCGTCGTCGCTACCGCGACAACTTCCGCCTCGACTCGCGTAACCCTAAGATAGACAGGGTGGCTGTTGTGTCATGTGCTCCTCGCAGCGTCCGACGTCGCTACCGCGACGACGTCCTCCTCGACTCGCGTAACCCTAAGATAGACGGGGTGACAGTGGTGTCACGTGCTCGTCTCGGTGTCCGTCGTCACTAGCGAGACGACGTCCGCCTCGACTCGCGTCACCCTAAGATAAACCAGGTGGCACTGGTGTCACGTGCTCGTCTCGGCATCCGTCGTCGTACCTCGATGACATTCGCCTCGACTAGCATTACGATAAGCCAGGGTGGCAGTGGTTCCACGTGCTCGTCTCGGCGTTCATCGTCGCTACCGCGACGACGTCCGCCTCGACTCATGTAACCCTGAGATAGACAGGGTGGCAGTGGTGTCACGTGCTCGTCTCGGCATCCTACGTCGCTACCGCGACGACGTCCACCTCGACTCGCGTAACTCTAAGATAGACGGGGTGACAGTGGTGTCACGTGCTCGTCTCGGAGTCCGTCGTCGCTAGGGAGATGACGTCCACCTCGACTCGCGTAACCCTAAGATAGATAGGGTGGCAGTGGTGTCACGTGCTCATCTCGGCGTCCGTCGTCGCTACCGCGACGACGTCCGCCTCGACTCGCTTGACCCTAAGATAGACAGGGTGGCAGTGGTGTGACGTGCTCGTCTCGGAGTCTGTCATCAGCACCGCAACGACGTCCGCCTCGACTCGCGTGACCCTAAAATAGACAGGGTGGCAGTGGTGTCACGTGCTCGTCTCGGCTTCAGTCGTCGCTACCGCAACGACGTCTTCCTCGACTCGCGTCACCCTAAGATAGACAGGGTGACAGTGGTGTCACGTGCTCATTTCGGCGTCCGTCGTCGCTACCGTGACGACGTCCACCTTGACTCGCGTGACCCTAAGATAGACAGGGTGACAGTGGTGTCATGTACTCATCTCGGTGTTCGTCGTCGCTATTGCAACGACGTCCTCCTCCACTCGCGTTACGCTAAGACAGGGTTGCAGTGGTGTCACGTGCTCGTCTTGGCGTTCGTCATCGCTACCGCAACGACGTCCGCCTCGACTCGCGTAACCCTAAGATAGACAGGGTGGCAGTGGTGTCACGTGCTCGTCTCGGCGTCCGTTGTCGCTACCGCGACAACTTCTGCCTCGACTCGCGTCACCACAAGATAGACAGGGTGACAGTGGTGTCACGTGCTCATCTCGGTGTCCGTCGTCGCGATAGAAAGGGTGACAGTGGTGACACGTGCTTGTCTCAGCGTCCGTCGTGGCTACCGCGACGACGTCCGCCTCGACTCACGTAACCCTAAGATAAACAGGGTGGCACTGGTGTCACGTGCTCGTCTCAGCATCCGTCATCGCTACCGCGATGACGTCTGCCTCGACTCGAGTTACAACAAGACAGGGTGGCAGTGGTGTCATATGCTCGTCTCGGCGTTCATCGTCGCTACCGCGACGATGTCTGCCTCGACTCGCGTAACCCTAAGACAGACAGGGTGGCATTTGTGTCACGTGCTCATCTCGACGTCCGACGTCGCTACCGCGACGACATCCACCTCAACTCGTGTAACCCTAAGATAGACGGGGTGACAGTGGTGTCACGTGCTCGTCTCAGTGTCAATCATCGCTAGCGAGACGAAGTCCGGCTCGACTCGCGTAACCCTAAGATAGACAGGGTGGCAGTGGTGTCACGTGTTCATCTCGGTGTCCGTCGTCGCTACCGCGACGACGTCCGCCTCGACTCGCATGACCCTAAGATAGACAGGGTGACAGTGGTGTCACGTGCTTGTCTCGGCGTCCGTCGTCGCGGTAGACAGGGTGACAGTGGTGTCACGTGCTCGTCTTGGCGTCCGTCGTCGCTACCGCGACGACATCCACCTCGACTCGCGTAACCCTAAGATAAACAGGGTGGCACTGGTGTCACGTCCTCGTCTCGGCATCCGTCGTCGCTACCGCGATGATGTCCGCCTCGACTTGCATTACGATAAGACAGGGTGGCAGTGGTGTCACGTGCTCGTCTCCGCGTTCATCATCGCTAACGCGACGACGTCCGCCTCGACTGGCGTAACCCTAAGATAGACAGGGTGGCAGTGGTGTCACGTGCTCGTCTCAGCGTCCGACGTCGCTACCGCGACGATGTCAACCATGACTCACGTAACCCTAAGATAGACGGGGTGACAGTGGTGTCACGTGCTCGTCTCGGTGTCCGTTGTCGCTAGCGAGACGACGTCTGCCTTGACTCGCGTAACCCTAAGATAGACAGGGTGGCAGTGATGTCACGTGCACGTCTCGGCGACCGTCGTCGCTACCGCGACGACGTCCGCCTCGACTCGCGTAACCCTAAGATAGACAGGTTGACAGTGCTGTCACGTGCTCGTCTCGGTGTCCGTCGTCGCTACCACGACGATGTCCGCCTCGACTCGCATTACGATAAGACAGGGTGGTAGTGGTGTCACGCGCTTGTCTCGGCGTCCGTCGTCGCTACCGCGACCACGTCTGCCTTGACTCGCGTTACGCTAAGACACGGTCGCAGTGGTGTCACGTGCTTGTCTTGGCGTCCTTCGTCGCTACCACGACGACGTCCGCCTTGACTCGCATTACGATAAGACAGGGTGGCAGTGGTGTCACGTGCTTGTCCCGGCGTTCGTCGTCGCTACCGCGACGACGTCCGCCTCGACTCGCGTAACCCTAAGATAGACAGGGTGGCAGTTGTGTCACATGCTCATCGCGGTGTCCGACGTCGCTAGTGCGACGACGTCCACCTCGACTCACGTAACCCTAAGATAGACGGGGTGACAGTGGTGTCACATGCTCGTCTCGGTCTCCGTCGTCGCTAGCGAGACGACGTCCGCCTCGACTCGCGTAACCGTAAGATAAACCGGGTGGCACTGGTGTCACGTGCTCGTCTCGGCATCCGTCATCGCTACTGCGATGACGTCCGCCTCGACTAGCATTACGATAAGACAGGGTGGCAGTGGTGTCATGTGCTCGTCTCGACGTTCATCGTCGCTACCGTGACGACGTCCGCCTCGACTCGTGTAACCCTAAGATAGACAGGGTGGCAGTGGTGTCACGTGCTTGTCTCGGCGTCCGACGTCGCTACCGCGATGACGTCCACCTCGACTCACGTAACCCTATGATAGACGGGGTGACAGTGGTGTCACGTGCTCGTCTCGGTGTCCGTCGTCGCTAGCGAGATGACGTCCGCCTCGACTCGCGTAACCCTAAGATAGACAGGGTGGCAGTGGTGTCACGTGCTCGTCTCGGCGTCCGTCGTCGCTACCGCGACGACGTCCGCCTCGACTCGCGTGATCCTAAGATAGACAGGGTGGCAGTGGTGTGACGTGCACGTCTCGGAGTCCGTCATCACTACCGCGACGACATACGCCTCGACTCGCGTGACCCTAAAATAGACAGTGTGGCAGTGGTGTCACGTGCTCATCTCGGCGTCCGTCGTCGCTACCGCGATGACGTCTTCCTCGACTCGCGTCACCTTAAGATATACAGGGTGACAGTAGTGTCACGTGCTCGTCTCGGCGTCCGTCGTCGCTATTGCGATGATGTCCGCCTCGACTCGCGTTACGCTAACACAGGGTTGCAGTGGTGTCACGTGCTCGTCTCATCGTTCGTCGTCACAACCACGACGACGTCCGCCTCGACTCGCGTAAACCTATGATAGATAGGGTGTCAGTGGTGTCACGTGCTCATCTCGGCGTCCGTCGTCGCTACCGCAACAACTTCCGCCTCGACTCGTGTAATCCTAAGATAGACAGGGTGGCAGTTTTGTCACGTGCTCCTTGCGGCGTCCGACATCGCTACCGCGACGATGTGCACCTCGACTCGCTTAACCCTAAGATAGATGGGGTGACAGTGGTGTCACGTGCTCGTCTCGGTGTCCGTCGTCACTAGCGAGATGATGTCCGGCTCGACTAGCATTACGATAAGCAGGGTGGCAGTGGTGTCACGTGCTCGTCTCGGCGTTCATCGTCGCTACCGCGACGACGTCCGCCTCGACTCGTGTAACCCTAAGATAGACAGGATGGTAGTGCTGTCACGTGCTCGTCTCGGCATCCGACGTCGCTACCGCGACGACGTCCACCTCGACTCGCGTAACTCTAAGATAGACAGGGTGACTGTGGTGTCACGTGCTCGTCTCGGTGTCCGTCGTCGCTACCGCGACGATGTCCGGCTCGACTCGCGTGACCCTAAGATAGACAGGGTGGCAGTGGTCTGACGTGCTCGTGTCGGAGTCCGTCATCGCTACCGCAACGACGTCGGCCTCGACTTGCATGACCCTAAAATAGACAGGGTGGCAGTGGTGTCACGTGCTCGTCTCGGCTTCTGTCGTCGCTACCGCGACAACGTCTTCCTCGACTCGCGTCACCCTAAGATAGACAGGGTGATAGTGGTGTCACGCGCTTGTCACGGCGACCGTCGTCGCTACCGCGACGACGTCCGCCTCGACTCGCGTGACCCTAAGATAGACAGGGTGACAGTGGTGTCACGTACTCGTCTCGGCGTTCGTCGTCGCTATTGCGACGACGTCCGCCTCGACTCGCGTTATGCTAAGACAGGGTTGCAGTGGTGTCACGTGCTCGTCTTGGCGTTCGTCGTCGCTACCGCGATGACGTCCGGCTTGACTAGCGTAACCCTAAGATAGACAGGGTGGCAGTGGTGTCACGTGCTCGTCTCGGCGTCCGTCGTCGCTGCCGCGACAACTTCCGCCTCGACTCGCATCACCCTAAGATGGACAGGGTGACAGTGGTGTCATGTGCTCGAATCGGCGTCCGTCGTCGCGGTAGACAGGGTGACAGTGGTGTCATGAGCTTGTCTCAGCGTCCGTTGTCGCTACCGCGACGACGTTCGCCTCGAATCGCGTAACCCTAAGATAAACAGGGTGGCACTAGTGTCATGTGCTCGTCTCGGCATCCGTCATCGCTACCGGGATGACGTCTGCCTCGACTCGCGTTATGAGAAGACAGGGCGGCAGTGGTGTCACGTGCTCGTCTCGGCGTTCGTCGTCGCTACCGTGACGACGTCCACCTCGACAGGGTGGCAGTTGTGTCACGTGCTCATCTCGACGTCCGACGTCGCTACCGCGACGATGTCCACCTCGACTCGTGTAACCCTAAGATAGACAGGGTGACAAGGTGTCACGTGCTCGTCTCGGTGTCCATCGTTGCTAGCAAGACGACGTGCGCCTCGACTCGCGTAACCATAAGATCGACAGGGTTGCAGTGGTGTCACGTGATCGTCTCGGCGTCTGTCATCGCTACCGCGATGATGTCCGCCTCGACTCGCGTGACCCTAAGATAGACAGGGTGATAGTGGTGTCACGTGCTCGTCTCGGCGTCCGTCGTCGCGGTAGACAGGGTGACAGTGGTGTCACGTGCTTGTCTTGGCGTCCGTCGTCGCTACCGCGACGACGTCCGCCTCGACTGATGTAACCCTAAGATAAACAGGGTGGCACTGGTATCACATGCTCGTCTCGGCATCCATCGTCGCTACCGCGATGACGTCCGCCTCGACTCGCGTTACGATAAGACAGGGTGGCAGTGGTGTCACGTGCTCGTCTCCGTGTTCATCGTCGCTACCGCGACGACATCCGCCTCGACTGGCGTAACCCTAAGATAGACAGGGTGGCAGTGGTGTCACGTGCTCGTCTCAGCATCCGACGTCGCTACCGCGATGACGTCCACCTCGACTCGCGTAACCCTAAGATAGACGGGGTGACAGTGGTGTCACGTGCTTGTCTCGGTGTCCGTCGTTGCTAGCGAAACGATGTCCACCTTGACTCGCATAACCCTAGGATAGACAGGGTGGCAGTGGTGTCACTTGCTCGTCTTGGCGTCCGTCGTCGCTACCGCGATGACTTCCGCCTCGGCTCGCGTAACCCTAAGATAAACAGAGTGGCACTGGTGTCACGTGCTCGTCTCGGCATCCGTCGTCGCTACCGCGATGATGTCCGCCTTGACTCGCGTTACGATAAGACAGGGTGGCAGTGGTGTCACGTGCTCGTCTTGGTGTTCATCGTCGCTACCGCGACGACGTCCGCCTCAACTGGCGTAACCCTAAGATAGACAGGGTGGCAGTGGTGTCACGTGCTTGTCTTGGCGTCCGACGTCGCTACCACGACAACGTCCACCTCGACTCGCGTAACCCTAAGATAGACGAGGTGACAGTGGTGTCATGTGCTCGTCTTGGTGTCCGTCGTCGCTACCGCGACGACCTCCACCTCAACTCGAGTGACCCTAAAATAGACAGGGTGGCAGTGGTGTCACGTGCTTGTCTCGGTGTCCGTCGTCGCTACCGCAACGACGTCTGCCTCGACTCGCATCCCCTAAGATAGACAGGCTGACATTGGTGTCACGTGCTCGTCTTTGCGTCCGTCATCGCTACCGCGACGACGTCCGCCTTGACTCGCGTTACGCTAAAACAGGTTGGCAGTGGTGTCATGTGTTTGTCTCGGCATCCTTCGTCGCTACCGCGACGATGTCCGCCTCGACTCGCGTGACCCTAAGATAGATAGGGTGACAGTGGTGTCACGTGCTCGTCTCGGCATCCGTGGTCGCGGTAGACATGGTGACAGTGGTGTCACGTGCTCGTCTCGGCATCCATCGTCGCTACCGCGATGATGTCCGCCTCGACTATCATTACGATAATACAGGGTGGCAGTGGTGTCACGTGCTCGTCTGGGTGTTCATCAACGCTACCACGACGACATCCGCCTCGACTCGCGTAACCCTAAGATAGACAGGGTGCAGTTATGTCACGTGCTCGTCTCGGTGTCCGCTGTCGCTACCGCGACGACGTCCACCTCGACTCACGTAACCCATAAGATAGACGGGGTAACAGTGGTGTCACGTGCTTGTCTCGGTGTCCATCGTTGCTTGTGAGACGACGTCCGCCTCGACTCGCGTAACCATAAGATAGACAGGGTGGCAGTGGTGTCACGTGCTCGTCTCGGCGTCCCGTCGTCGCTACCACGACGACGTCCGCCTCGACTCGCGTCACCCTAAGATAGACAGGGTGACAGTGGTGTCATGTGCTCGTCTTGGCGTCCGTCGTCGCTACCGCGATGACGTCCGCCTTGACACACGTTACGCTAAGACAGGGTGGCAGTGGTGTCATGTGTTCGTCTCGGCGTGCTTCGTCGCTACCGCGACGACATCCACCTCGACTCTCGTAACCCTAAGATAGACAGGGTGGCAGTGGTGTCACGTGCTCGTCTCGGCATCCGACGTCGCTACCGCGACGACGTCCACCTCGACTCGCGTAACCCTAAGATGGACGGTGTGACAGTAGTGTCACGTGCTCGTCTCGGTGTCCGTCGTTGCTAGCGAGACGACGTCCGCCTCGACTCGCGTAACCCTAAGATAGACAGGGTGGCAGTGGTGTCCCGTGCTCGTCTCGGCGTCCGTTGTCGCTACCGCGACGATGTCCACCTCGACTCGCGTGACCCTAAGATAAACAGGGTGGCAGTATTGTGACGTGCTTGTCTCGGCGTCCGTCATCGCTACCGCGAAGATGTCCGCCTCGACTCGCCTGACCCTAAGATAGACTGGGTGACAGTGGTGTCACGTGCTTGTCTCGGTGTCCGTCGTCACTACCGTGATGACGTCCGCCTCGACTCGCGTGACCCTAAAATAGACAGGGTGGCAGTGGT
Organism: Thinopyrum elongatum; assembly: GCA_011799875.1. Lineage (NCBI taxonomy): Eukaryota > Viridiplantae > Streptophyta > Magnoliopsida > Poales > Poaceae > Thinopyrum > Thinopyrum elongatum. Next base: position 125,936,700 of record CM022300.1, read on the forward strand.
GTCACGTGCTCGTCTCGGCGTCCGTCGTCGCTACCGCGACTACGTCTTCCTCGACTCGCGTCACCCTAAGATAGACAGGGTGATAGTGGTGTCACGTGGTCGTCTCGTCGTCCGTCGTCGCTACAGCGACGATGTCCGCCTCGACTCGCGTGACTCTAGGATAGACAGGGTGACAGTGGTGTCACGTACTCGTCTCGGCATTCGTCATCGCTATTGCGACGATCTCCGCCTCGACTCGCGTTACGCTAAGACAGGGTTGCAGTGGTGTCATGTGCTCGTCTCGGTGTTCGTCGTCGCTACCGCGACGATGTTCGCCTCAACTCGCGTAACCCTCAGATAGACAGGGTGGCAGTGGTCTCACGTGCTTGTCTCGGTGTCCGTCGTCGCTACTGCGACAACGTCTGCCTCGACTCACGTCACCCTAAGATAGACAGGGTGGCAGTGGTGTCACGTGCTCGTCTCGGCGTCCGTCGTCGCGGTAGACAGGGTGACAGTGGTGTCACGTGCTCGTCTCGGTGTTCGTCGTCGCTACAACGATGACGTCTGCCTCGACTCACGTAACCCTAAGATAAACGGGGTGGCACTAGTGTCACGTGCTTGTCTCGGCATCCGTCGTCGCTACCGTGATGACGTCCGCCTCTACTAGCATTACGATTATACAGGGTGGCAGTGGTGTCACGTGCTCGTCTAGGTGTTCATCATCGCTACCGCGACGACGTCCGCCTCGACTCGCGTAACCCTAAGATAGACAGGGTGGCAATGGTGTCACGTGCTCGTCTCGGCGTCCGACGTCGCTACCGCGATGATGTCCACCTCGACTCGCGTAACCCTAAGATAGAGGGGGTAACAATGGTGTCACGTGCTTGTCTCGGTGTCCAGCGTTGCTTGCGAGACGACGTCCGCCTCGACTCGCGTAACCCTAGGATAGACAGGGTGACAGTGGTGTCACGTACTCGTCTCGGCGTTCGTCGTCGCTACCGCGACGACGTCCGCCTCGACTCACTTACGCTAAGACAGGGTTTGCAGTGGTGCACGTGCTCGTCCGGCGTTCGTCGTCGCTACCGCGACGACGTTCGCCTCAACTCGCGTAACCTAAGATAGACAGGGTGGCAGTGGTCTCACGTGGTTGTCTTGGCGTCGCTCGTCGCTACTCGACAACGTCGGCCTCGCCTCGCGTCACCCTAAGATAGACAGTGACAGTGGTGTCACGTGCTCGTCTCGTCGTCCGTCGTCACGGTAGACAGGTTGACAGTGGTGTCACATGTCGTTCGGTGTCTGTCGTCCGCTAACGCGACGACGTCCGCCTCGACTCTCGTAACCCTAAGATAAACAGGGTGGCACTGGTGCCACGTACCGTCTCGGCATCCAGCGTCACTACCAGTGATGTTCCGCCTCGACTAGCATTACGATAAGACAGGATGGCAGTAGTGTCACTGCTCGTCTTGGCGTTCATCGTCGCTACCGTGATGACGTCCGCCTCGACTCGCGTAACCCTAAGATAGACAGGGTGACAGTGTGTCACGTGCTCGTCTCGGCATCCAACGTCGCTATGCGATGACGTCCACCTCGACTCGCGTAACCCTAAGATAGACGGGGTGACAGTGTGTCACGTGCTCGTCTCGGTGTCCGTCTTGCTAGCGAGACGACGTCCGCCTCGACTCACGTAACCCGAAGATAGACAGGGTGGCAGTGGTGGTGTCCCGTGATCGTCTCGGCGTCCGTCGTTTACCGCGACGATGTCCGCCTCGACTCGCGTGACCTAAGATAGACAGGGTCGGCAGTGGGTGTGACGTCCTCTCTCGGCGTCCGTCATCGTTACCGCGATGACGTCCGCCTGACTCGCGTGACCCTAAGATAGACTGGTGACAGTGGTGTCACGTGCTTGTCTCGGTGTCCTTCGTCACTACGTGATGACGTCCGCCTCGACTCCGTGACAATAAATAGACAGGGTGGCAGTTGGGTCCACGTGCTCGTCTCCGGCGTCCTTCCGTCGCTACGCTACTACGTCTTCCTCGACTCGCGTCACCCTAAGATAGACAGGGTGATAGTGGTGTCACGTGGTCGTCTCGTCGTCCGTCGTCGCTACAGCGACGATGTCCGCCTCGACTCGCGTGACTCTAGGATAGACAGGGTGACAGTGGTGTCACGTACTCGTCTCGGCATTCGTCATCGCTATTGCGACGATCTCCGCCTCGACTCGCGTTACGCTAAGACAGGGTTGCAGTGGTGTCATGTGCTCGTCTCGGTGTTCGTCGTCGCTACCGCGACGATGTTCGCCTCAACTCGCGTAACCCTCAGATAGACAGGGTGGCAGTGGTCTCACGTGCTTGTCTCGGTGTCCGTCGTCGCTACTGCGACAACGTCTGCCTCGACTCACGTCACCCTAAGATAGACAGGGTGGCAGTGGTGTCACGTGCTCGTCTCGGCGTCCGTCGTCGCGGTAGACAGGGTGACAGTGGTGTCACGTGCTCGTCTCGGTGTTCGTCGTCGCTACAACGATGACGTCTGCCTCGACTCACGTAACCCTAAGATAAACAGGGTGGCACTAGTGTCACGTGCTTGTCTCGGCATCCGTCGTCGCTACCGTGATGACGTCCGCCTCTACTAGCATTACGATTATACAGGGTGGCAGTGGTGTCACGTGCTCGTCTAGGTGTTCATCATCGCTACCGCGACGACGTCCGCCTCGACTCGCGTAACCCTAAGATAGACAGGGTGGCAATGGTGTCACGTGCTCGTCTCGGCGTCCGACGTCGCTACCGCGATGATGTCCACCTCGACTCGCGTAACCCTAAGATAGAGGGGGTAACAATGGTGTCACGTGCTTGTCTCGATGTCCAGCGTTGCTTGCGAGACGACGTCCGCCTCGACTCGCGTAACCCTAGGATAGACAGGGTGACAGTGGTGTCACGTACTCGTCTCGGCGTTCGTCGTCGCTACCGCGACGACGTCCGCCTCGACTCACGTTACGCTAAGACAGGGTTGCAGTGGTGTCACGTGCTCGTCCCGGCGTTCGTCGTCGCTACCGCGACGACGTTCGCCTCAACTCGCGTAACCCTAAGATAGACAGGGTGGCAGTGGTCTCACGTGGTTGTCTTGGCGTCCGTCGTCGCTACTTCGACAACGTCGGCCTCGCCTCGCGTCACCCTAAGATAGACAGGGTGACAGTGGTGTCACGTGCTCGTCTCGTCGTCCGTCGTCACGGTAGACAGGTTGACAGTGGTGTCACATGCTCGTCTCGGTGTCTGTCGTCGCTAACGCGACGACGTCCGCCTCGACTCTCGTAACCCTAAGATAAACAGGGTGGCACTGGTGCCACGTACTCGTCTCGGCATCCAGCGTCACTACCACGATGATGTCCGCCTCGACTAGCATTACGATAAGACAGGATGGCAGTAGTGTCACGTGCTCGTCTTGGCGTTCATCGTCGCTACCGTGATGACGTCCGCCTCGACTCGCGTAACCCTAAGATAGACAGGGTGACAGTGGTGTCACGTGCTCGTCTCGGCATCCAACGTCGCTACTGCGATGACGTCCACCTCGACTCGCGTAACCCTAAGATAGACGGGGTGACAGTGGTGTCACGTGCTCGTCTCGGTGTCCGTCGTTGCTAGCGAGACGACGTCCGCCTCGACTCACGTAACCCTAAGATAGACAGGGTGGCAGTGGTGTCCCGTGCTCGTCTCGGCGTCCGTCGTCGTTACCGCGACGATGTCCGCCTCGACTCGCGTGACCCTAAGATAGACAGGGTGGCAGTGGTGTGACGTCCTCGTCTCGGCGTCCGTCATCGTTACCGCGATGACGTCCGCCTCGACTCGCGTGACCCTAAGATAGACTTGGTGACAGTGGTGTCACGTGCTTGTCTCGGCGTCCGTCATCGCTAGCGCGTTGACGTCTGCCTCGAGTCGCGTGACCCTAAAATAGATAGTTTGGCAGTGGTGTCACGTGCTCGTCTCGGCGTCCGTCGTCGCTACCGCGATGACGTCTTCCTCACCTCGCGTCACCCTAGGATTGACAGGGTGACAGTGGTGTCACGTGCTCGTCTCATTGTCCATCGTCGCTACCGCGACGATGTCCGCCTCGACTCGCGTGACCCTAGGATAGACAGGGTGACAGTGGTGTCACGTACTCATCTCGGCGTTCGTCGTCGCTATTGCGACGATCTCCACCTCGACTCGTGTTACGCTAAGACAGGGTTGCAGTGGTGTCACGTGCTCGTATCGGCGTTCTTCGTCGCTACCGTGACGACGTCCGCCTCAACTCGCGTGACCCTAAGATAGACAGGTTGGCAATGGTCATACGTGCTTTTCTCGGCGTCCGTCGTTGCTACTGCGACAATGTCTGCCTCGACTCGCGTAACCCTAAGATAGACAGGGTGGCAGTGGTGTCACGTGCTCGTCTCGGCGTCCGACGTCGCTACCGCGATGATGTCCACCTCGACTCGCGTAACCCTAAGATAGACGGGGTAACAATGGTGTCACGTGCTTGTCTCGGTGTCCAGCGTTGCTTGCGAGACGACGTCCGCCTCGACTCGCGTAACCCTAGGATAGACAGGGTGACAGTGGTGTCACGTACTCGTCTCGGCGTTCGTCGTCGCTACCGCGACGACGTCCGCCTCGACTCACGTTACACTAAGACAGGGTTGCAGTGGTGTCACGTGCTCGTCTCGGCGTTAGTCGTCGCTACCGCGATGACGTTCGCCTCAACTCGCGTAACCCTAAGATAGACAGGGTGGCAGTTGTCTCACGTCGTTGTCTCGGCGTCCGTCGTCGCTACTGCGACAACGTCGGCCTCGCCTCGCGTCACCCTAAGATAGACAGGGTGACAGTGGTGTCACGTGCTCGTCTCGGCGTCCGTCGTCACGGTAGACAGGTTGACAGTGGTGTCACATGCTCGTCTCGGTGTCTGTCGTAGCTGACGCGACGACGTCCGCCTCGACTCTCGTAACCCTAAGATAAACAGGGTGGCACTGGTGCCACGTACTCGTCTCGGCATCCAGCGTCACTACCACGATGATGTCCGCCTCGACTAGCATTACGATAAGACAGGATGGCAGTAGTGTCACGTGCTCGTCTTGGCGTTCATCGTCGCTACCGCGATGACGTCCGCCTCGACTCGCGTAACCCTATGATAGACAGGGTGACAGTGGTGTCACGTGCTCGTCTCGGCATCCAACGTCGCTACTGCGATGACGTCCACCTCGACTCGCGTAACCCTAAGATAGACGGGGTGACAGTGGTGTCACGTGCTCGTCTCGGTGTCCGTCGTTGCTAGCGGGACGACGTCCGCCTCGACTCACGTAACCCTAAGATAGACAGGGTGGCAGTGGTGTCCCGTGCTCGTCTCGGCGTCCGTCGTCGCTACCGCGACGATGTCCGCCTCGACTCGCGTGACCCTAAGATAGACAGGGTGACAGTGGTGTCACGTGCTTGTCTCGGTGTTCGTCGTCGCGGTAGACAGGGTGACAGTGGTGTCACGTGCTCGTCTCGTCGTTCGTCGTCGCTATGACGACGACGTCTGCCTCGACTCGCGTTATGATAAGACAGGGTGGTAGTGGTGTCACGCGCTTCTCTCTGCGTCCGTCGTCGCTACCACGATGACGTCCGCCTCGACTCGCGGTACGATCAGACACGGTGACAGTGGTGTCACGTGCTCATCTCGGCGTCCGTCGTCGCTACCACGACGACGTCCGCCTCGACTCGCGTTATGATAAGACAGGGTGGTAGTGGTGTCACGCGCTTGTCTCGGAGTCCGTCGTCGCGGTAGACAGGGTGGCAGCGGTGTCATGTGCTCATCTTGGCGTCCGTCATCGCTACCGCGACGACGTCCGCCTTGACTCGCGTTACACTAAGACACGGTGCCAGTGGTGTCATGTGGTCATCTTGGCGGACGTCGTCGCTGTCCATCGTCACTACCGCGACGACGTCCGCCTTGACTCGCATTACGCTAAGACAGGGTGGCAGTGGTGTCATGTGTTCGTCTCGGCGTCCTTCGTCGCTACCGCGACGATGTCCGCCTCGACTCGCATTACGCTAAGATAGGGTGGCAGTGGTGTCACGTGCTCGTCTCGGCGTCCGTCGTCGCTACCGCGACGACATCTGCCTCGACTCGCGTAACCCTATGATAGGCAGGGTGGCAGTGGTGTCACGTGCTCGTCTCGTCGTCCATCATCGCTACCACGATGACGTCCGCCTCGACTCGCGTTATGATAAGACAGGGTGGCAGTGGTGTCACGTGCTCATCTCAGCGTTCATCGTCGCTACCGCGACGACGTCCGCCTCGACTCCCGTAACCCTAAGATAGACAGGGTGGCAGTGGTGTCACGTGCTTGTCTCGGCGTCCGACGTCGCGACCGCGACGACGTCCACCTCGACTCACGTGCTCGTCTCTGTGTCCGTCGTCGCTAGCGAGACGACGTCCGCCTCGACTCGCGTAACCATAAGATATACAGGGTGACAGTGGTGTCATGTCCTCGTCTCGGCGTCCGTCGTCGCTACCGCGATGACGTCCGCCTTGACTCACGTGACCCTAAGATAGACATGATGGCAGTGGTGTCACGTGCTCGTCTCGGCGTCTGTCGTCGCTACCGCGACATAGTCCGCTTCGACTCGCGTGACCCTAAGATAAACTGGGTGACAGTGGTGTCACGTGCTCATCTCGGCGTCCGTCGTCGCTACCGCGAAGACGTCCGCCTCGACTCACGTGACCCTAAAATAGACAGGGTGGCAGTGGTGTCACGTGCTCGTCTCGGCGTCCGTCGTCGCTACCGCGACGATGTGCGCCTCGACTCGCGTCACCCTAAGATAGACAGGGTGACAGTGGTGTCACATGCTCGTCTCAGCGTCCGTCGTCGCTACCGCGTCGACGTCCAACTCGACTCGCGTGACCCTAAGATAGACAGGGTGACAGTGGTGCCACGTACTCGTCTCGGCGTTCGTCGTCGCTATTGCGACGATGTCCGCCTCGACTCGCGTTACGCTAAGACAGGGTTGCAGTGGTGTCACGTGCTCGTCTCGGCGTTCGTCATCGCTACCGCGATGACGTCCGCCTTGACTCGTGTAACCCTAAGATAGACAGGGTGGCAGTGGTGTCACGTGCTCGTCTCGGTGTCCGTCGTCGCGGGCATCAACTCGCGTGACCCTAAGATAGACAGGGTGGCAGTGGTGTCACGTGCTCGTCTCGGCGTCTGTCGTCGCTACCGCGATGACGTCCGCCTCGACTCGCGTAACCTTAAGATAGACAGGGTGACAGTGGTGTCACGTGCTCGTCTTGGCATCCGTCGTCGCTAAAACGACGACGTCCGCGGCGACTCGCGTTAGGATAAGAGAGGGTGGCATTGGTGTCACGCGCTTGTCTCGACGTCCGTCGTCGCTACCGCGACGACGTCCACCTTGACTGGCGTTATGCTAAGACACGGTCGCAGTGGTGTCACGTGCTTGTCTTGGCGTCCGTCCTCGCTACCACGACGACGTCCGCCTTTACTTGCATTACGCTAAGACAAGGTGGCAGTGGTGTCACGTGATCATCTCGGTGTCCGTCGTCGCTACCGCAATGATGTCCGCCTCGACTCGCGTGACCCTAAGATAGACAGGGTGACAGTGGTGTCACGTGCTTGTCTCGGTGTTCGTCGTCGCGGTAGACAGGGTGACAGTGGTGTCACGTGCTCGTCTTGGCGTTCGTCGTCGCTACCGCGATGACGTCCGCCTCGACTTGCGTAACCCTAAGATAAACAGGGTGGTACTGGTGTCACGTGCTCGTCTCGGCATCCGTCATCGATACCGCGATGACGTCCGCCTTGACTCGCATTACTATAAGATAGGGTGGCATTGGTGTCACGTGCTCGTCTCGGCGTTCGTCGTCGCTACCGCGACGACGTCCGCCTCGACTCGCGTAACCCTTAGATAGACAGGGTGGCAGTTGTGTCACGTGCTCGTCTCGGCGTCTGACGTCGCTACCGCGATGACGTCCACCTTGACTCGCGTAACCCTAAGATAGACGGGGTGACAATGGTGTCACGTGCTCTTCTCTGTGTCCGTCGTTGCATGCGAGCCGACGTCCACCTCAACTCTCGTAACCCTAAGATAGACAGGGTGGCAGTGGTGTCACGTGCTCGTCTCGGCGTCCGTCGTCGCTACCGTGACAAAGGTCTGCCTCGACTCGCGTGACCCTAAGATAGACAGGGTGGCAGTGGTGTCACGTGCTCGTCTCGGCGTCCATCATCGCAACCGCGATGATGTCCGCCTCGACTCGCGTGACCCTAAGATAGACTGGGTGACAGTGGTGTCACGTGCTCGTCTCGGCGTCCGTCGTCGCTACCGCGACGACGTCCGCCTCGACTCGCGTCACCCTAAGATAGATAGGGTGACAATGGTATCACGTGCTCGTCTCGGCATCCGTCGTCGCTACCATGATGATGTCCGCCTCGACTCGCGTGACCCTAAGATAGACAGGGTGACAGTAGTGTCACGTACTCGTCTCAGCGTTCGTCGTCGCTATTGCGACGACGTCCGCCTCGACTCGCGTTACGCTAAGACCGGGTTGCAGTGTTGTCACATGCTCGTCTCAGCGTCAGTCGTCGCTACCGTGACGACGTCCTACTCGACTCGCGTGACCCTAAGATAGACAGGGTGATAGTGGTGTCACGTACTCGTCTCGGCGTTCGTCGTTGCTATTGCGACGATGTCCGCCTCGACTCGCGTTACGCTAAGACAGGGTTGCAGTGGTGTCACGTGCTCGTCTCGGCGTTCGTCGTCGCTACCGCGATAACGTCCGCCTTGACTCGTGTAACCCTAAGATAGATAGGGTGGCAGTGGTGTCACGTGCTCGTCTCGGCATCCGTCATCGCTACCGCGACGACATCCGCCTCGACTCACATAACCCTAAGATAGACAGGGTGGCAGTGGTGTCACGTGCTCGTCTCGGCGTTCGTCGTCACTACCGCGATGACGTCCGCCTCGACTCGCGTAACCCTAAGATAGACAGGGTGACAGTGGTGTCACGTGCTCGTCTCGCCGTCCGTCGTCGCTACCACGACGACGTCCGCGTTGATTCGCGTTACGATAAGACAGGGTGGCAGTGGTGTCACGCGCTTGTCTCGATGTCCGTCGTCGCTACAGCGACGACGTCCACCTTGACTCGTGTTACGCTAGGACACGGTCGCAGTGGTGTCACGTGCTTGTCTTTGCATCCGTATTCGCTACCGCGACGACGTCCGCCTTTACTCGTGTTACACTAAGATAGGGTGGCAGTGGTGTCACGTGTTCGTCTCGGTGTCCGTCGTCGCTACCGCGACGACGTCTGCCTCGACTAGCGTAACCCTAAGATAGACAGGGTGACAGTGGTGTCACGTGCTTGTCTCGGTGTTCGTCGTCGCGGTAGACAGGGTGACAGTGGTGTCACGTGCTTGTCTTGGCGTCCGTCGTCGCTACCGCGATGACGTCCGCCTCGACTAGCGTAACCCTAAGATAAACAGGGGGGCACTGGTGTCACGTGCTCGTCTCGGCATCCGTCATTGCTACCGCGATGACGTCCGCCTCGACTCGCGTTACAATAAGACAGGGTGGCAGTGGTGTCACGTGCTTGTCTCAGCATCCGTCGTTGCTGCCGTGACGCTGTCCGCCTCGACTCGCGTAACCCTAAGATAGACAGGGTGGCAGTGGTGTCACGTGCTTATCTCGGCGTCCGTCATCGCTACCACGACGATGTCCTCCTCGTCTCGCGTCACCCTAAGATAGACAGGGTGACAATGGTGTCACGTGCTCGTCTTGGCGTCCGTCGTCGCTACCGCAACGACGTCCGCCTTGACTCGCGTTACGCTAAGACAGGGTGGCAGTTGTGTCATGTGTTCGTCTCGGCGTCCTTCGTCGCTACCGCGACGACGTCCACCTCGACTCGTGTGATCCTAAGATAGATAGGGTGACAGTGGTGTCACGTGCTCGTCTCGGCGTCCGTCGTCACGGTAGACAAGGTGACAGTGGTGTCACGTGCTCGTCTCGGCGTCCTTCGTCGTGACCGCGATGACGTCCGCCTCGACTCGCGTAACCCTAAGATAGACGGGGTGACAGTGGTGTCACGTGCTCGTCTCGGTGTCCGTCGTCGCTAGCGAGACGACGTTCGCCTCGACTCGCCTAACCCTAAGATAGACAGGGTGGCAGTGGTGTCACATGCTCGTCTCGGTGTCCGTCGTCGCTACCACGACGACGTCCACCTCGACTCGCGTGACCCTAAGATAGACAGGGTGGCAGTGGTGTCACGTGCTCGTCTCGGCGTCCGTCGTCGCTACCGTGATGATGTCCGCCTCGACTCGCGTGACCGTAAGATAGACTAGGTGACAGTGGTGTCACGTGCTCGTCTCGGCGTCCGTCGTCGCTACCGCGACGATGTCCGCCTCGACTCGCGTGACCCTAAAATAGACAGGGTGGCAGTGGTGTCACGTGCTCATCTCGGTGTCCGTCATCGCTACCGCGATGATGTCTGCCTCGACTCACGTAACCCTAAGATAAATAGGGTGGCACTGGTGTCACGTGCTCGTCTCGGCATCCTTCGTCGCTACCGCGATGACGTCCGCCTCGACTCGTGTTACGATAAGACAGGGTGGCAGTGGTGTCACGTGCTCATCTCAGAGTTCATCGTCGCTACCGCGACGACGTCCGCCTCGACTCGCGTAACCCTAAGATAGATAGGGTGGCAGTGGTGTCACGTGCTCGTCTCAGCGTCCGACGTCGGTACCGCGACGACGTCCACCTCGACTCACGTAACCCTAAGATAGAGGGGGTGACAGTGGTGTCACGTGCTCGTCTCGGTGTCCGTCGTCGCTAGCGAGACGATGTCCGCCTCGACTCGCGTAACCCTAAGATAGACAGGGTGACAGTGGTGTCATGTCCTCGTGTCGGCGTCCGTCGTCGCTACCGCAATGACGTCCGCCTCGACTCGCGTGACCCTAAGATAGACATGGTGGCAGTGGTGTCACGTGCTCGTCTCGGCGTCCGTCGTCGCTACCGTGACGTAGTCCGCTTCGACTCGCGTGACCCTAAGATAGACTGGGTGACAGTGGTGTCACGTGCTCGTCTTGGCGTCCGTCGTCGCTACCGCGAAGATGTCCGCCTCGACTCACGAGACCCTAAAATAGACAGGGTGGCAGTGGTGTCACGTGCTCGTCTCGGCGTCCGTCGTCGCTACCGCGATGATGTCCGCCTCGACTCACGTCACCCTAAGATAGACAGTGGTGTCACATGCTCATCTCAGCGTCCGTCGTCGCTACCGCGACGACGTCCAACTCGACTCGCGTGACCCTAAGATAGACAGGGTGACAGTGGTGTCACGTACTCGTCTCGGCGTTCGTCGTCACTAATACGATGATGTCCGCCTCGACTCGCGTTACGCTAAGACAGGGTTGCAGTGGTGTCACGTGCTCGTCTCAGCGTTCGTCGTCGCTACCGCGATGACGTCCGCCTTGACTCGTGTAACCCTAAGATAGATAGGGTGGCAGTGGTGTCACGTGCTCATCTCGGCGTCCGTCGTCGCTACCGCGATGACGTCCGCCTCAACTCGCGTGACCCTAAGATAGACAGGATGACAGTGGTGTCACGTGCTCGTCTCGGCGTGCGTCGTCGCTACCGCGACGATGTCCGCCTCGAATCACATAACCCTAAGATAGACAGGGCGGCAGTGGTGTCACGTGCTTGTCTCGGCGTTCGTCGTCACTACCGCGATGATGTCCGCCTCGACTCGCGTAACCCTAAGATAGACAGGGTGGCAGTGGAGTCACGTGCTCGTCTCGGCGTCCGTCGTCGCTACCGCGACGACGTCCGCCTCGACTCACATAACCCTAAGATAGACAGGGTGGCAGTGGTGTCACGTGCTTGTCTCGGCGTTCGTCGTCACTACCGCGATGACGTCCGCCTCGACTCGCGTAACCCTAAGATAGACAGGGTGACAGTGGTGTCACGTGCTCGTCTTGGCGTACGTCGTCGCTACCACGACGACGTCTGCGTCGATTCGCGTTACGATAAGAGAGGGTGGCAGTGGTGTCACGCGCTTGTCTCGACGTCCGTCGTCGCTACCGCGACGACGTCCACCTTGACTCGCGTTACGCTAAGACACGGTCGCAGTGGTGTCACGTGCTTGTCTTGGCATCCGTATTCGCTACCGCGACGATGTCCGCCTTTACTCGTGTTACGCTAAGACAGGGTGGCAGTGGTGTCACGTGCTTGTCTCGGTGTTCGTCATCGCGGTAGACAGGGTGACAGTGGTGTCACATGCTCGTCTTGGCGTCCGTCGTCGCTACCGCGATGACTCCTGCCTCGACTCGCGTTACGATAAGACAAGGTGGCAGTGGTGTCACGTGCTCGTCTCGGCGTTCGTCGTTGCTACCGCAACGACGTCCGCCTCGACTCGCGTAACCCTAAGATAGACAGGATTGCAGTGGTGTCACGTGCTCGTCTCAGCGTCCGTTGTCGCTGCCGTGTCGCTGTCAGCCTTGACTCGCGTAACCCAAAGATAGACAGGGTAGCAGTGGTGTCATATGCTTATCTCGGCGTCCGTCGTCGCTACCACGACGACGTCTGCCTTGACTCGCGTGACCCTAAGATCGACTAGGTGATAGTGGTGTCACGTGCTCGTCTCGGCGTCCGTCGTCGCTACCGCGACGATGTCCGCCTCGACCCGCGTGACCCTAAAATAGACAGGGTAGCAGTGGTGTCTCGTGCTCGTCTCGGCGTCCGTCGTCGCTAGCGCGACGATGTCTGCCTCTACTCGCGTCACCCTAAGATATACAGGGTGACAATGGTGTCACGTGCTCGTCTTGGCGTCAGCCGTCGCTACCGCGACGACGTCCGGCTTGACTCGCGTTACGCTAAGATAGGGTGGCAATTGTGTCATGTGTTCATCTCGGCGTCCTTCGTCGCTACCGCGACGACGTCCACCTCGACTCGTGTGATCCTAAGATAGATAGGGTGACAGTGGTGTCACGTGCTCGTCTCGGCGTCCGTCGTCGTGGTAGACAAGGTGACAGTGGTGTCACGTGCTCGTCTCTGCGTCCTTCGTCGTGACCGCGACGATGTCTGCCTCGACTCGCGTAACCCTAAGATAGACGGGGTGACAGTTGTTTCACGTGCTTGTCTCGGTGTCCATCGTCGCTAGAGAGACGACGTCCGCCTTGACTCGCCTAACCCTAAGATAGACAAGGTGGCAGTGGTGTCACATGCTCGTCTCGGTGTCCGTCGTCGCTACCGCGACGACGTCCACCTCGACTCGCGTGACCCTAAGATAGACAGGGTGGCAGTGGTGTCACGTGCTCGTCTTGGCGTCCGTCGTCGCTACCGCGATGATGTCCGCCTCGACTCGCGGGACCGTAAGACAGACTGGGTGACAGTGGTGTCACGTGCTTGTCTCGGTGTTCGTCTCGACTCGTGTAACCCTAAGATAGACAGGGTGACAGTGGTGTTATGTGCTCGTCTCGGCGTCCGTCGTCTCTACCGCGACGACGTCCGCCTCGACTCACGTGACCCTAAAATAGACAGGGTGGCAGTGGTGTCACGTGCTCGTCTCAGTGTCCGTCGTCGCTACAGCGATGATGTCTTCCTCGACTCGCGTCACCCTAAGATAGACAGGGTGACAGTGGTGTCACGTGCTCGTCTCGGCGTTCGTCGTCGCTATTGCGACGGCATCCGCCTAGACTCGCGTGACCCTAAGATAGACAGGGTGACAATGGTGTCACGTACTCGTCTCGGCGTTCGTCGTCGCTATTGCGACGGCGTCCGCCTCGACTTGCGTTACACTAAGACAGGGTGGCAGTGGTGTCACGTGCTCGTCTCGGCGTCCGTCGTCGCTACTGCGACAACGTCCGCCTCGACTCGCGTCACCCTAAGATAGACAAGGTGACAGTGGTGTGACGTGCTTGTTTCAGCATCCGTCGTCGCGGTAGGCAGGGTGACAGTGGTGTCACGTGCTCGTCTCGGTGTCCGTCATCGCTACCGCGATGACGTCCGCCTCGACTCGCGTAACCCTAAGATAAACAGGGTGGCACTGGTGTCACGTGCTCGTCTCGGCATCCGTCGTCGCTACCGCGATGATGTCCGCCTCGACTCGCGTTACGATAAGACAGGGTGGCAGTTGTGTCACTTGCTCGTCTTGGCGTTTGTCGTCGCTACCACGACAATGTCCGCCTCGAATCGAGTAACCCTAAGATAGACAGGGTGGCAGTTGTGTCACGTGCGCATCTCGGTGTCCGACGTCCCTACCGCGATGACGTCCACCTCGACTCGCGTAACCCTAAGATAGACAGGGTGACAGTGGTGTCACGTGCTCGTCTTGGTGTCTATCGTTGCTAGCAAGACGACGTCCGCCTCGACTCGCGTAACCCTAAGATAGACAGGGTGGCAGTGGTGTCACGTGCTCGTCTCGGCGTCCGTCGTCGCTACCGCGACGATGTCCGCCTCGACTCGTGTGACCCTAAGATAGACAGGGTGGCAGTAGTGTCACGTGCTCGTCTCGGCGTCCGTCGTCGCTTCCACGATGACGTCCACCTCGACTCGCGTGACCCTAAGATAGATTGGGTGACAATGGTGTCACGTGCTCATCTCGGCGTCCGTCGTCGCTACCACGATGACGTCCGCCTCGACTCGCGTGACCCTAAGATAGACAGGGTGACAGTGGTGTCACGTACTCGTCTCGGCGTTCGTCGTCGCTATTGCGACAATGTCCGCCTTGACTCGCGTTACGCTAAGATAGGGTTGTAGTGGTGTCACGTGCTCGTCTCGGTGTTCGTCGTCGCTACGGCGACGACGTCCGCCTCGACTCGCGTTACGATAAGATAGGGGGGCAGTGGTGTCATGCGCTTGTCTAGGCGTCTCTCGTCGCTACCGCGACGACATCCGGCTCGACTCGCGTTACGATAAGACACGGTGACAGTGGTGTCACGTGCTCATCTCGGCGTCCGTCGTCGCTACCACGACGACGTCCGCCTCGACTCGCATTACGATAAGACAGGTTGGCAGTGGTGTCATGCGCTTGTCTCGGTGTCCGTCGTCGCTACCGCGACGACGTCCGCCTTGACTCGCGTTACGCTAAGACATGGTGGCAGTGGTGTCACGTGCTCATCTTGGTGTCCATCGTCGCTACCGCGACGACGTCCGCCTCGACTTGCATGGCCCTAAAATAGACAGGGTGGCAGTGGTGTCACGTGCTTGTCTCGGCGTCCGTCGTCGCTATCGCGATGACGTCCGCCTCGACTCGCGTCACCCTAAGATAGACAGGGTGACAGTGGTGTCACATGCTCGTCTCAGCGTCCATCGTCGCTACCGCGACGACGTCCAACTCGACTCGTGTGACCCTAAGATAGACAGGGTGACAGAGGTGTCACATACTCGTCTCGGCGTTCGTCGTCGCTATTGTGACGATGTCCGCCTCGACTCGCGTTACGCTAAGACAGGGTTGTAGTGGTGTCACGTGCTCGTCTCGGCGTTTGTCGTCGCTACCGTGATGACGTCCGCTTCGACTCGTGTAACCCTAAGATAGACAGGGTGGCAGTGGTGTCACGTGCTTGTATAGGCGTCCGTCGTCGCTACCGCGACGATGTTCGCCTCGACTCGCGTGACCCTAAGATAGACAGGGTGACAGTGGTGTCACGTGTTCGTGTCGGCGTCCATCGTCGCTACCGTGACGACGTCCTCCTCGACTCACATAACCCTAAGATAGACAGGGTGGCAGTGGTGTCATGTGCTCGTCTCGGCGTCCGTCGTCGCTACCGTGATGACGTCCGCCTCAACTCGCGTAACCCTAAGATAGACAGGGTGACAGTGGTGTCACATGCTCGTCTCGGCGTCCGTCGTCGCTACCACGACGACGTCCGCCTCGACTCGCGTTACGATAAGACAGCGTGGCAGTGGTGTCACGTGCTTGTCTCAGGGTCCGTCGTCGCAACCGCGACGACGTCCACCTTAACTCGCGTTACGCTAAGACACGGTTGCAGTGGTGTCACGTGCTTGTCTAGGCGTCCGTCGTCGCTACCGCGACGACGTCCGCCTTTACTCGTGTTACGCTAAGACAGGGTGGCAGTGGTGTCACGTCTTCGTCTCGACGTCCGTCGTCGCTACCGCGATGATGTCTGCCTCGACTCGCGTGACCCTAATATAGACAGGGTGACAGTGGTGTCACGTGCTTGTCTCGGTGTTCGTCGTCGCAGTAGACAGGGTGACAGTGGTGTCACGTGCTCGTCTTGGCGTCCGTCGTCGCTACCGCGATGATGTCCGCCTCGACTCGCGTAACCGCAAGATAAACAGGGTGGCACTGGTGTCACGTGCTCGTCTCGGCATCCGTCGTCGCTACCGCGATGACGTCCGCCTCGACTCGCGTTACGATAAGATAGGGTGGCAGTGGTGTCACGTGCTCGTCTCGGTGTTCGTCGTCGCTACCGCAACGACGTCCGCCTCGACTCGCGTAACCCTAAGATAGACAGGGTGGCTGTGGTGTCACATGCTCATCTCAGCGTCCGACGTCGCTACCGCGACGATGTCCACCTCGACTCGCGTAACCCTAAGATAGACGGGGTGACCGTGGTGTCACGAGCTCGTCTCAGTGTCCATCGTCGCTAGCGAGACGACGTCCGCCTCGAGTCGCGTAACCCTAAGATAGACAGGGTGGCAGTGGTGTCACGTGCTCGTCGCGGTGTCCGTCGTCGCTGCCGCGACGATTTCCGCCTCGACTTGCGTAACCCTAATATAGACAGGGTGGCAGTGGTGTCACGTGCTCATCTCGGCGTCCGTCGTCGCTACCGCGACGATGTCCGCCTCGAGTCGCGTGACCCTAAGATAGACTGGTGACAGTGGTGTCACCAGCTCGTCTCAGCGTCCGTCGTCGCTACCGCGCCGATGTCCGCCTCGACTCTCGTGACCCTAAGATAGACTGGTGACAGTGGTGTCTCATGCTCGTCTCCGTGTCCGTCGTCGCTACCGAGATGACGTCCGCCTCGACTCGCGTCACCCTAAGATAGGCAGGGTGACAGTTGTGTCACATGCTCGTCTTGGCGTCCGACGTTGGTACCGCGACGACGTCCGCCTTGACTCACGTAACGCTAAGACAGGGTGGCAGGGGTGTCACGTGCTTGTCTCGGCGTCCGTCGTCGCTACCGCGATGACGTCCGCCTCGACTCGCGTAACCCTAGGATAGCTAGGGTGACAGTGGTGTCACGTGCTCGTCTCGGCGTCCGTCGTCGCTACCACGACGACGTCCGCCTTGACTCGTGTTACGATAAGTCAGGGTGGCAGTGGTATCACGCGCTTGTCTCGGCGTCAGTCGTCGCTACCGCGACGACGTCCACCTTGACTCGCGTTACGCTAAGACACGGTCGCAGTGGTGTCACATGCTTGTCTTGGCGTCCGTCATCGCTACCGCGACGACGTCCACCTTTACTCGCGTTACGCTAAGACAGGGTGGCAGTTGTGTCACGTGTTCGTCTCGTCATCCGTCGTCGCTACCGCGATGACGTCCGCCTCGACTCGCGTGACCCTAAGATAGACAGGGTGACAGTGGTGTCACGTGCTTGTCTCGGTGTTCGTCGTCATGGTAGACAGGGTGGTAGTGGTGTCACGTGCTTGTCTTGGCGTCCGTCATCGCTACCGCGACGACGTCCGCCTTTACTCGCGTTACCCTAAGACAGGGTGGCAGTGGTGTCACGTGTTTGTCTCGGCGTCCGTCATCCCTACCGCGACAATGTCCGCCTCGACTCGCGTGACCCTAAGATAGACAGGGTGACAGTGGTGTCACATGCTCGTCTCGGCGTCCGTCGTCGCAACCGCGACGACGTCCTCCTCGACTCACATAACCCTAAGATAGACAGGGTGGCAGTGGTGTCACGTGCTCGTCTCGGCGTCCGTCGTCGCTACCGCGATGATGTCCGCCTCAACTCGCGTAACCCTAAGATAGACAGGGTGACAATGGTGTCACATGCTTGTCTCGGCGTCCGTCGTCGCTACCATGACGACGTCCGCCTCGACTCGCGTTACGATAAGACAGGGTGGCAGTGGTGTCACGCGCTTGTCTCGGTGTCCGTCGTCGCTACCGCGACGACGTCCACCTTGACTCGCATTACGCTAAGACACGGTCGCAGTGGTGTCACATGCTTGTCTTGGCGTCCGTCGTCGCTACCGCGACGACGTCCGCCTTTACTCGTGTTACGCTAAGACAGGGTGGCAGTGGTGTCACGTGTTCGTCTCGGCGTCTGTCGTCGATACCGCGACGACGTCCGCCTCGACTCGCGTGACCCTAATATAGACAGGGTGACAGTGGTGTCACGTGCTTGTCTCGGTGTTCGTCGTCGCGGTAGACAGGGTGACAGTGGTGTCACATGCTCATCTTGGCGTCCGTCGTCGCTACCGCGATGATGTCCGCCTCGACTCGGGTAACCCTAAGATAGACAGGGTGGCTGTGGTGTCACGTGCTCATCTCAGCGTCCGACGTCGCTACCGCGACGATGTCCAGCTCGACTCGCGTAACCCTTAGATAGACGGGGAGACCGTGGTGTCACGTGCTCGTCTCGGTGTCCATCGTCGCTAGCGAGACGACGTCCGCCTCGACTCGCGTAACCCTAAGATAGACAGGGTGGCAGTGGTGTCACCTGCTCGTCTCGGCGTCCGTCGTCGCTGCCGCGACGATGTCCGCCCCGACTCGCGTAACCCTAAGATAGATAGGGTGGCAGTGGTGTCACGTGCTCATCTCGGTGTCCGTCGTCGCTACCGCGACGAAGTCCGCCTCGACTCGCGTGACCCTAAGATAGACTGGTGACAGTGGTGTCACGTGCTCGTCTCGGCGTCCGTCGTCGCTACCGCGACGATTTGTGCCTCGACTCGCGTGACCCTAAGATAGAATGGTGACAGTGGTGTCCCATGCTCGTCTTGGTGTCCGTCGTCGCTACCACGATGACGTCTGCCTCGACTCGCGTCACCCTAAGATAGGCAGGGTGACAGTGGTGTCACGTGCTCATTTTGGCGTCAGACGTCGCTACCGCGACGATGTCCGCCTTGACTCGCATTACCCTAAGACAGGGTGGCAGTGGTGTCACGTGCTCGTCTTGGCGTCCGTCGTCGCTACCGCGATGACGTCCACCTCGACTCGCGTAACCCTAGGATAGATAGGGTGACAGTGGTGTCACGTGCTCGTCTCGGCGTTCGTCGGCACTACCACGACGACGTCCGCCTCGACTCGTGTTACGATAAGTCAGGGTGGCAGTGGTATCACGCGCTTGTCTCGGCGTCCGTCGTCGCTACCGCGACGACGTCCACCTTGACTCGCGTTACGCTAAGACACGGTCGCAGTGGTGTCACGTGCTTGTCTTGGCGTCCGTCCTCGCTACCGCGACGACGTCCGCCTTTACTCGCATTACGCTAAGACAGGGTGGTTGTGGTGTCACGTGTTCGTCTCGGCGTCCGTCGTCGCTACCGCGACGACGTCCGCCTCGACTCGCGTGACCCTAAGATAGACAGGGTGACAATGGTTTCACGTGCTTGTCTCGGTGTTCGTCGTCACGGTAGACAGGGTGGCAGTCGTGTCACGTGCTTGTCTTGGCGTCCGTCATCACTACCGTGACGACGTCCGCCTTTACTCGCATTATCCTAAGACAGGGTGGCAGTGGTGTCATGTGTTCATCTCGGCGTTCGTCGTCGCTACCGCGACGATGTCTGCCTCGACTCGCGTGACCCTAAGATAGACAGGGTGACAGTGGTGTCACATGCTCGTCTCGGCGTCCGTCGTCGCTACAGCGACGATGTCCGCATCGACTCACATAACCCAAAGATAGACAGGGTGGCAGTGGTGTCACGTGCTCGTCTCGGCGTCCGTTGTCGCTACCGCGATGACGTCCGCCTCGACTCGCGTTACCCTAAGATAGACAGGGTGACAGTGGTGTCACGTGCTCGTCTCGGCGTCCGTCGTCGCTACCACGACGACGTCCGCCTCGACTCGTGTTACGATAAGACAGGGTGGCAGTGGTGTCACGCACTTGTCTCAGCGTCCGTCGTCACTACCGCGACGACGTCCACCTTGGCTCGCGTTACGCTAAGAAACGGTCGCAGTGGTGTCACGTGCTTGTCTTGGCGTCCGTCGTCGCTACCGCGACGACGTCCTCCTTTACTCGCGTTACACTTAGCCAGGGTGGCAGTGGTGTCACGTGTTCGTCTCGGTGTCCGTCGTCGCTACTGCGATGACGTCCGCCTCGACTCGCATGACCCTAAGATAGACAGGATGACAGTGGTGTGACGTGCTTGTCTCGGTGTTTGTCGTCGCGGTAGACAGGGTGACAGTGGTGTCACGTGCTCGTCTTGGCGTCCGTCGTCGCTACGGCGACAATGTCCGCCTCGACTGTCACACCCTAGCTAGTTCAGGCATTAGAGTGTTGCATCATGTTTAAGCTTTTCCAGAAACTTGAAATAGGGATGATAGAACCCGCAGCACCCCCCTGGAAACAACTAGGGTTTACTAAAATCTTTTTCAATGAACCTGAAATGCCCTTCTAAAATGTCCATCATTTTTGTCTTGGGTTAGAACCTCTGCCAAAACTGGTTCACATTTTTCTAGGTCATCATAAGGTCATTGAATTAAATCATATGTAACCTGCATTTGGGCATTTAAATGCTAGTAAATATTTTAAATGTCCAAATAATCCCAAACTGAAATGTTCCAAGTTGGATATACTCTATACAGTGGGCATGAGCAGTTTGGTGATTTTTGAAAGTGCCTAGGTATTTTTAGAAAAGCCACAAACTTGCAGAAATAAGAAAATAGAAATTAAAAAAAGGAAAATAAACTTACCTGGCAAAGTCACCAGCCGGCCCACCTGGCGCCCCAGCACTGTACTGGCCCATGCCAGCCAGCTGCTTCGTCCCCGCCAGGCAGGCAGGGAGGTGACGGCGGCGTGCGCGAGCCCGCCATGGCGCCAGCTGCTTGCCGCTCGAGCCGCTGGACGCCTGGACGTCCTCCACGTCGTCGCCTCGACCCCATCGACACCTCATTCTCCCCCCTGCGCCTCTCTCTCGCTATCTCCCCACTATGGCCGACGCAGCTGCAGCCGCGCCACCGTGAAACCCGCGTCCACCGTCGTCCCCGAGCCGCGCTGCCGTGTCCACGAGCTCCGTCGTCGTCCTCTCCATCGCGCAGACCGAGCCCCGAGCGCTCGTTCGCTTCGGAACCACCGCAACAGCCTCGCCCGACCTCGCCGTCGCCGGAGATCCCTTTCGCCGTCACCACCGCAACAGCTCGTCCCCGACCTCGCCGACTGCTCCGTCGTGACCGCCATGAGCTCAGCTACCTCCCCATCTTTTCCGTTCTCGCTCTCGAGCCCTGCATCGACTGCACCGAGCTCGGCCGCACCCGCCGCCGCCTCAGCACGTCACCGTCGTGGCCACAGCCACATTGGCTCGATTCCGAGCACGCCATCGTCTTCGCCGCACTCGCAGGAGTCCACAGAACCACTCCACGCACCTCGTCGTGCCCCCTAGCGAAGAGCCCGAGCTCGCCCGAACTCCGGCAGCCGCACAGCTCGTCGCCGGCGTCGTTTCCGGCCACCCCAGCTCCACCCACTGCCACCACTCGACGCGGCTCACTCCCCGTATCACGTAGATGTGCTCCGCCGTCGTTTTGGTCGCCGGAGGACGAAACCCGCACCGCCCCGCCGCGTCTGGCCTCGCCGGCGGCTAAACGCCGGCGAGTCAGCCCAGTTTGACCAGGGATTTGACCCCCCTGGGTCACTGACGTGTGGGCCCAGGGCCTTAACTAATCTGGTTTAGGATTAGATTAGTACTAATTTACTTAGGTTAGTTAGTTAGACACTGACATGTGGGCCCCAGCGTCAGGTTTAACCTGGACCGGCCCCGTTGACTGCTGACGTCACCCTGACACAATGCTGACGCAATAAGTATTTTTCTGGATTTATTTTTATTCAGGAAATTCCAGAAAATACCAAAAACTTCAAAAATTCATAGTAATTCAACCGTAGCTCCAAATCAAACAAATTATATATGAATTTGGATCAGAAAAATCCAATCTTTCCATCTGTACTGGTTTCATGCATGTCAGAACACTGTAACCTTGCTGATTAGATTAAACAAGTTATTGCACTAATATGACCTCCTATTTTGGGTTTGCATTTGAATACTTGATTCAAATGAACTCAAACCAACCTGTTCTAAGATGCATTAGCGAAAACACACTCATTTTGCCATGTCATAGCATGCATCATATTGTTGCATATTGCCATGTGATGGTTGTGTTTCGATGTGTTCTTCTTGGTAGGTTCTGCCTCCGAGGATATTCACGAGTATCCAACTGAAGGGCAGTATTCCACTACCACTCTGTCAGGCAAGCAACCCCGTTGATCATTTTGATACAAACCCATCTTCTCGCTTCTGCTCTCGTTTACTGCATTAAGACAACGCGTTTCAAACTGCTGTGTGTTGCGGTAGTTGAACCCATATCCTCTGCATGACCTGTCATTGCCACAGTAACTAGATGAAACCCACTAGCATGTGTAGGAGTTGATTGAGCCATGTCTGTGTTTCCTACCATGCTATGCTTGCTATGCTTAGAGTTGTGTCAGGTCTGGCTCATCAGGGTGATGGACTAGAGTGAATGGTTGTGTCGGTAATGAGAGTGAAGTGTTGAACATGACGAGGTAAAGGTATCGATGAGAGGCCATGTAGGAGTACATGGTGGGTTGTTTCATTGAGGCCGTCCTTAAGAACTGAGATCTGTATGCGTGATTTAAGATTCAGCTACTACGACTCATTGGGATCCTTAATTGACTCTCTCGACTTATTAATCACCCCGTCCTCTGTCCAGGAGTTGCAAGTAGTTTCTGGTGTTTGTAGTTGCTGGAGGCCGTGCGCAGCGCTGCCTTAGGGGTGGGCTGTGATGCGGTAGGCACGTGGCACGGTGTACCGGGTCGCCCGTTTGGTATCTCGGGAACCCTGCACACATCGTTTGGGGCCGTTGAGGACACCCCAGCCGGATTTCCTTGCGGATGGAACCCGAATAGGCGATAAACCTGGACTAGAGACTCGTGTGTTTAGTTAGGTCGTGGTCTACACCCACGTCGGCTTTCGCTTGAAGTCTGCCGAGCACATGTCGTGTGCAGACGCTAAGTGGTGGAAACATGTGTGAAGAAGTACACCCTGAAGTGTATAAAACTATTCGAATAGCCGCGTCCACGGTAAAGGACTACTTGGTCACTTATGCAGTTCATAGACAAGTTAATGGCTACTACTAAAAGACTCAAGATAAGTGTGAGTACCGCGGATGGCCCTCTCGTAGGATTACGAGGGAGGATCCACGGTGGAGTATTGTGATGGTGATTAGTGGACTCGTGTGCGAAAACTAATTTCACAAGTGATGTCTCGTAGGATAGCGTAGCCAAGAGTCAAAGCTGGCTTGCTGCAATAACTCCACCACCCTTCTTGAGAATGTGCATATATATTAGGATCTGTTGTAAGACTTGTTGAGTACCTTTGTACACATGTTGCTATAATAATTATTGCAGACGAGAACACCGCCCCCTTCGAAGGGTTCTATGTAGATCTCGACGTTGATGAGTGACTTGCCACCCAGGTGGTGACCTGAGCTTGTGAAGGGCCTATGTAGATAGACAGGCTTCGTCAAGCCTTCTTTCTTTCTAGTGTCTGTACTCAGACTAGTTGCTTCCGCATGTGCTTGTATGTTTGTATGACTTGAGTGTCGGGTCGTGTGACCCCTATCTGTATGAACATGTTATGTATGGCTCAACAGAGCCTTTTAAATAAAGTACTTTGAGTTGTAGAGTTTTGTTGTGATGCCATGTTGTGTTTACACATATCGATCATATTGTGTGTATGATTGAAATGCTTGGTATGTGTGGGATCCGACTATCTAGTTGTTTATCCTTGGCAGCCTCTCTTATGGGGAAATGTAGTCCGGTGTCTCCATCGAGCCTTGGTAGTCCGCTACAGCCCGGTTTACCGGAGTCCTGCTAGCCCAGCACTGCTGCTCCGGAACACTTAGACTGGCCGGCATGTGTTTCACTTCGTTCCTGTGTCTGTCCCTTCGGGGAAATGTCACGCGGTGATATCCGGAGTCCTGCCTAGCCTGCTACAGCCCGGGTTCCCAGAGTCCTGCTAGCCCAGTGCTACAGCCCGGATTCACACGCTGCTGACCGACATGCTCGATGTTGATTCATGTATGCCTGTCCCCGTAAGTTAGCGCCGCTTTGGGTTCACGACTAGCCATGTCGGCCCGGGTTCTCTGTCATATGGATGCTAGCAACACTATCATATACGTGAGCCAAAAGGCGCAAACGGTCCCGGGCCATGGTAAGGCGACACCCGTGGGAATACCGTGCGTGAGGCCGCAAAGTGATATGAGGTGTTACAGGCTAGATCGGTGTGACTTAAAATCGGGGTCCTGACAGCGTTGGCATCAGAGCCGGACTGCCTGTAGGTTCGTTGAGCCAAACTGGTCGATGTCGAGTCTAGAAATGCTTTAGTTATATGTAGGGGAATTGATTGTGGGAGGGACGTAAGGCTCTTTTTACTCCTTTACCTTATGCCCTCTGATCTGAGCCATCCTCTTCTCTTTCTACGTGGGTTAAGGACTAGGCTCTCTTTTCTCTATCAGGTTCACGTGTTACTAATCTGTAGTAACTTATAGGATTATTGGTTACAAGCCTCAGTTCAGTTTCTACTACTTCTAGTATGTTGCCAGTTGAACCAGAACCTTGATATGATGTTGTTGAGTGGCTTGCAAACTATTGTGAATGTCTCAAATCTTTTTCTGAGCATTTACAGCCGTTATGCTGTCCGATTTCTCCTAGAAAATTCTAATGCCTTTGCATTATTTCATGCTTTCAGATGGCCACTCGCACCCAGAATCAAGTGGTTCGTCTGACTCGGTGCCTCGATGTACCTGGTCACACGGCCATGCTGGTCCGAGTGATGATCGAGACAGGCTATCGATGGTATCCAGAGTATACCGTCGAAGAGCAGTTTCGAGACTTCAACCAGAGCCAATACCTTTGTACAGTCAGGATATACCCTTCCTATCCTGGAGCTACTGAACCCCTCCATTGCTCATATGGACTTGGGGTTACCATCGAGATGTCCGTGCAAGACGCTGCTTACTCGATGATGACTGTCATGCGAGCCAGACTTGCCTTGCTTTGGAACACTGATTTCCGCTATATGCCAGCATCACTCCCTGGGGCACAAGGGTACTATCAGGCCCTTTACACTGACTCTATCCATGAGGATTCACTACTCCGCACCACCACCGAGTTGCTTGAGGACAAGGACCGTGAGAATCGTGCCTTGCGAATGGACCTCTTCAACACTCGTTCTGATCACTGGGCCACTCTGACACGGTTTGCACCTGCCGTGCAGGCTAGGTATATGGACATGAGGGACTTGTACCCCGTGCGGTCTGGTCTGCCAGATTGTATGGACTGGCGTGATGTAGGAGGCATCACTCCTCCCCGTGGTCCCCGTCTGCCACCATTTGTTGGACCAAGGCCACATCCGAGTCCTTTTGGACCGCAAGCTCCACAGGACCGACTGTTTCCAGATGATCATGTTCAGCTCCCAGGACATGGTGGTAATCTCTATGAAGATTACTACGGAGATGTCTGAGTTGGTAGCAGCTTCACTAGTATTGTAACAGTTGTATTTTTCACAGTCCTACGTGACTTGTGGATACGACTTGGTGTGTATCACATTCCGGAGGTGTAGAAAAATAATGTATAGGAGCTTGGAATGCCTTCGATGAGATGTAACGTCTTTCACCGTAGTTGTACTTTAGCCTGGGCTTGTACTAAACTATGTACGGTGTGTATGACCGATGGTATATATATGGCAGTTTCTATATTACCATGTCGTGCAAAGGACCATCTCAGCATTTCATGTCGTCCATTACATTTTGCACTTCCTTGCCAGCATTTTTGCCATCCTTGTCTAAGCCGTTGTCTTGTCTCTCCTAGGATGGTTAATACCCGCAACAACCCTGCTGCCCCGGAGCAGGGTGAAGCCAGTGCAGCTAGGGATGGGAATCTGCCTCACCCGCCTTCTCTGGCCGAAGTTATGCTGGAGGCAGAAAGAAACAAGCGTGAGACTAACCGCTTGCTAGCACGCAATGAGGAGAATACTGCACATCATCAGAGGAACGAATTGGTGTCAATCAATGACTTTATCAAGTTGTACCCACCGACATTCCATCATTCCGTCGAGCCCCTCGATGCGGATGATTGGCTTCGCAGCATCACCAATAAGCTACGTTCCGCCAACGTAGCCGAAGCTGATAAGGTTATCTACGCTGCCTACCACCTCGAAGGCCCTGCTAGCCTTTGGTGGGAAAACAATGAGGCCATGCGCCCGACTGGCCAGATTACCACTTGGGCTGATTTCAGTGAGGCTTTCCGTGAGCTTCACATCCCGGAAGGTCTCATGGATCGTAAGAGGGAGGAGTTCTGCAATTTCACCCAAGGTAGACTGACCGTGGATGCATACAGCCGTGAGTTTGGAAATCTAGCACGTTATGCTCCTGAAGAGGTATCCACCGACGCCAAGAAGCAGGCAAGGTTCCGCAAGGGACTTAGCCTCGGGCTTCGTCGTGATCTTCGTCTGCATGAGTGCACCTCTTTTCAGAAGTTAGTGAATAAGGCCATCAGTGCTGAGACAGGTCAGACTGACTATGACGCCTCACGCAAGCACTCCCGTGACTTTGGTTCGTCATCCGGTTCCGGACATCAGAAGCGCCGGGTGTGGATTCCAAACACAGCCCTGCCACCCAGGTTCACTCCGAGGCCATCCTTTGAGGCGCCTCGCCCCAATCAGCAGTTTGCACTGCCCAAGGCCTATGGTGGCCCCTCTGCTAATGCTGCTCCACGCTCCAATGTTGTGACATGCTTCAAGTGTGGAGAGATGGGTCACTACATGCGCGAGTGTCCCCAGAACAACCACCCCAATCAGCCCGGAAAGTCCGTTGGTCGTGACAAGCCAGCGGGAAAGACATATTACGCTAAGCCAGCCACCACTGCACGTGGCCCTGTCAACTATGTTTCAGCTGAAGAAACTCATGAGGATCCCAACGTCGTCCTTGGTACGCTCCTTGTTAACTGCCATCCGGCAACTGTTCTATTTGATACTGGAGCATCTCATTCTTTTATCTCTGAGAGCTATGCTCGATTGCACAACACCACATTTTGTGACATGCCCACCTCCATGGTAATTCAAACCCCTGGTTCTAAATGGCAAACCTCTCAGGTAAGCCATGGAAATGAAATTCTTGTCGATAGATTGGTCTTCCTTGCATCACTGATAGCTCTCAAGTCCTCGGACATAAACATCATCTTGGGTATGGACTGGATGTCAGCCCATTACGCTAAGATTGATTGCTCTACTAGAACTGTTCAACTCACCCATCCATCGGGCAAGACAGTCAATGTTTTGACCCAAGTGTCTAAGCGTCAGCTCTACTCCCTAAATGCCAACCCTCTTCCAGACCTTGAAGACATTCCGGTAGTCCGTGACTTCCCGGATGTCTTTCCAGAAGAACTGCCAGGTGTTCCACCTGACAGGGATGTCGAGTTCGTGATAGACCTTGTTCCAGGAACCGTCCCAATCTCTAGATGACCCTATAAGATGGCACCCCTAGAACTAGCCGAGCTTAAGAAACAACTCGATGAGTCCTTGAAAAAGGGTTTCATCCGTCCTAGTTCATCTCCATGGGCTTGCCCCGTCCTCTTCATCAAGAAGAAGGATGGAACGGATCAGATGGTTGTAGATTACCGACCTGTCAATTTGGTCACTATCAAGAACAAGTATCCGCTCCCCAGGATCAACGATCTGTATGATCAGCTCGCTGGATCCTCAGTCTTTTCCAAAATGGATTTGCGGTTGGGCTACCATCAAATCAAAATCAAGAACGGGGACATTCCTAAAACGGCCTTTGTTACTCGTTATGGCCAATACGAGTACACCGTCATGTCCTTCGGTTTAACCAATGCTCCAGCCACTTTCTCTCGGTTAATGAACTCGATCTTCATGGAGTATTTGGATAAATTTGTCGTGGTATACCTCGATGATATACTCATCTACTCCAAGAATGAGAAAGAACATGCCGAGCATCTAAGGCTAGTATTGATGAAACTTCGAGAGCATCGTCTTTATGCCAAATTCTCCAAGTGTGAATTTTGGTTGCCAGAAGTGACCTATCTAGGCCACGTGATCTCTGGTAAGGGTATTGCGGTCAATCCCGAGCGAGTTCAAGCCGTCCTTGATTGGACTCCACCTGAAACGGTCAAGCAAGTTCGGAGTTTCCTTGGCTTAGCGAGCTATTGTCGCCGCTTCGTCGAGAATTTCTCCAAGGTTGCTAAACCTCTAACTGAACTTCTCAAGAAAGATAAAAAGTTTGAGTGGACCCCACAGTGCGAGTTCAGCTTTCAGGAACTGAAAAGACGCGTGACATCTGCTCCCGTACTTGTGCCACCAGATTTTTCTAAGGACTTTGTTATCTATTGCGACGCCTCGCGACAAGGACTAGGTTGCATACTCATGCAAGATCATCATGTGATTGCCTACGCTTCTCGACAGTTGCGTCCACATGAAGATAATTATCCCACACATGATCTAGAGCTTGCAGCTGTGGTCCATGCACTCAAAACATGGCGACATTACCTTCTCGGTAATCGTTGCGAAATTTTCACCGATCACCAAAGTCTAAAATACATCTTCACCCAACCAGATTTGAATCTCAGGCAAAGACGTTGGGTCGAGTTGATTACGGATTATGACTTAGGAATAACTTACACCCCGGGCAAAGCCAATGTCATGGCTGATGCGCTAAGTCGTAAATCTTATTGTAACAACTTGATGATACAACAAAGTCAACCACTTCTCCACGAGGAATTCCGTAAGCTTAACCTTCACATTGTTCCTCGAGGATTCCTATCCACCCTGGTGGCGAAACCTAACCTTACGGATCAAATCATAACCGCTCAGCAATATGATAGAGGAATATCTCGGATCAAGGAGAACATTGCTAGCGGAGCTGCTAAGTGTTTCTCCATGGATGAGCGAGGCGTTGTTTTCTTCGAGAACCGTCTAGTGGTTCCCAAGTAACAACAGCTACGGCAATTGATCCTTAAGGAAGCTCATGAATCCCCTCTCACCATTCAGCCCGGTAGTACTAAAATGTATCAAGACCTACGCCAGAGGTTTTGGTGGACTAGGATGAAGAGAGAAATTGCTCAATACATTGCTAATTGCAACATATGTCGTCGTGTTAAAGCAGAGCATCAACGGCCTGCTGGCACCCTTCAACCTTTGGTTATTCCTGAATGGAAATGGGATAAAATCGGTATGGATTTCATTACTGGGTTTCCCAGGACCAAGAGAAGGAATAATGCTATCTTCGTCGTGGTCGATCGTCTTTCCAAAGTATCCCACTTTCTACATGTTCGTGAGAGTATAACCGCTAGCCAGCTAGCTGATTTGTACATCTCCTGAATAGTGTCTCTTCATGGTGTTCCATTGGAGATTAACTCAGACCATGGAAGTCTTTTCACCTCTCGATTTTGGGAAAGTTTCCAAAATGCTATGGGAACTCGTCTCTCCTTTAGCACCGCCTTCCACCCTCAATCAAGTGGTCAAGTAGAACAAGTCAATCAAATTCTGGAAGATATGCTCCGAGCTTCTGTCATCTCTTTCGGTATGGATTGGGAGAAATGTCTTCCATTCGCCGAATTCGCTTATAACAATAGTTATCAAGCTAGTTTGGGTAAAGCCCCTTTCGAAGTTCTCTATGGACGAAAATGCCGAACGCCTCTTAACTGGTCAGAAACCCGGGAAAGACAACTCTTTGGCCCGGATATGATTCAGGAAGCAGAAGAGCAGGTTCGCATTATTCGTGAGAAATTGAAAACAGCCCAATCTCGTAAAAAGAGCCAATATGACCGCAAACATAAGCTCATGACTTATGAAGTTGGCGAGAAGGCTTACCTTCGGGTTACTCCTCTGAAGGGAACCCATCGATTCGGTATCAAGGGTAAATTGGCTCCTCGTTACATTGGACCCTTTCGCATTCTTGCCAAACGAGGAGAGGTTGCCTACCAATTGGAACTACCTCCGCATCTCTCCAGAGTTCATGATGTCTTCCACGTTTCTCAACTCAGGCGTTGCTTCTCGGATCCTATCCGTGAAGTGGGCCACGAAACGCTTGATCTCTGAGATAATCACACATATCTAGAATATCCCGTTCGTATCCTTGACCAAGCCGAACGTACCACTCGACGCTAGAATATCAAGTTTCTCAAGGTTCAATGGTCACACCATTCTGAGAAAGAAGCTACTTGGGAAAGGGAGGATCGTCTTCGACTTGAGTACCCCACCTTCTTCCCGGAGGATCCTAAATCTCGGGACGAGATTCTTTTGAGTGGGGGTGAGTTGTCACACCCTAGCTAGTTCAGGCATTAGAGTGTTTCATCATGTTTAAGCTTTTCTAGAAACTTGAAATAGGGATGATAGAACCCCCAGCAACCCCCTGGAAACAACTAGGGTTTACTAAAATCTTTTTCAATGAACCTGAAATGCCCTTCTAAAATGTCCATCATTTTTGTCTTGGGTTAGAAGCTCTGCCAAAACTGGTTCACATTTTTCTAGGTCATCATAAGGTCATTGAATTAAATCATATGTAACCTGCATTTGGGCATTTAAATGCTAGTAAATATTTTAAATGTCCAAATAATCCCAAACTGAAATGTTCCATGTTGGATATACTCTATACAGTGGGCATGAGCAGTTTGGTGATTTTTGAAAGTGCCTAGGTATTTTTAGAAAAGCCACAAACTTGCAGAAATAAAAAAACAGAAATAAAAAAAAAGGAAAATAAACTTACCTGGCAAAGTCACCAGCCGGCCCACCTGGCGGCCCAGCACTGTGCTGGCCCATGCCAGCCAGCTGCTTCATCCCTGCCAGGCAGGCAGGGAGGTGACGCCGGCGTGCGCGAGCCCGCCACGGCGCCAGCTGCTTGCCGCTCGAGCCGCTGGACGCCTGGACGTCCTCCACGTCGTCGCCTCGACCCCCTCGACACCTCATACTCCCCCTGCCCCTCTCTCTCGCTCTCTCCCCACCATGGTCGACGCAGCCGCAGCCGCGCCACCGTGAAACCCGCGTCCACCGTCGTCCCCGAGCCACGCTGCCGTGTCCACGAGCTCCGTCGTCGTCCTCTCCATCGAGCAGACCGAGCCCCGAGCGCTCGTTCACTTCGGAACCACCGCAACAGCCTCGCCCGACCTCGCCGTCGCCGGAGATCCCTTTCGCCGTCACCACCGTAGCAGCTCGTCCCCGACCTCGCCGACTGCTCCGTCGTGACCGCCGTGAGCTCAGCTACCTCCCCATCTTTTCCGTTCTCGCTCTCGAGCCCTGCATCGACTGCACCGAGCTCGGCCGCACCCGCCGCCGCCTCAGCACGTCGCCGTCGTGGCTACAGCCACGTTGGCTCGATTCCGAGCACGCCATCGTCTTCGCCGCACTCGCAGGAGTCCATAGAACCACTCCACGCACCTCGCCGTGCCCCCTAGCGATGAGCCCGAGCTCGCCCGAACTCCGGCAGCTGCACAGCTCGTCGCCGGCGTTGTTTCCGGCCACCCCAGCTCCACCCACTGCCACCACTCGACGCGGCTCACTCCCCGCATCACGTAGATGTGCTCCGCCGTCGTTTTAGTCGCCGGAGGACGAAACCCGCACCGCCCCGCCGCGTCTAGCCTCGCCGGCGAGTCAGCCCAGTTTGACCAGGGATTTGACCCCCCTGGGTCACTGACGAGTGGGCCCAGGGCCTTAACTAATCTGGTTTAGGATTAGATTAGTACTAATTAACTTAGGTTAGTTAGTTAGACACTGACATGTGGGCCCCAGCGTCAGGTTTGACCTGGACCGGCCCCGTTGACTGCTGACGTCACCCTGACGCAATGCTGACGCAATAAGTATTTTTCTGGATTTATTTTTATTCAGGAAGTTCCGGAAAATACCAAAAACTTCAAAAATTCATAGTAATTCAACCGTAGCTCCAAATCAAACAAATTATATATGAATTTGGATCAGAAAAATCCAATCTTTCCATCTGTACTGGTTTCATGCATGTCAGAACACTGTAACCTTGCTGATTAGATTAAACAAGTTATTGCACTAATATGACCTCCTATTTTGGGTTTGCATTTGAATCCTTGATTCAAATGAACTCAAACCAACCTGTTCTAAGATGCATTAGCCAAAACACACTCATTTTGCCATGTCATAGCATGCATCATATTGTTGCATATTGCCATGTGATGGTTGTGTTTCGATGTGTTCTTCGTGGTAGGTTCTGCCTCCGAGGATATTCACGAGTATCCAACTGAAGGGCAGTATTCCACTACCACTCTGTCAGGCAAGCAACCCCATTGATCATTTTGATACAAACCCATCTTCTCGCTTCTGCTCTCATTTACTGCATTAAGACAACGCGTTTCAAACTGCTGTGTGTTGCGGTAGTTGAACCCATATCCTCTGCATGACCTGTCATTGCCACAGTAACTAGATGAAACCAACTAGCATGTGTAGGAGTTGATTGAGCCATGTCTGTGTTTCCTACCATGCTATGCTTGCTATGCTTAGAGTTGTGTCAGGTCTGGCTCATCAGGGTGATGGACTAGAGTGAATGGTTGTGTCGGTAATGAGAGTGAAGTGTTGAACATGACGAGGTAAAGGTATCGATGAGAGGCCATGTAGGAGTACATGGTGGGGTGTTTCATTGAGGCCGTCCTTAAGAACAGAGATCTGTATGCGTGATTTAAGATTCAGCTACTACCACACATTGGGATCCTTAATTGACTCTCTCGACTTATTAATCACCCCGTCCTCTGTCCAGGAGTTGCAAGTAGTTTCTGGTGTTTGTAGTTGCTGGAGGCCGTGCGCAGCGCTGACCTTAGGGGTGGGCTGTGATGCGGTAGGCACGTGGCACGGTGTACTGGGTCGCCCGTTTGGTATCTCGGGAACCCTGCACACATCGTTTGGGGCCGTTGAGGACACCCCGGCCGGATTTCCTTGCGGATGGAACCCGAATAGGCGATAAACCTGGACTAGAGACTCGTGTGTTTAGTTAGGTCGTGGTCTACACCCACGTCGGCTTTCGCTTGAAGTCTGCCGAGCACATGTCGTGTGCAGACGCTAAGTGCTGGAAACATGTGTGAAGAAGTACACCCCTGCAGGGTATAAAACTATTCGAATAGCCGCGTCCACGGTAAAGGACTACTTGGTCACTTATGCAGTTCATAGACAAGTTAATGACTACTACTAAAAGACTCAAGATAAGTGTGAGTACCGCGGATGGCCCTCTCGTGGGATTACGAGGGAGGATCCACGGTGGAGTATTGTGATGGTGATTAGTGGACTCGTGTGCGAAAACTAATTTCACAAGTGATGTCTCGTAGGATAGCGTAGCCAAGAGTCAAAGCTGGCTTGCTGCAATAACTCCACCACCCTTCTTGAGAATGTGCATATATATTAGGATCTGTTGTAAGACTTGCTGAGTACCTTTGTACTCATGTTGCTATAATAATTATTGCAGACGAGAACACCGCCCCCTCCGAAGGGTTCTATGTAGATCTCGACGTTGACGAGTGACTTGCCACCCAGGTGGTGACCTGAGCTTGTGAAGGGCCTATGTAGATAGACAGGCTTCGTCAAGCCTTCTTTCTTTCTAGTGTCTGTACTCAGACTAGTTGCTTCTGCATGTGCTTGTATGTTTGTATGACTTGAGTGTCGGGTCATGTGACCCCAGAGCCTTTTAAATAAAGTACTTTGAGTTGTAGAGTTTTGTTGTGATGCCATGTTGTGTTTACACATATCGAGCATATTGTGTGTATGATTGAAATGCTTGGTATGTGTGGGATCCGACTATCTAGTTGTTTATCCTTGGCAGCCTCTCTTATGGGGAAATGTAGTCCGGTGTCTCCACCGAGCCTTGGTAGTCCGCTACAGCCCGGTTTACCGGAGTCCTGCTAGCCCAGCACTGCTGCTCCGGAACACTTAGACTGGCCGGCATGTGTTTCACTTCGTTCCTGTGTCTGTCCCTTCGGGGAAATGTCACGCGGTGATATCCGGAGTCCTGCCTAGCCTGCTACAGCCCGGGTTCCCGGAGTCCTACTAGCCCAGTGCTACAGCCCGGATTCACACGCTGCTGACCGACATGCTCGATGTTGATTCATGTATGCCTGTCCCCGTAAGTTAGCGCCGCTTTGGGTTCACGACTAGCCATGTCGGCCCGGGTTCTCTGTCATATGGATGCTAGCAACACTATCATATACATGAGCCAAAAGGCGGAAACGGTCCCGGGCCATGGTAAGGCGATACCCGTGGGAATACCGTGCGTGAGGCCGCAAAGTGATATGAGGTGTTACAGGCTAGATCGGTGTGACTTAGAATCGGGGTCCTGACATCGACTCGCGTAACCCTAAGATAAACAGGGTGGCACTGGTGTCACGTGCTCATCTTGGCATCCGTCATCGCTACCGCGATGACGTCCGCCTCGACTCGAGTTACGATAAGACAGGGTGGCAGTGGTGTCACGTGCTCGTCTCGGCGTTCGTCGTCGCTACCGCAACGACGTCCGCCTCGACTCGCGTAACCCTAAGATAGACAGGGTGGCAGTGGTGTCACGTGCTTGTCTCAGCGTCCGACATCGCTACCGCGACGACGTCCACCTCGACTCACGTAACCCTAAGATAGACGGGGTGACAGTGGTGTCACGTGCTCGTCTCGGTGTCCATCGTCGCTAGCGAGAGGACGTCCGCCTCGACTCGCGTAACCCTAAGATAGACAGGGTGACAGTGGTGTCACGTGGTCGTCTCGGCGTCCATCGTCGCTGCCGCGATGACGTCCGCCTCGACTCGCATTACGCTAAGACAGGGTGGCAATGGTGTCTCGTGCTCGTCTCGGCGTCCATCGTCGCTGCCGCGACGATGTCCGCCTCGACTCCCGTAACCCTAAGATAGACAGGGTGGCACTGGTGTCACGTGCTCATCTCGGCGTTCGTCGTCGCTACCGCGACGACGTCCGCCTCGACTCGCGTGACCCTAAGATAGACTGGTGACAGTGGTGTCACGAGCTCGTCTCGGCGTCCGTCGTTGCTACCGCGACGACGTCCACCTCGACTCGCTTGACCCTAAAATAGACAGGGTAGCAGTGGTGTCTCGTGCTCGTCTCGGTGTCCGTCGTCGCTACCGCGATGACGTCCGCCTCGACTCGCGTAACCCTAAGATAGACAGGGTGACAGTGGTGTCACGTGCTCGTCTTGGCGTCCAACGTCGCTACCGCGACGACGTCCGCCTTGACTCGCGTTACGCTAAGACAGGGTGGCAGTGGTGTCACGTGCTCGTCTCGGTGTCCGTCGTCGCTACCGCGATGACGTCCGCCTCGACTCGCGTAACCCTAAGATAGACAGGGTGACAGTGGTGTCACGTGCTCGTCTCGGTGTTCGTCATCGCGGTAGACAGGGTGACGGTGGTGTCACGTGCTCGCCTTGGCGTCCGTCGTCGCTACCACGATGATGTCTGCCTCGACTCGCGTAACCCTAAGATAAACAGGGTGCCACTGATGTCACGTGCTTGTCTCGGCATCCGTCGTCGCAACCACGATGAAGTCCGCCTCGACTCACGTTACGATAAAACAGGGTGGCAGTGGTGTCATGTGCTCGTCTTGGCGTTCGTCGTCGCTACCGCAACGACGTCCGCCTCGACTTGCGTAACCCTAAGATAGACAGGGTGGCAGTGGTGTCACGTGCTCATCTCAGCGTCCGATGTCGCTACCGCGACGATGTCCACCTCGACTTGCGTAACCCTAAGATAGACGGGGTGACAGTGGTGTCACGTGCTCGTCTCAGTGTCCATCGTCGCTAGCGAGACGGCGCCCGCCTCGACTCGCTTAACCCTAAGATAGACAGGGTGGCAGTGGTGTCACGTGCTCGTCTCGGCGTCCGTCGTCGCTGCCGCGACGATGTCCGCCTCGACTCGCGTAACCCTAAGATAGACAGGGTGGCAGTGGTGTCACGTGCTCATCTCAGCATCCGTCGTTGCTACCGTGACGATGTCCGCCTCGACTCACGTGACCCTAAGATAGACTGGTCACAGTGGTGTCACGTGCTCATCTCGGCGTCCGTCGTCGCTACCGCGACGATGTCCGCCTCGACTCGCGTGACCCTAAGATAGACTGGTGACAGTGGTGTCTCGTGCTCGTCTCGGTGTCCGTCGTCGCTACCCTGACGACGTCCACCTTGACTCGCGTGACCCTAAGATAGACTGGGTGACAGTGGTGTCACGTGCTCGTCTCGGTGTCCGTCGTCGCTACCGTGATGATGTCCGCCTCAACTCGCGTGACCCTAAAATAGACAGGGTGGCAGTGGTGTCACGTGCTCGTCTCGACGTCCGTCGTCGGTACCGCGATGACGTCCGCCTCGACTCGCGTAACCCTAAGATAGATAGGGTGACAATGGAGTCACATGGTCGTCTCGGCGTCCGTCGTCGCTACCACGACGACGTCCACCTCGACTCGCATTACGATAAGACAGGGTGGCAGTGGTGTCACGCGCTTGTCTTGGCGTCCGTCGTCGCTACCGCGACGACGTCCACCTTGACTCGCGTTACGCTAAGACACGGTCGCAGTGGTGTCACGTGCTTGTCTTGGCGTCCGTCATCACTACCGTGCCAACGTCCGCCTTTACTCGCGTTACGCTAAGACAGGTTGGCAGTGGTGTCATGTGTTCGTCTCGGCGTCCGTCTCGACTCGCGTGACCCTAAGATAGACAGGGTGACAGTGGTGTCACGTGCTCGTCTCAGCGTCCATCGTCGCTACCGCGACGATGTCCGCCTCGACTCACATAACCCTAAGATAGACAGGGTGGCAGTGGTGTCAAGTGCTCGTCTCGGCGTCCGTCGTCGCTACCGCGATGACGTCCGCCTTGACTCGCGTAAGCCTAAGATAGACAGGGTGACAGTGGTGTCACGTGCTCGTCTCGGCGTCCGTCGTCGATACCGCGATGACGTCCACCTTGACTCGCGTTACGCTAAGACACGATCGCAGTGGTGTCACGTGCTCGTCTCAGTGTCCGACGTCGCTACCACGACGACGTCCACCTCGACTCGCGTAACCCTAATATAGACGGGGTGACAGTGGTGTCACGTGCTCGTCTCGGTGTCCATCGTCGCTAGCGAGACGACGTCCGCCTCGACTCACGTAACCCTAAGATAGACAGGGTGGCAGTGGTGTCACGCGCTCGTCTCGGCGTCCGTCGTCGCTGCCGCGATGATGTCCGCCTCGACTCACGTAACCCTAAGATAGACAGGGTGGCAGTGGTGTCACGTGCTCATCTCGGCGTCCATCGTCGCTACCGCGACGATGTTCGCCTCGACTCGCGTGACCCTAAGATAGACTGGTGCCAGTGGTGTCACATTCTCGTCTCGGTGTCCGTCGTCCCTACCGCGACGACGTCCACCACGACTCGCGTGACCCTAAAATAGACAGGGTAGCAGTGGTGTCTCGTGCTCGTCTCGGTGTCAGTCGTCGCTACCGCGACGACGTCCGCCTCGACTCGCGTCACCCTTAGATAGACAGGGTGACAGTGGTGTCACGTGCTCGTCTTGGCGTCCGACGTCGCTACCGCGACGACGTCCGCCTTGACTCGCGTTACGCTAAGACAGGGTGGCAGTGGTGTCACGTGCTCGTGTCGGCGTCTGTCGTCGCTACCGCGATGATGTCCGCCTCGACTCACGTTACCCTAAGATAGACAGGGTGACAGTGGTGTCACGTGCTCGTCTCGGCGTCCGTCGTCGCTACCACGACGACATCCGCCTCGACTCGCGTTACGATAAGACAGGGTGGCAGTGGTGTCACGCGCTTGTCTCGGCGTCCGTCGTTGCTACCGCGACGACGTCCACCTTGACTCGCGTTACGCTAAGACACGGTCGCAGTGGTGTCACGTGCTTGTCTTGGCGTCCGTCGTCGCTACCGCGATGACGTCCGCCTTTACTCACGTTACACTAAGATAGGGTGGCAGTGGTATCACGTGTTCGTCTCGGCTCGCGTGACCCTAAGATAGACAGGGTGACAGTGGTGTCACGTGCTTGTCTTGGTGTTCGTCGTCGCGGTAGAAAGGGTGGCAGTGGTGTCACGTGCTTGTCTTGGCGTCCGTCATCGCTACCGCGACGACGTCCGCCTTTACTCGCGTTACGCAAAGACAGGGTGGCAGTGGTGTCACGTGTTCGCCTCGGCGTCCGTCGTCGCTATCGCGACGATGTCCGCCTCGACTTGCGTGACCCTAAGATAGACAGGGTGACAGTGGTGTCACGTGCTTGTCTCGGTGTTCGTCATCGCGGTAGACAGGGTGACAGTGGTGTCACGTGCTCGTCTTGGCGTCCGTCGTCGCTACCGCAACGACGTCCGCCTCGACTCGTGTAACCCTAAGATAAACAGGGTGGCACTGGTGTCACGTGCTCGTCTCGGCATCCATCGTCGCTACCGCGATGACGTCCGCCTCGACTCGCGTTACGATAAGATAGGGTGGTAGTGGTGTCACGTGCTCGTCTCGGCGTTCGTCGTCGCTACCGCAACGACGTCCGCCTCGACTCACGTAACCCTAAGATAGACAGGGTGGCAGTGGTGTCACGTGCTTGTCTCAGCGTCCGACGTCGCTACCGCGACGACGTCCACCTCGACTCGCGTAACCCTAAGATAGACGGGGTGATAGTGGTGTCACGTGCTCGTCTCGGTGTCCATCGTCGCAAGCGAGACGACGTCCGCCTTGACTCACGTAACCCTAGGATAGACAGGGTGCCAGTGGGGTCACGTGCTCGTCTCGGCATTCGTCGTGGCTGCCGCGATGATGCCCGCCTCGACTCGCGTAACCCTAAGATAGACAGGGTGGCAGTGGTGTCACGTGCTCATCTCGGCATCCGTTGTCGCTACCTCGATGACGTCCGCCTCGACTCGCGTGACCCTAAGATAGACTGGTGACAGTGGTGTCACGTGCTCGTCTTGGCGTACGTCGTTGCTACCGCGACGACGTCCACCTCGACTCGCGTGACCCTAAAATAGACAGGTAGCAGTGGTGTCTCGTGCTCGTCTCGGTGTCCGTCGTCGCTACCGCGACGATGTCCGCCTCGACTCGCGTCACCCTAAGATAGACAGGGTGATAGTGGTGTCACGTGCTTGTCTTGGCGTCAAACGTCGCTACCGCGACGACGTCCGCCTTGACTCGCGTTACGCTAAGACAGGGTGGCAGTGGTGTCACGTGCTCGTCTCAGTGTCCGTCGTCGCTACCGCGATGACGTCTGCCTCGACTCGCGTAACCCTAAGATAGACAGGGTGACAGTGGTGTCATGTGCTCGTCTCGGTGTTCGTCGTCGCGGTAGACAGGGTGACGGTGGTGTCACGTGCTCGTCTTGGCGACCGTCGTCGCTACCGCGATGATGTCCGCCTCGACTCGCGTAACCCTAAGATAAACAGGGTGGCACTGGTGTCACGTGCACGTCTCGGCATCCGTCATCGCTACCGCGATGATGTCCGCCTCGACTCGCGTTATGATAAGACAGGGTGGCAGTGGTGTCATGTGCTCGTCTCGGCGTTCATCGTCACTACAGCAACGACGTCCGCCTCGACTCGCGTAACCCTAAGATAGACAGGCTGGCAGTGGTGTCACGTGCTCATCTCATCGTCCGACGTCGCTACCGCGACGATGTCCACCTGGAATCGTGTAACCCTAAGATAGACGGGGTGACAGTGGTGTCACGTGCTCGTCTCGGTGTCCATCGTCACTAGCGAGACGACGTCCACCTCGACTCATGTAACCCTAAGATAGACAGGGTGGCGGTGGTGTCACATGCTCGTCTCGGTGTCCGTCATCGCTGCCGCGACGATGTCCGCCTCGACTCGCGTAACCCTAAGATAGACAGGGTGGCAGTGGTGTCACGTGCTCATCTTGGCGTCCGTCGTTGCTACCGCGATGTCGTCCGCCTCGACTCGCGTGACCCTAAGATAGACTGGTGACAGTGGTGTCACGTGCTTGTCTCGGCGTCCGTCGTCGCTACCGCAACGATGTCCGCCTCGACTCACGTGACCCTAAGATAGACTGGTGACAGTGGTGTCTCGTGCTTGTCTCGGTGTCCGTCGTCGCTACCGCGACGATGTCCGCCTCGACTCGCGTCACCCTAAGATAGACAGGGTGACAGTGGTGTCACGCGCTCGTCTTGGCGTCCGACGTCGCTACCGCGACAATGTCCGCCTTGACTCGCGTTACGCTAAGACAGGGTGGCAGTGGTGTCACGTGCTCGTCCCGGCGTCCGTTGTCGCTACCGCGATGATGTCCGCCTCGACTCGCGTAACCCTAAGATAGATAGGGTGACAGTGGTGTCACGTGCTTGTCTCGGTGTCCGTCGTCGTTACCACGACGACGTCCGCCTCGACTCGCGTTACGATAAGACAGGGTGGCAGTGGTGTCACGCACTTGTTTCGGTGTCCGTCGTCCCTACCGCGACGACGTCCACCTTGACTCGCGTTACGCTAAGACGCGGTCGCAGTGGTGTCACGTGCTTGTCTTGGCGTCCGTCATCGCTACCGCGACGACGTCCGCCTTTACTCGCGTTACGCTAAGATAGGGTGGCAGTGGTGTCACGTGTTCGTCTCGGTGTCCGTCGTCGCAACCGCGATGACGTCCGCCTCGACTCGCGTGACCGTAAGACAGACAGGGTGACAGTGGTGTCACGTGCTTGTCTCGGTGTTCGTCGTTGCGGTAGACAGGGTGGCAGTGGTGTCACGTGCTTGTCTTGGCGTCCGTCGTCGCTACCGCGATGACGTCCGCCTTTACTCGCGTTACGCTAAGACAGGGTGGCAGTGGTGTCACGTGTTCGTCTCGGCTTCCGTCGTCGCTACCGCGACGATGTCCGCCTCGACTCGCGTGACCCTAAGATAGACAGGGTGATAGTGGTGTCACGTGCTCGTCTCGGCGTCCGTCGTCGCTGCCACGACTATGTCCGCCTCGACTCACATAACCCTAAGATAGACAGGGTGGTAGTGGTGTCATGTGCTCGTCTCGGCGTCCATCGTCGCTACCGCGATGACGTCCGCCTCGACTCGTGTAACCCTAAGATAGACAGGGTGACAGTGGTGTCACGTGCTCGTCTCGGCGTCTGTCGTCGCTACCACGACGACGTCTGCCTCGACTCACGTTACGATAAGACAGGGTGGCTGTGGTGTCACGCGCTTGTCTCGGCGTCCGTCGTCGCTACCACGACGACGTCCACCTTGACTCGCGTTACGCTAAGACACGGTCGCAGTGGTGTCACGTGCTTGTCTTGGAATCCGTCGTCGCTACCGCGACGACGTCCGCCTTTACTCGCGTTACGCTAAGACAGGGTGGCAGTGGTGTCACGTGTTCGTCTCGGCGTCCGTCGTCGCTACCGCGACGACGTCCGCCTCGACTCGCGTGACCCTAAGATAGACAGGGTGACAGTGGTGTCACGTGCTTGTCTCGGTGTTCGTCGTCGCGGTAGACAGGGTGACAGTGGTTTCACGTGCTTATCTTGCCGTCCGTCGTCGCTACCGCGACGATGTCTGCCTCGACTCGCGTAACCCTAAGATAAACAGGGTGGCACTGGTGTCATGTGCTCGTCTTGGCATCCATCGTCGCTACCGCGATGACGTCCGCCTCGACTCGCGTTTCGATAAGACAGGGTGGCAGTGGTGTCACGTGCTCGTCTCGGCGTTCGTCGTTGCTACCGCAACGACGTCCGCCTCGCTCGCGTAACCCTAAGATAGACAGGGTGGCAGTGGTGTCATGTGCTCGTCTCAGCGTCCGACGTCGCTACCGCGACGACGTCCACCTCGGCTCGCGTAACCCTAAGATAGACGGGGTGATAGTGGTGTCACGTGCTCGTCTCGGTGTCCATCGTCGCTAGCGAGACGACGTCCGCCTCGACTCGCGTAACCCTAAGATAGACAGGGTGGCAGTGGTGTCACGTGCTCGTCTCGGCGTCTGTTCTCGCTGCCGCGATGATGTCCGCCTCGACTCACGTAACCCTAAGATAGGGTGGCAGTGTTGTCACGTGCTCATCTCGGCGTCCGTCGTCGCTACCGCGACCTCATCCGCCTCGACTCGCGTGACCCTAAGATAGACTGGTGCCAGTGGTGTCACATGCTCGTCTCGGTGTCCGTCGTCGCTACCGCGACGACGTCCACCACGACTCGCGTGACCCTAAAATAGACAGGGTAGCAGTGGTGTCTCGTGCTCGTCTCGGTGTCAGTCGTCGCTACCGCGACGACGTCCGCCTCGACTCGCGTCACCCTTAGATAGACAGGGTGACAGTGGTGTCACGTGCTCGTCTTGGCGTCCGACGTCGCTACCGCGACGACGTCCGCCTTGACTCGCGTTACGCTAAGACAGGGTGGCAGTGGTGTCACGTGCTCGTGTCGGCGTCTGTCGTCGCTACCGCGATGATGTCCGCCTCGACTCACGTTACCCTAAGATAGACAGGGTGACAGTGGTGTCACGTGCTCGTCTCGGCGTCCGTCGTCGCTACCACGACGACATCCGCCTCGACTCGCGTTACGATAAGACAGGGTGGCAGTGGTGTCACGCGCTTGTCTCGGCGTCCGTCGCCGCTACCGCGACGACGTCCACCTTGACTCGCGTTACGCTAAGACAAGGTCGCAGTGGTGTCACGTGCTTGTCTTGGCGTCCGTCGTCGCTACCGCGATGACGTCCGCCTTTACTCACGTTACACTAAGATAGGGTGGCAGTGGTATCACGTGTTCGTCTCGGCGTCCGTCATCGCTACCGCGCACGTGCTTGTATTAGGCGTCCGTCATCGCTACCGCGACGACGTCCGC
This sequence comes from Thinopyrum elongatum, assembly GCA_011799875.1. Lineage (NCBI taxonomy): Eukaryota > Viridiplantae > Streptophyta > Magnoliopsida > Poales > Poaceae > Thinopyrum > Thinopyrum elongatum. The sequence continues at coordinate 125,979,617 of CM022300.1, forward strand.
CTTTACTCGCGTTACGCAAAGACAGGTGGGAGCAGGTGTGTCACGTGTTCGGCCTCGCGGCGTCCGTCGTCGCATCGCGACGATGTCCGCCTCGACTGCGTGACCCTAAGATAGACAGGGGGACGTGGTGTCACGTGCTTGTCTCGGTGTTCGTCATCGCGGTAGACAGGGTGACCGTGGTGTCACGTGCTCGTCTTGGCGTCGTCGTCGCTACCGCAAACGACGTCCGCCTCGACTCGTGTAACCCTAGATAAACAGGGTGGCACTGGTGTCACGTGCTCGTCTCGGCATCCATCGTCGCTACGCGATGACGTCCGCCTCGACTCGCCGTTACGATAAGATAGGGTGTTAGTGGTGTCACGTGCTCGTCTCGGCGTTCGTCGTCGCTACCGCAACGACGTCCGCCTCGACTCACGTAACCCTAAGATAGACAAGGGGGTGCAGTGGTGTCCCGTGCATGTCTCAGCGTCCGACGTCGCTACCGCGACGATGTCCACCTCGACTCGCGTACCCTAAGATAGACGGGTGATAGTGGTGTCACGTGCTCGTCTCGGTGTCCATCGTCGCAAGCGAGACGATGTCCGCCTTGACTCACGTAACCCTAGGATAGACAGGGTGCCAGTGGTGTCACATGCTCGTACTCGGCATTCGTCGTGGCTGCCGCGATGTGTGCCCGCCTCGACTCGCGTACCTAAGATAGACAGGGTGGCAGTTTTGTTCACGTGCTCATCTCGGCATCCGTTGTCGCTACCTCGATGACGTCCGCCTCGACTCGCGTTGACCCTAAGATAGGGTGACACGGTGTCACGTGCTCGTCTCGGCGTCGTCGTTGCTACCGACGAACGACGTCCACCTCGACTCGCGTGACCCTAAAATAGACAGGTAGCAGTGGTGTCTCGTGCTCGTCTCGGTGTCCGTCTCGCTACCACGACGATGTCCGCCTCGACTCGCGTCACCCTAAGATAGACAGGGGTGATAGTGGTGTCACGTGTCGTTGGCGTCCAAACGTCGCTACCGCGACGACGTCCGCTTGACTCGCGTTACGCAAGAACAGGGTGGCAGTGGTGTTCACGTGCTCGTCTCAGTGTCCGTCGTCGCTACCGCGATGACGTCTGCCTGACTCGCGTAACCCTAAGATAGACAGGGTGAGACAGTGGTTGTCATGTGCTCGTCTCGGTGTTCGTCGTCGCGGTAGACAGGGTGACGTGGTGTCACGTGCTCGTCTTGGCGACCGTCGTCGCTACCGCGATGATGTCGCCTCGACTCGCGTATACCCTAAGATAAACAGGGTGGCACTGGTGTCACGTGCACGTCTCGGCATCCGTCATCGCTACCGCGATGATGTCCGCCTACGATCGCGTTATGATAAGACAGGGGTGGCAGTGGTGTCATGTGCTCGTCTCGGCGTTCATCGTACTACAGCAACGACGTCCGCCTCGACTCGCGTAACCCTAAGATAGACAGGCTGGCAGGTGGTGTCACGTGCTCATCTCATCGCCGACGTCGCTACCGCGACGATGTCCACTGGAATCGTGTAACCTAAGATAGACGGGGTGGACAGTGGTGTCACGTGGCTCGTCTCGGTGTCCATCGTCACTAGCGAGACGACCCACCTCGACTCATGTAAACCCTAAGATAGACATGGGTGGCTGGTGGTTTGTCACATGCTCGTCTCGGTGTCCGTCATCGCTGCCGCGACGATGTTCCGCCTCGACGCGCGTAACCTAAGATAGACAGGGGGGGCAGTGGTGTCACGGGTCATTCTTGGGCGTCCGTCGTTTGCTACCGCGATGTCGTCCGCCTCGACTCGCGTGACCCTAGACATGGGTGACAGTGGTGTCACGTGCTTGTCTCGGCGTCCGTCGTCGCTACCGCAACGATGTCCGCCTCGACTCACGTGACCCTAAGATAGACTGGTGACAGTGGTTGTCTCGTGCTTGTCTCGGTGTCCGTCGTCGCTTACCCGACGATGTCGCCTCGACTGCGTTCACCCTAAGATAGAACAGGGTGACAGTGGTGTCACGCGCTCGTCTTGGCGTCCGACGTCGCTACCGCGTGCGACAATGTCAGCGCCTTGACTCGCGTTACGCTAAGACAGGGTGGCAGTGGTTGTCACGTTCGTCCCGGCGTCCGTTTGTCGCTACCAGCGATGATGTCCGCCTCGACTCGCGTAACCCTAAGATAGATAGGGTGACAGTGGTTGTCACGTGCTTGTCTCGGTGTCCGTCGTCGTTACCAGACGACGTCCGCCTCGACTCGCGTTACGATAAGACAGGGTGGCATGGGTGTCACGCACTTGTTCGGTGTCCGTCGTCCCTACCGCGACGACGTCCACCTTGACTCGCGTTTACGCTAAGACGCGGTCGCAGTGTGTGTCACGTGGCTGTGTCTGGCGTCCGTCATCGCTACCGCGACGACGTCCGCCTTACTGCGTTACGCTAAGATAAGGGTGGCAGTGGTGTCACGTGTTCGTCTCGGTGTCCGTCGTCGCAACCGCGATGACGTCCGCCTCGACTCGCGTGACCGTAGACGACAGGGTGACAGTGGTGTCACGTGTGTCTCGGTTTGTTCAGCGTTTGCGGAGTAGACAGCGGTGGCAGTGGGGTCAGTGCTTGTCTGGCGTCCGTGCGCTACCGCGATGACGTGCTTTACTCGCGTTACGCTAAGACAGGGTGGCAGTGGTGTCACGTGTTCGTCTCGGCTTCCGTCGTCGCTACCGCGACGATGTCCGCCTCGACTCGCGGACCCTAAGATAGACAGGGTGATAGTGGTGTCACGTTGCTGTCTCGGCGTCCGTGTCGCTGCCACGACTATGTCCCCTCGACTCAATAACCCTAGATAGACAGGGTTGGTAGTGGTGTCATGTGCTCGTCTGGCGTCCATCGTCGCTACCGCGATGACGTCCGCCTCGACTCGTGTAACCCTAAGATAGACAGGGGTGACAGTGGTTGTCACGTGCTCGTCTCGGCGTCTGTCGTCGCTACCCAGACGAAGTCTGCCTTCGACTCACGTTACGATAGAGCAGGGTGGCTGTGGTGTCACGCGCTTGTCTCGGCGTCCGTCGTCGCTACCACCGACGACGTCCACCTTGACTCGCTTACGCTAAGACCGGTCGCAGTGGTGTCACGTGCTTGTCTTGGAATCCGTCGTCGCTACCGCGACGACGTCCGCCTTTACTCGCGTTACGCTAAGACAGGGGGGCAGTGGTGTCACGTGTTCGTCTGGCGTCCGTCGTCGTACCGCGACGACGTCCGCCTCGAACTGCGTGACCCTAAGATAGACAGGGGGACAGTGGTGTCACGTGTGCTTGTCTCGGTGTTCGTCGTCGTGGGGTAGACGGGGTGACAGTGGTTTTCACGTGCTTATCTTGCCGTCCGTCGTCGCTACCGCGACAGATGTCTGCCTCGACTCGCGTAACCTAAGATAAACAGGGTGGCACTGGTGTCATGTGCTCGTCTTGGCATCCTCGTCGCTACCGCGAGATGACGTCCGCCTCGACTCGGTTTCGATAGACAGGGTGGCAGGGTGTCACGTGCTCGTCTCGGCGTTCGTCGTTGCTACCGCAACGACGTCCGCCTCGCTCGCGGACCCTAAGATAGACAGGGTGGCAGTGGTGTCATGTGCTCGTCTCAGCGTCCGACGTCGCTACCGCGACGACGTCCACCTCGTCGCGTAACCCTAAAGATAGACGGGGTGATAGTGGTGTCACGTGCTCGTCTCGGTGTCCATCGTCGCTAGCGAGACGAGTCCGCCTCGACTCGCGTAACCCTAGATAGACAGGGTGGCAGTGGTGTCACGTGCTCGTCTCGGCGTCTGTTCTCGCTGCCCGATGATGTCCGCCTCGACCTCACGTAACCCTAAGATAGGTGGCAGTGTTGTCACGTGCTCATTCGGCGTCCGTCGTCGCTACCGCGACCCCTCGTCCGCCTCGACTCGCGTGACCCTAAGATAGACTGGTGCACGTGGTGTCACATGCTCGTCTCGGTGTCCGTCGTCGCTACCGCGACGACGTCCACCCCGACTCGTTGTAACCTAAGATAGACAGGGTGACAGTGGTGTCACGTGCTCGTCTCGGCGTCTGTCGTCGCTACCACGACGACGTTGCCTCGACTACGTTACGATAAGACAGGGTGGCTGTGGTGTCACACGCTTGTCTCGGCGTCCGTGTCGCTACCACGAGACGTCCACCTTGACTCGCGTTACGCTAAGACACGGTCGCAGTGGTGTCACGTGCTTGTTTGGAATCCGTCGTTGCTACCGCGACGACGTCCGCCTTTACTCGCGTTACGACTAAGACAGGGGTGGCAGTGGTGTCAGTGTTCGTCTCGGCGGTCCGTCGTCGCTACGCGGACGACGTCGCCTCGACATCGCCGTGACCCTAAGATAGACAGGTGACGTGGTGTGGTGTCAAGTGCTTTCTCGGTGTTCGTTCGTCGCGTGAGGGTAGACAGGGTGACAGTGGTTTCACGTGCTCATCTGGCCGTCCGTCGTACGCTACCGCGACGATGTCTGCCTCGACTGGTAACCCTAGATAAACAGGGTGGCACTGGTGTCATGTGCTCGTCTTGGCATCCATCGTCGCTACCCCCGATGACGTCCGCCTCGACTCGGTGTTTCGATAAGACAGGGGTGGCAGTGGTGTCACGTGCTCGTCTTCGGCGTTCGTCGTTGCTACCGCAACGACGTCCGCCTCGCTCGCGTAACCAAGATAGACAGGGGTGGCAGTGGTGTCATGTGCTGTCTCAGCGGCCGACGTCGCTACCGCGACGACGTCACCTCGGCTCGCGTAACCCTAATAGATAGACGGGGTGATAGTGGTGTCAAGTGCTGTCTCGGTGTCCATCGTGCTGCGAGACGACGTCCGCCTCGACTCGCGTAACCCTAAGATAGAAAGGGTGGCGTAAGTGGTGTCACGTGCTCGTCTCGGCGTCTGTTCTCGCTGCCGCGATGATGTCGCCTCGACTCACGTAACCCTAAGATAGGGTGGCAGAGTGTTCACGTGCTCATCTCGGCGTCGTCGTCGCTACCGCGACCTCATCCGCCTCGACTCGGTGACCCTAAGATAGACTGGTGCCAGTGGTGGTCACATGCTCGTCTCGGTGTCCGTCGTCGCTACCGCGACGACGTACCACGACTCGCGTGACCCTAAAATAGACAGGGTAGCAGTGGGTTGTGCTCGGTCTGGGTGTCAGTCGTCGCTACCGCGAAGACGTCCGCCTCGACTCGCGTCACCCTTAGATAGACAGGGTGACAGTGGTGTCACGTGCTCGTCTTTGGCGTCCGAGTCGCTACCGCGACGACGTCCGCCTGACTCGCGTTACGCTAAGACAGGGGGCAGTGGTGTCACGTGCTCGTGTCGGCGTCTGTCGTCGCTACCGCGATGATGTCCGCCTCGACTCACTTACCCTAAGATAGACAGGGTGACAGTGGTGCACGTGCTCGTCTCGGCTGTCCGTCGTCGCTACCAGACGAACATCCGCCTCGACTCGCGTTACGATAAGAGGCAGGTAGTGGGCAGTGGTGTCACGCGCTTGTCTCGGCGTCCGTCGCCGCTACCGCGACGACGTCCACCTTGACTCGCGTTACGCTAAGACAAGGTCGCAGTGTGGTCACGTGCTTGTCTTGGCGTCCGTCGTCGCTACGCGGATGACGTCCGCCTTTACTCACGTTACACTAAGATAGGGTGGCAGTGGTATCACGTGTTCGTCTCGGCGTCCGTCATCGCTACCGCGATGATGTCCGCCTCGACTCGCGTGACCCTAAGATAGACAGGGTGCCAGTGGTGTCACGTGCTTGTCTTGGTGTTCGTCGTCGCGGTAGAAAGGGTGGCAGTGGTGTCACGTGCTTGTCTTGGCGTCCGTCGTCGCTACCGCGACGACGTCCGCCTTTACTCGCGTTACGCAAAGACAGGGTGGCAGTGGTGTCACGTGTTCGCCTCGGCGTCCGTCGTCGCTATCGCGACGATGTCCGCCTCGACTTGCGTGACCCTAAGATAGACAGGTGACAGTGGTGTCACGTGCTTGTCCGGTGTTCGTCATCGCGGTAGACAGGGTGACAGTGGTGTCACGTGCTCGTTTGGCGTCCGTCGTCGCTACCGCAACGACGGCCGCCTCGACTCGTGTAACCCTAAGATAAACAGGGTTGTCACGTGCTCGTCTCGGCATCCATCGTCGCTACCGGATGACGTCCGCTCTGACTCGCGTTACGATAAGAAGGGTGGTGTCACGTTCTCGTCTCGGCGTTCGTCGTCGCTACCGCAACGACGTCCGCCTCGACTCACGTAACCCTAAGATAGACAGGGTGGCAGTGGTGTCACGTGCTTGTCTCAGCGTCCGACGTCGCTACCGCGACGACGTCCACCTCGACTCGCGTAACCCTAAGATAGACGGGGTGATAGTGGTGTCACGTGCTCGTCTCGGTGTCCATCGTCGCAAGCGAGACGACGTCCGCCTTGACTCACGTAACCCTAGGATAGACAGGGTGCCAGTGGGGTCACGTGCTCGTCTCGGCATTCGTCGTGGCTGCCGCGATGATGCCCGCCTCGACTCGCGTAACCCTAAGATAGACAGGGTGGCAGTGGTGTCACGTGCTCATCTCGGCATCCGTTGTCGCTACCTCGATGACGTCCGCCTCGACTCGCGTGACCCTAAGATAGACTGGTGACAGTGGTGTCACGTGCTCGTCTTGGCGTACGTCGTTGCTACCGCGACGACGTCCACCTCGACTCGCGTGACCCTAAAATAGACAGGTAGCAGTGGTGTCTCGTGCTCGTCTCGGTGTCCGTCGTCGCTACCGCGACGATGTCCGCCTCGACTCGCGTCACCCTAAGATAGACAGGGTGATAGTGGTGTCACGTGCTTGTCTTGGCGTCAAACGTCGCTACCGCGACGACGTCCGCCTTGACTCGCGTTACGCTAAGACAGGGTGGCAGTGGTGTCACGTGCTCGTCTCAGTGTCCGTCGTCGCTACCGCGATGACGTCTGCCTCGACTCGCGTAACCCTAAGATAGACAGGGTGACAGTGGTGTCATGTGCTCGTCTCGGTGTTCGTCGTCGCGGTAGACAGGGTGACGGTGGTGTCACGTGCTCGTCTTGGCGACCGTCGTCGCTACCGCGATGATGTCCGCCTCGACTAGCGTAACCCTAAGATAAACAGGGTGGCACTGGTGTCACGTGCACGTCTCGGCATCCGTCATCGCTACCGCGATGATGTCCGCCTCGACTCGCGTTATGATAAGACAGGGTGGCAGTGGTGTCACGTGCTCGTCTCGGCGTTCGTCGTCGCTACAGCAACGACGTCCGCCTCGACTCGCGTAACCCTAAGATAGACAGGGTGGCAGTGGTGTCACGTGCTCATCTCATCGTCCGACGTCGCTACCGCGACGATGTCCACCTGGAATCGTGTAACCCTAAGATAGACGGGGTGACAGTGGTGTCACGTGCTCGTCTCGGTGTCCATCGTCACTAGCGAGACGACGTCCACCTCGACTCACGTAACCCTAAGATAGACAGGGTGGCAGTGGTGTCACATGCTCGTCTCGGTGTCCGTCGTCGCTGCCGCGACGATGTCCGCCTCGACTCGCGTAACCCTAAGATAGACAGGGTGGCAGTGGTGTCACGTGCTCATCTTGGCGTCCGTCGTTGCTACCGCGATGACGTCCGCCTCGACTCGCGTGACCCTAAGATAGACTGGTGACAATGGTGTCACGTGCTTGTCTCGGCGTCCGTCGTCGCTACCGCGACGATGTCCGCCTCGACTCACGTGACCCTAAGATAGACTGGTGACAGTGGTGTCTCGTGCTTGTCTCGGTGTCCGTCGTCGCTACCGCGACGATGTCCGCCTCGACTCGCGTCACCCTAAGATAGACAAGGTGACAGTGGTGTCACGCGCTCGTCTTGGCGTCCGACGTCGCTACCGCGACAATGTCCGCCTTGACTCGCGTTACGCTAAGACAGGGTGGCAGTGGTGTCACGTGCTCGTCCCGGCGTCCGTTGTCGCTACCGCGATGATGTCCGCCTCGACTCGCGTAACCCTAAGATAGATAGGGTGACAGTGGTGTCACGTGCTTGTCTCGGTGTCCGTCGTCGTTACCACGACGACGTCCGCCTCGACTCGCGTTACGATAAGACAGGTTGGCAGTGGTGTCACGCACTTGTCTCGGTGTCCGTCGTCCCTACCGCGACGACGTCCACCTTGACTCGCGTTACGCTAAGACGCGGTCGCAGTGGTGTCACGTGCTTGTCTTGGCGTCCGTCATCGCTACCGCGACGACGTCCGCCTTTACTCGCGTTACGCTAAGATAGGGTGGCAGTGGTGTCACGTGTTCGTCTCGGTGTCCGTCGTCGCAACCGCGATGACGTCCGCCTCGACTCGCGTGACCGTAAGACAGACAGGGTGACAGTGGTGTCACGTGCTTGTCTCGGTGTTCGTCGTTGCGGTAGACAGGGTGGCAGTGGTGTCACGTGCTTGTCTTGGCGTCCGTCGTCGCTACCGCGATGACGTCCGCCTTTACTCGCGTTCCGCTAAGACATGGTGGCAGTGGTGTCACGTGCTCATCTTGGCATCCGTCGTGGCTACCGCGACGATGTCCGCCTCGACTCGGGTGACCCAAAAATAGACAGGGTGGCAGTGGTGTCACGTGTTCGTCTCGGCTTCCGTCGTCGCTACCGCGACGATGTCCGCCTCGACTCGCGTGACCCTAAGATAGACAGGGTGATAGTGGTGTCACGTGCTCGTCTCGGCGTCCGTCGTCGCTACCATGACTATGTCCGCCTCGACTCACATAACCCTAAGATAGACAGGGTGGCAGTGGTGTCACGTGCTCGTCTCGGCGTCCATCGTCGCTACCGCGATGACGTCCGCCTCGACTCGCGTAACCCTAAGATAGACAGGGTGACAGTGGTGTCACGTGCTCGTCTCGGCGTCTGTCGTCGCTACCACGACGACGTCTGCCTCGACTCGCGTTACGATAAGACAGGGTGGCTGTGGTGTCACGCGCTTGTCTCGGCGTCCGTCGTCGCTACCAGGACGACGTCCACCTTGACTCGCGTTACGCTAAGACACGGTCGCAGTGGTGTCACGTGCTTGTCTTGGAATCCGTCGTCGCTACCGCGACGACGTCCGCCTTTACTCGCGTTACGCTAAGACAGGGTGGCAGTGGTGTCACGTGTTCGTCTCGGCGTCCGTCGTCGCTACCGCGACGACGTCCGCCTCGACTCGCGTGACCCTAAGATAGACAGGGTGACAGTGGTGTCACGTGCTTGTCTCGGTGTTCGTCGTCGCGGTAGACAGGGTGACAGTGGTTTCACGTGCTCATCTTGGCGTCCGTCGTCGCTACCGCGACGATGTCTGCCTCGACTCGCGTAACCCTAAGATAAACAGGGTGGCACTGGTGTCATGTGCTCGTCTTGGCATCCATCGTCGCTACCGCGATGACGTCCGCCTCGACTCGCGTTTCGATAAGACAGGGTGGCAGTGGTGTCACGTGCTCGTCTCGGCGTTCGTCGTTGCTACCGCAACGACGTCCGCCTCGCTCGCGTAACCCTAAGATAGACAGGGTGGCAGTGGTGTCACGTGCTCGTCTCAGCGTCCGACGTCGCTACCGCGACGACGTCCACCTCGGCTCGCGTAACCCTAAGATAGACGGGGTGATAGTGGTGTCACGTGCTCGTTTCAGTGTCCATCGTCGCTAGCGAGACGACGTCCGCCTCGCCTCGCGTAACCCTAAGATAGACAGGGTGGCAGTGGTGTCACGTGCTCGTCTCGGCGTCTGTTGTCGCTGCCGCGATGATGTCCGCCTCGACTCACGTAACCCTAAGATAGGGTGGCAGTGTTGTCACGTTCTCATCTCGGCGTCCGTCGTCGCTACCGCGACGTCGTCCGCCTCGACTCGCGTGACCCTAAGATAGACTGGTGACATAGGTGTCACGTGCTCGTCTCGGCGTCCGTCGTCGCTACCGCGACGACGTCCACCTTGACTCCCGTTATGCTAAGACAGGGTGGCAGTGGTGTCACGTGTTCGTCTCAGCGTCCGTCGTCGCTACCGCGACGACGTCCGCCTCGACTCGCGTGACCCTAAGATAGACAGGGTGACAGTGGTGTCACGTGCTTGTCTCGGTGTTCGTCGTCGCGGTAGACAGGGTGGCAGTGGTGTCACATGCTTGTCTTGGCGTCCGTCGTCGCTACCGCGACGACGTCCGCCTTTACTCGCGTTACGCAAAGAGAGGGTGGCAGTGGTGTCACGTGTTCGTCTCGGCGTCCGTCGTCGCTACCGCGACGATGTCCGCCTCGACTCACGTGACCCTAAGATAGACAGGGTGACAGTGGTGTCACGTACTTGTCTCGATGTTCGTCATCGCGGTAGATAGGGTGACAGTGGTGTCACGTGCTCGTCTTGGCGTCCGTCGTCGCTACCGCGATGACGTCCGCCTTGACTCACGTAACCCTAAGATAAACAGGGTGGCACTGGTGTCACGTGCTCGTCTCGGCATCCATCATCGCTACCGCGATGACGTCCGCATCGACTCGCGTTACGATAAGACAGGGTGGCAGTGGTGTCACGTGCTTGTCTCGGCGTTCGTCGTCGCTACTGCAACGACGTCCGCCTCGACTCACGTAACCCTAAGATAGACAGGGTGGCAGTGGTTTCACGTGCTCATCTCAGCGTCCGACGTCGCTACCGTGATGACATCCACCTCGACTCGCGTAACCCTAAGATAGACGGGGTGACAGTTGTGTCACGTGCTTGTCTCGTGACCATCGTCGCGAGCGAGACGACGTCTGCCTCGACTCGCGTAACCCTAAGATAGAAAGGGTGGCAGTGGTGTCACGTGCTCGTCTCGGCGTCCGTCGTCGCTGCCGCGATGATGTCCGCCTCGAATCGCGTAACCCTAAGATAGACAGGGTGGCAGTGGTGTCACGTGCTCATCTCGGCGTCCGTCATCGCTTCCGCGACGACGTCAGCCTCGACTCGCGTGACCCTAAGATAGACTGTGTGACAGTGGTGTCACGTGCTCATTTCGGTGTTCATCGTCGCTATCGCGATGACGTCCGCCTCGACTCGCATGACCCTAAAATAGACAGGGTAGCAGTGGTGTCTCGTGCTCGTCTCGGCGTCCGTCGTCGCTACCGTCACGACGTCCGCCTCGACGACGTTCGCCTCGACTCGTGTCACCCTAAGATAGACTGGGTGAAAGTGGTGTCATGTGCCCGTCTTGGCGTCCGTTGTCGCTACTACGACGACGTCCGCCTCGACTCGCGTAACCCTAGGATAGACAGGGTGGCAGTGGTGTCACGTGCTCATCTTGGCGTCCGTCGTTGCTACCGCGATGACGTCCGCCTCGACTCGCGTGACCCTAAGATAGACTGGTGACAGTGGTGTCACGTGCTTGTCTTGGCGTCCGTCGTCGCTACCGCGACGATGTCCGCCTCGACTCGCGTGACCCTAAGATAGACTGGTGACAGTGGTGTCTCGTGCTTGTCTCGGTGTCCGTCGTCGCTACCGCGACGATGTCCGCCACGACTCGCATCACCCTAAGATAGACAGGGTGACAGTGGTGTCACGTGCTCGTCTTGGCGTCCGACGTCGCTACCGCGACAATGTGCGCCTAGGCCTGCGTTACGCTAAGACAGGGGGGGCAGTTGGTTGTCACGTGCTCGTCCCGGCGTCCGTTGTCGCTACCGCGATGATGTCCGCCTCGACTCGCGTAACACCTAAGATAGATAGGGTGACAGTGGTGTCACGTGCTCGTCTCGGTGTCCGTCGTCGTTACCACGACGACGTCCGCCTCGACTCGCGTTACGATAAGACAGGGTGGCAGTGGTGTCACGCGCTTGTCTCGGTTCCGTCGCCCCTCCGCGACGACGTCCACCTTGACTCGCGTTACGCTAAGACGCGGTCGCAGTGGTGTCACGTGCTTGTCTTGGCGTCCGTCATCGCTACCGCGACGACGTCCGCCTTTACTCGGTACGCTAAGATAGGGTGGCAGTGGTTGTCACGTGTTCATCTCGGTGTGTCCGTCGTCGCAACCGCGATCGTCCGCCTCGACTCGCGTGACCGTAAGACAGACAGGGTGACAGTGGGGGTACACGTGCTTGTCTCGGGGTTCGTCGTTGCGGTAGACTAGACAGGGTGGCAGTGGTGTCACGTGCTTGTCTTGGCGTCCGTCGTCGCTACCACGATGACGTCCGCCTTTACTCGCGTTACGCTAAGACAGGGTGGCAGTGGTGTCACGTGTTCGTCTCGGCTTCCGTCGTCGCTACCGCGACGATGTCCGCCTCGACTCGCGTGACCCTAAGATAGACAGGGTGATAGTGGTGTCACGTGCTCGTCTCGGCGTCCGTCGTCGCTACCGCGACTATGTCCGCCTCGACTCACATAACCCTAAGATAGACAGGGTGGCAGTGGTGTCACGTCCTCGTCTCGGCATCCATCATCGCTACCGCGATGACGTCCGCCTCGACTTGCGTAACCCTAAGATAGAGAGGGTGACAGTGGTGTCACGTGCTCGTCTCGGCGTCTGTCGTCGCTACCACGACGACGTCTGCCTCGAGTTGCGTTACGATAAGACAGGGTGGCTGTGGTGTCACGCGCTTGTCTCGGCGTCCGTCGTCGCTACCACGACGACGTCCACCTTGACTCGCGTTACGCTAAGACACGGTCGCAGTGGTGTCACGTGCTTATCTTGGAATCCGTCGTCGCTACCGCGACGACGTCCGCCTTTACTCGCATTACGCTAAGACAGGGTGGCAGTGGTGTCACGTGTTCGTCTCGGCGTCCGTCGTCGCTACCGCGACGACGTCCGCCTCGACTCGCGTGACCCTAAGATAGACAGGGTGACAGTGGTGTCACATGCTTGTCTCGGTGTTCGTCGTCGCGGTAGACAGGGTGACTGTGGTTTCACGTGCTCGTCTTGGCGTCCGTCGTCGCTACCGCGACGATGTCTGCCTCGACTCGCGTAACCCTAAGATAAACAGGGTGGCACTGGTGTCATGTGCTCGTCTTGGCATCCATCGTCGCTACCGCGATGACGTCCGCCTCGACTCGCGTTTCGATAAGACAGGGTGGCAGTGGTGTCACGTGCTCGTCTCGGCGTTCGTCGTTGCTACTGCAACGACGTCCGCCTCGACTCGCGTAACCCTAAGATAGACAGGGTGGCAGTGGTGTCACGTGCTCGTCTCAGCGTCCGACGTCGCTACCGCGACGACGTCCACCTCGACTCGCGTAACCCTAAGATAGACGGGGTGATAGTGGTGTCACGTGCTCGTCTCGGTGTCCATCATCGCTAGCGAGACGATGTCCGCCTCGACTCGCGTAACCCTAAGATAGACAGGGTGGCAGTGGTGTCACGTGCTCGTCTCGGCGTCTGTTGTCGCTGCCGCGATGATGTCCGCCTCGACTCACGTAACCCTAAGATAGGGTGGCAGTGTTGTCACGTGCTCATCTCGGCGTCCGTCGTCGCTACCGCGACGTCGTCCGCCTCGACTCGCGTGACCCTAAGATAGACTGGTGACAGTGGTGTCACGTGCTCGTCTCGGTGTCCGTCGTCGCTACCGCGACGACGTCCACCTCGACTCCCGTTATGCTAAGACAGGGTGGCAGTGGTGTCACGTGTTCGTCTCAGCGTCCGTCGTCGCTACCGCGACGACATCCGCCTCGACTCGCGTGACCCTAAGATAGGCAGGGTGACAGTGGTGTCACGTACTTGTCTCGATGTTCGTCATCGCGGTAGATAGGGTGACAGTGGTGTCACGTGCTCGTCTTGGCGTCCGTTGTCGCTACCGCGACGACGTCCGCCTTGACTCACGTAACCCTAAGATAAACAGGGTGGCACTGGTGTCACGTGCTCGTCTCGGCATCCATCGTCGCTACCGCGATGACTTCCGCCTCGACTCGCGTTACGATAAGACAGGGTGGCAGTGGTGTCACGTGCTCGTCTCGGCGTTCGTCGTCGCTACTGCAACGACGTTCGCCTCGACTCACGTAACCCTAAGATAGACAGGGTGGCAGTGGTTTCACGTGCTCATCTCAGCGTCCGACGTCGCTACCGCGATGACATCCACCTCGACTCGCGTAACCCTAAGATAGACGGGGTGACAGTTGTGTCACGTGCTTGTCTCGTGACCATCGTCGCGAGCGAGACGACGTCTGCCTCGACTCGCGTAACCCTAAGATAGAAAGGGTGGCAGTGGTGTCATGTGCTCGTCTCGGCGTCCGCCATCGCTGCCGCGATGATGTCCGCCTCGAATTGCGTAACCCTAAGATAGACAGGGTGGCAGTGGTGTCACGTGCTCATCTCGGCGTCCGTCATCGCTTCCGCGACGACGTCAGCCTCGACTCGCGTGACCCTAAGATAGACTGTGTGACAGTGGTGTCACGTGCTCGTCTCGGTGTTCATCGTCGCTATCGCGATGACGTCCGCCTCGACTCGCATGACCCTAAAATAGACAGGGTAGCAGTGGTGTCTCGTGCTCGTCTCGGTGTCCGTCGTCGCTACCGTCACGACGTCCGCCTCGACGACGTTCGCCTCGACTCGTGTCACCCTAAGATAGACTGGGTGAAAGTGGTGTCATGTGCTCGTCTTGGCGTCCGTTGTCGCTACTGCGACGACGTCCGCCTTGACTCGCGTTACGCTAAGACAGGGTGGCAGTGGTGTCTTGTGTTCGTCTCGGCGTCTTTCGTCGCTACCGCGACGACGTCCACCTCGACTCGTGTGAACCTAAGATAGATAGGGTGGCAGTGGTGTCACGTGCTTGTCTCGGTGTCCATCGTCGCTACCGCGACGACTTCTTCCTCGACCCGCGTCACCCTATGAAAGACAGGGTGATAGTAGTGTCACGTACTCATCTCGGCGTCCGTCGTCGCTACCGCGACGATGTCCGCCTAGACTCGCGTGACCCTAAGATAGACAGGGTGACAGTGGTGTCACGTACTCGTCTCGGCGTTCGTCGTCGCTGTTGCGATGGCGTCCGCCTCGACTTGCGTTAAGCTAAGACAGGTTTGCAGTGGTGTCACGTGCTCGTCTTGGCGTTCGTCGTCGCTACCATGATGACTTCCGCCTCGACTCGCGTAACCCTAATATAGACCGCGACAACGTCCGCCTCGACTCGCGTCACCCTAAGGTAGACAGGGTGACAGTGGTGTCACGTGCTCATCTCGGTGTCCGTCGTCGCTACCACGATGACGTCCGCCTCGACTCGCGTAACCCTAAGATAAACAGGGTGGCACTGGTGTCACGTGCTCGTCTCGGCATCCGTCGTTGCTACCGCGATGATGTCTGCCTCTACTCGCATTACGATAAGACAGGGTGGCATTGGTGTCACGTGCTCGTCTCGGCGTTTGTCGTCACTACCGCGATGACGTCCGCCTCGACTCGCGTAACCCTAAGATAGACAGTGTGGCAGTTGTGTCACGTGCTCATCTCGGCGACCGACATCGCTACCGCGACGACGTCCACCTCGACTCGCGTAACCCTAAGATAGACGGGGTGACAGTGGTGTCACGTGCTCGTCTCGGTGTCCATCATCGCTAGCGAGACGACGTCCGCCTCGACTCACTAAGCCTAAGATAGACAGGATGGCAGTGGTGTCATGTGCTCGTCTCGGCGTCCGTCGTCGCTACAGCGACGATGTCCGCCCCGACTCGCGTGACCGTAAGATAGACAGGGTGACACTGGTATCATGTGCTCGTCTCGGCGCCCGTCGTCGCTACCGCGATGACGTCCGCCTCGACTCACGTGACCGTAAGATAGACAGGGTGATTGTGGTGTCACGTGCTCATCTTGGTGTTCGTCGTCGCTATTGCGACAACGTCCGCCTCGACTCGCGTTACGCTAAGACAGGGTTGCAGTGGTGTCACGTGCTCGTCTCGGTGTTCGTCGTCTCTACGGCGACGACGTCCACCTCGACTCGCATTACGATAAGACAGGGTGGCAGTGGTGTCACATGCTCGTCTCGGCGTTCGTCGTCGCTACCACGACGACGTCCGCCTCGACTCGCGTTATGATAAGACAGAGTGACAGTGGTGTCATGCGCTTGTGTAGGCGTCCGTCGTCGCTACCATGACGATGTCCGCCTCGACTCGCGTTATGATAAGACACGGTGACAGTGGTGTCACGTGCTCATCTCGGCCTCGACTCGCATTACGATAAGACAGGTTGGCAGTGGTGTCATGCGCTTGTCTCGGCGTCCGTCATCGCTACCGCGACGACGTCCGCCTTGACTCGCGTTCCGCTAAGACATGGTGGCAGTGGTGTCACGTGCTCATCTTGGCATCCGTCGTGGCTACCGCGATGATGTCCGCCTCGACTCGGGTGACCCAAAAATAGACAGGGTGGCAGTGGTGTCACGTGCTCGTCTCGGCGTCCATCATCGCTACCGCGAAGACGTCCGCCTCGACTCGCGTCACCCTAAGATAGACAGGGTGACAGTGGTGTCACATGATTGTCTCAGCGTCTATCGTCGCTACTGCGACGACGTCCAACTCGACTCGCGTGACCCTAAGATAGACAGGGTGACAATGGTGTCACGTACTCGTCTCGGCGTTCGTCGTCGCTATTGCCACGATGTCCGCCTCGACTCGCGTTACGCTAAGACAGGGTTGCAGTGGTGTCACGTGCTCGTCTCGGCGTTCGTCGTCGCTACCGCGATGATGTCCGCCTCGACTCGTGTGACCCTAAGATAGACAGGATGGCAGTGGTGTCATGTGCTCATCTCGGCGTGCGTCGTCGCTACCACGACGATGTCCGCCTCGACTCGCGTGACCCTAAGATAGACAGGGTGACAGTGGTGTCACGTGCTCGTCTCGGCGTCCGTCGTCGCTACCACGACGATGTCCGCCTCGACTGACATAACCCTAAGATAGACAGGGTGACAGTGGTGTCACGTGCTCGTCTCGGCGTCCGTCGTCGCTACCGCGACGACGTCCGCCTCGACTCGCGTGACCCTAAGATGGACAGGGTGACAGTGGTGTCACGTGCTCGTCTCGGCGTCCGTCGTCGCTACCACGACGACGTCCGCCTCGACTCGCGTTATGATAAGACAGGGTGACAGTGGTGTCACGCGCTAGTCTCGGTGTCCGTTGTCGCTACCACGACGACGTCCACCTTGACTCGCGTTACGCTAAGACATGGTCGCAGTGGTGTCACGTGCTTGTCTTGGCGTCCGTCATCGCTACCGCGACGACATCCGCCTTTACTCGCGTTACGCAAAGACAGGGTGGCAGTGGTGTCACGTGTTCGTCTCGGCGTCCTTCGTCGCTACCGCGACGATGTCCGCCTCGACTATCGTGACCCTAAGATAGACAGGGTGACAGTGGTGTCACGTGCTTGTCTCGGTGTTCGTCGTCACGGTAGACAGGGTGACAGTGGTGTGACGTGCTCATTTTGGCGTCTGTCGTCGCTACCGTGACGATGTCCGCCTCGACTCGTGTAACCCTAAGATAAACAGGGTGGCACTGGTGTCACGTGCTCGTCTTGGCATCCGTCGTCGACTCGCGTTACAATAAGACAGGGTGGCAGTGGTGTCACGTGCTCGTCTCGGCGTTCGTCGTCGCTACCGCAACGACGTCTACCTCGACTCGCGTAACCCTAAGATTGACAGGGTGGTAGTGGTGTCACGTGCTCGTCTCAGTGTCCGACGTCGCAACCGCGATGACGTCCACGTCGACTCGCGTAACCCTAAGATAGACGGGGTGACAGTGGTGTCACGTTCTCCATCGTCGCTAGCGAGACGACGTCCGCCTCGACTCACGTAACCCTAAGATAGACAGGTTGGCAGTGGTGTCACGTGCTCGTCTCGGCGTCCGTCGTCGCTACCGCGACGACATCCGCCTCGACTCGCGTCACCCTAAGATAGACAGGGTGACATTGGTGTCACGTGCTCGTCTCGGCGTCCGTCGTCGCTACCGCAATGACGTCCGCCTCGACTCACGTGACCGTAAGATAGACAGGGTGACAGTGGTGTCACGTGCTAGTCTCGGTGTTCGTCGTCGCTATTGCGACAACGTCCGCCTCGACTCGCGTTATGCTAAGACAGGGTTGCAGTGGTGTCATGTGCTCGTCTTGGTGTTCGTCGTCTCTACGGCGACGACGTCCGCCTCGACTCGCATTACGATAAGACAGGGTGGCAGTGGTGTCACATGCTCGTCTCGGCGTTCGTCGTCGCTACCACGATGACGTCCGCCTCGACTCGCGTTACGATGAGACACGGTGACAGTGGTGTCATGCGCTTGTCTAGGCGTCCGTCGTCGCTACCACGATGACGTCCGCCTCGACTCGCGTTACGATAAGACACGGTGACTGTGGTGTCACGTGCTCATCTCGGCGTCCGTCGTCGCTACCACGACGATGTCTGCCTCGACTCGCATTACGATAAGACAGGTTGGCAGTGGTGTCATGCGCTTGTATCGGCGTCCGTCATCGCTACCGCGACGATGTCCGCCTTGACTCGCGTTACGCTAAGACATGGTGGCAGTGGTGTCACGTGCTCATCTTGGCATCCGTCGTGGCTACCACGACGATGTCCGCCTCGACTCGCGTGACCCAAAAATAGACAGGGTGGCAGTGGTGTCACGTGCTCGTCTCGGCGTCCGTCGTCACTACCACGATGACGTCCGCCTCGACTCGCGTCACCATAAGATAGACAGGGTGACAGTGGTGTCACATGCTTGTCTCAGCGTCTATCGTCGCTACTGCGACGACGTCCAACTCGACTCGCGTGACCCTAAGATAGACAGGATGGCAGTGGTGTCATGTGCTCGTCTCGGCGTCCTTCGTCGCTACCGCGACGATGTCCGCCTCGACTCGCGTGACCGTAAGATAGACAGGGTGACAGTGGTGTCACATGCTCGTCTCGGCGTTTGTCGTCGCTACCGCGATGACGTCCGCCTCGACTCGTGTGACCCTCAGATAGACAGGATGGCAGTGGTGTCATGTGCTCGTCTCGGCGTCCGTCGTCGCTACCACGACGTTGTCCGCCTCGACTCGCGTGACCCTAAGATAGACAGGGTGACAGTGGTGTCACATGCTCGTCTCGGCGTCCGTCGTCGCTACCGCGACGACGTCCGCCTCGACTGACATAACCCTAAGATAGACAGGGTGGCAGTGGTGTCACGTGCTCGTCTCGGCGTCCGTCGTCACTACCGTGATGACGTCCACCTCAACTCGCCTAACCCTAAGATGGACAGGGTGACAGTGGTGTCACGTGCTCATCTCGGTGTCCGTCGTCGCTACCACGACGACGTCCGCCTCGACTCGCGTTATGATATGACAGGGTGGCAGTGGTGTCACGCGCTTGTCTCGGTGTCCATTGTCGCTACCGCTACGACGTCCACCTTGACTCGCGTTACCCTAAGACATGGTGGCAGTGGTGTCACGTGCTTGTCTTGGCGTCCGTCGTCGCTACCGCAACGACATCCGCCTTTACTCGCGTTATGCTAAGACAGGGGTGGAAGTGGTGTCACGTGTTCGTCTCGGCGTCCTTCGTCGCTACCGCGATGACGTCCGCCTCAACTATCGTGACCCTAAGATAGACAGGGTGACAGTGGTGTCACGTGCTTGTCTCGGTGTTCGTCGTCGCGGTAGACAGGGTGACAGTGGTGTCACGTGCTCATTTTGGCGTCTGTCGTCCCTACCGTGACGATGTCCGCCTCGACTCGTGTAACCCTAAGATAAACAGGGTGGCACTGGTGTCACGTGCTCGTCTTGGCATCCATCGTCGCTACCGCGATGACGTCCGCCTCGACTCGCGTTACGATAAGACAGGGTGGCAGTGGTGTCACATGCTCGTCTCGGCGTTCGTCGTCGCTACCGCAACGACGTCTGCCTCGACTCGCGTAACCCTAAGATTGACAGGGTGGCAGTGGTGTCACGTGCTCGTCTCAGTGTCCGACGTCGCAACCGCGATGACGTCCACCTCGACTCGCGTAACCCTAAGATAGACGGGGTGACAGTGGTGTCACGTGCTCATCTCGTTCTCCGTCGTCGCTAGCGAGACGACGTCCGCCTCGACTCACGTAACCCTAAGATAGACAGGTTGGCAGTGGTGTCACGTGCTCGTCTCAGCGTCCATCGTCGCTATCGCGACGACGTCCGCCTCGACTCGCGTCACCCTAAGATAGACAGGGTGACACTGGTGTCACGTGCTTGTCTCGGCGTCCGTCGTCGCTACCATGATGACGTCCGCCTCGACTCACGTGACCGTAAGATAGACAGGGTGACAGTGGTGTCACGTGCTCGTCTCGGTGTTCGTCGTCGCTATTGCGACAACGTCCGCCTCGACTCGCGTTATGCTAAGACAGGGTTGCAGTGGTGTCACGCGCTCGTCTCGATGTTCGTCGTCTCTACGGCGACGACGTCCGCCTCGACTCGCATTACGATAAGACAGGGTGGCAGTGGTGTCACATGCTCGTCTCGGCGTTCATCGTCGCTACCACGACGACGTCTGCCTCGACTCGCGTTACGATAAGACACGGTGACAGTGTTGTCACGTGCTTGTCTCGGTGTTCGTCGTCGCGGTAGACAGGGTGACAGTGGTTTCACGTGCTCGTCTTGGCGTCCGTCGTCGCTACCGCGCCGATGTCTGCCTCGACTCGCGTAACCCTAAGATAAACAGGGTGGCACTGGTGTCATGTGCTCGTCTTGGCATCCATCGTCGCTACCGCGATGACGTCCGCCTCGACTCACGTTTCGATAAGACAGGGTGGCAGTGGTGTCACGTGCTCGTCTCGGCGTTCGTCGTTGCTACCTCGACTCGCGTAACCCTAAGATAGACAGGGTGGCAGTGGTGTCACGTGCTCGTCTCAGCGTCCGACGTCGCTACCGCGACGACGTCCACCTCAACTCGCGTAACCCTAAGATAGACGGGGTGATAGTGGTGTCACGTGCTCGTCTCGGTGTCCATCATCGCTAGCGAGACGACGTCCGCCTCGGCTCGCGTAACCCTAAGATAGACAGGGTGGCAGTGGTGTCACGTGCTCGTCTCGGCGTTTGTTGTCGCTGCCGCGATGATGTCCGCCTCGACTCACTTAACCCTAAGATAGGGTGGCAGTGTTGTCACGTGCTCATCTCGGCGTCCGTCGTCGCTACCGCGACGTCGTCCGCCTCGACTCGCGTGACCCTAAGATAGACTGGTGACAGTGGTGTCACGTGCTCGTCTCGGCGTCCGTCGTCGCTACCGCGACGACGTCCACCTCGACTCCCGTTATGCTAAGACAGGGTGGCAGTGGTGTCACGTGTTCGTCTCAACGTCCGTCGTCGCTACCGCGACGACGTCCGCCTCGACTCGCGTGACCCTAAGATAGGCAGGGTGACAGTGGTGTCACGTGCTTGTCTCGGTGTTCGTCGTCGCGGTAGACAAGGTGGCAGTGGTGTCACATGCTTGTCTTGGCGTCCGTCGTCGCTACCGCGACGACGTCCGCCTTTACTCGCGTTACGCAAAGAAAGGGTGGCAGTGGTGTCACGTGTTCGTCTCGGCGTCCGTCGTCGCTACCGCGACGATGTCCGCCTCGACTCACGTGACCCTAAGATAGACAGGGTGAAAGTGGTGTCACGTACTTGTCTCGATGTTCGTCATCGCGGTAGATAGGGTGACAGTGGTGTCACGTGCTCGTCTTGGCGTCCGTCGTCGCTACCGCGACGACGTCCGCCTTGACTCACGTAACCCTAAGATAAACAGGGTGGCACTGGTGTCACGTGCTCGTCTCGGCATCCATCGTCGCTACCGCGATGACTTCCGCCTCGACTCGCGTTACGATAAGACAGGGTGGCAGTGGTGTCACGTGCTCGTCTCGGCGTTCGTCGTCGCTACTGCAACGACGTCCGCCTCGACTCACGTAACCCTAAGATAGACAGGCTGGCAGTGGTTTCACGTGCTCATCTCAGCGTCCGACGTCGCTACCGCGATGACATCCACCTCGACTCGCGTAACCCTAAGATAGACGGGGTGACAGTTGTGTCACGTGCTTGTCTCGTGACCATCGTCGCGAGCGAGACGACGTCTGCCTCGACTCGCGTAACCCTAAGATAGAAAGGGTGGCAGTGGTGTCACGTGCTCGTCTCGGCGTCCGTCAACGCTGCCGCGATGATGTCCGCCTCGAATCGCGTAACCCTAAGATAGACAGGGTGGCAGTGGTGTCACGTGCTCATCTCGGCGTCCGTCATCGCTTCCGACGACGACGTCAGCCTCGACTCGCGTGACCCTAAGATAGACTGTGTGACAGTGGTGTCACGTGCTCGTCTCGGTGTTCATCGTCGCTATCGCGATGACGTCCGCCTCGACTCGCATGACCCTAAAATAGACAGGGTAGCAGTGGTGTCTCGTGCTCGTCTCGGCGTCCGTCGTCGCTACCGTCACGACGTCCGCCTCGACGACGTTCGCCTCGACTCGTGTCACCCTAAGATAGACTGGGTGAAAGTGGTGTCATGTGCTCGTCTTGGCGTCCGTTGTCGCTACTGCGACGACGTCCGCCTTGACTCGCGTTACGCTAAGACAGGGTGGCAGTGGTGTCTTGTGTTCGTCTCGGCGTCTTTCGTCGCTACCGCGATGACGTCCACCTCGACTCGTGTGACCCTAAGATAGATAGGGTGGCAGGGGTGTCACGTGCTTGTCTCGGTGTCCATCGTCGCTACCGCGACGACTTCTTCCTCGACTCGCGTCACCCTAAGAAAGACAGGGTGATAGTAGTGTCACGTACTCATCTCGGCGTCCGTCGTCGCTACCGCGACGATGTCCGCCTAGACTCGCGTGACCCTAAGATAGACAGGGTGACAGTGGTGTCACGTACTCATCTCGGCGTTCGTCGTCGCTGTTGCGACGGCGTCCGCCTCGACTTGCGTTAAGCTAAGACAGGTTTGCAGTGGTGTCACGTGCTCGTCTCGGCGTTCGTCGTCGCTACCATGATGACTTCCGCCTCGACTCGCGTAACCCTAATATAGACAGGGTGGCAGTGGTGTCACGTGCTTGTCTTGGTGTCCGTCGTCGCTACCGCGACAACGTCCGCCTCGACTCGCGTCACCCTAAGATAGACAGGGTGACAGTGGTGTCACGTGCTTGTCTCTGCGTCTATCGTCGCGGTAGACAGGGTGACAGTGGTGTCACGTGCTCATCTCGGTGTCCGTCGTCGCTACCACGATGACGTCCGCCTCGAATCGCGTAACCCTAAGATAAACAGGGTGGCACTGGTGTCACGTGCTCGTCTCGGCATCCGTCGTCGCTACCGTGATGATGTCTGCCTCGACTCGCATTACGATAAGACAGGGTGGCATTGGTGTCACATGCTCGTCTCGGCGTTTGTCGTCACTACCGCGATGACGTCCGCCTCGACTCGCGTTACCCTAAGATAGACAGTGTGGCAGTTGTTTCACGTGCTCATCTCGGCGACCGACATCGCTACCGCGATGACGTCCACCTCGACTCGCGTAACCCTAAGATAGACGGGGTGACAGTGGTGTCACGTGCTCGTCTCGGTGTCCATCATCGCTAGCGAGATGACGTCCGCCTCGACTCACTAACCCTAAGATAGACAGGTTGGCAGTGGTGTCACGTGCTCGTCTCGGTGTCCGTCGTCGCTACCGCGACGACGTCCGCCTCGACTCGCGTCACCCTAAGATAGACAGGGTGACACTGGTGTCACGTGCTTGTCTCGGCGTCCGTCGTCGCTACCGCGATGACGTCCGCCTCGACTCACGTGACCGTAAGATAGACAGGGTGACAGTGGTGTCACGTGCCCGTCTCGGTGTTCGTCGTCGCTATTGCGACAACGTCCGCCTCGACTCGCGTTACGCTAAGACAGGGTTGCAGTGGTGTCATGTGCTCGTCTCGGTGTTTGTCGTCTCTACGGCGACGACGTCCGCCTCGACTCGCATTACGATAAGACAGGGTGGCAGTGGTGTCACATGCTCGTGTCGGCGTTCGTCGTCGCTACCACGACGACGTCCGCCTCGACTCGCGTTACGATAAGACACGGTGACAGTGGTGTCATGCGCTTGTGTAGGCGTCCGTCGTCGCTACCACGACGACGTCCGCCTCGACTCACGTTACGATAAGACACGGTGACAGTGGTGTCACATGCTCATCTCGGCGTCCGTCGTCGCTACCACGACGATGTCTGCCTCGACACGCATTACGACAAGACAGGTTGGCAGTGGTGTCATGCGCTTGTCTCGGCGTCCGTCATCGCTACCGCGACGACGTCCGCCTTGACTCGCGTTACGCTAAGACATGGTGGCAGTGGTGTCACGTGCTCATCTTGGCATCCGTCGTGGCTACCGCGACGATGTCCGCCTCGACTCGCGTGACCCAAAAATAGACAGGGTGGCAGTGGTGTCACGTGCTCGTCTCGGCGTCCGTCGTCGCTACCGCGATGACGTCCGCCTCGACTCGCGTCACCCTAAGATAGACAGGGTGACAGTGGTGTCACATGCTTGTCTCAGCGTCTATCGTCGCTACTGCGACGACGTCCAACTCGACTCGCGTGACCCGAAGATAGACAGGGTGACAATGGTGTCACGTACTCGTCTCGGCGTTCGTCGTCGCTACCGCGACGATGTCCGCCTCGACTCGCGTTACGCTAAGACAGGGTTGCAGTGGTGTCACGTGCTCCTCTCGGCGTTCGTCGTCGCTACCGCGATGACGTCCGCCTCGACTCGTGTGACCCTAAGATAGACAGGATGGCAGTGGTGTCATGTGCTCGTCTCGGCGTCCGTCGTCGCTACCGCGATAATGTCCGCCTCGACTCGCGTGACCCTAAGATAGACAGGGTGACACTGGTGTCACGTGCTCGTCTCGGCGTCCGTTGTCGCTACCGCGATGACGTCTGCCTCGACTCACGTGACTGTAAGATAGATAGGGTGGCAGTGGTGTCACGTGCTCATCTCAGCGTCCGACGTCGCTACCGCGATGACATCCACCTCGACTCGCGTAACCCTAAGATAGACGGGGTGACAGTGGTGTCAAGTGCTTGTCTCGTGTCCATCGTCGCGAGCGAGACGACGTCTGCCTCGACTCGCGTAACCCTAAGATAGAAAGGGTGGTAGTGGTGTCACGTGCTCGTCTCGGCGTCCGTCGTCGCTGCCGCGATGATGTCCGCTTCGAATCCCGTAACCCTAAGATAGACAGGGTGGCAGTGGTGTCACGTGCTCATCTCGGCGTCCGTCATCGCTTCCGCGACGACGTCAGCCTCGACTCGCGTGACCCTAAGATAGACTGTGTGACAGTGGTGTCACATGCTCGTCTCGGTGTTCGTCGTCGCTATCGCGATGACGTCCGCCTCGACTCGCGTGACCCTAAAATAGACAGGGTAGCAGTGGTGTCTCGTGCTCGTCTCGGCGTCCGTCGTCGCTACCGTCACGACGTACGCCTCGACGACGTCCGCCTTGACTCGCGTCACCCTAAGATAGACTGGGTGAAAGTGGTGTCATGTGCTCGTCTTGGCGTCTCTCGTCGCTACTGCGACGACGTCCGCCTTGACTCGCGTTACGCTAAGACAGGGTGGCAGTGGTGTCATGTGTTCGTCTCGGCGTCTTTCGTCGCTACCGCGACGACGTCCACCTCGACTCGTGTGACCCTAAGATAGATAGGGTGGCAGTGGTGTCACGTGCTTGTCTCGGTGTCCGTCGTCGCTACCACGACGACGTCTTCCTCGACTCGCGTCAACCTAAGAAAGACAGGGTGATAGTAGTGTCACGTACTCATCTCGGTGTTCGTCGTCGCTACCGCGACGATGTCCGCCTAGACCCGCATGACCCTAAGATAGACAGGGTGACAGTGGTGTCACGTACTCGTCTCGGCGTTCGTCGTCGCTGTTGCGACGGCGTCCGCCTCGACTTGCGTTAAGCTAAGACAGGGTTGCAGTGGTGTCACGTGCTCGTCTCGTCGTTCGTCGTCGCTACCATGAGGATTTCTGCCTCGACTCGCGTAAACCTAAGATAGACGGGGTGCCAGTGGTGTCACGTGCTCGTCTCGGTGTCCATCATCGCTACCGAGACGACGTCCGCCTCGACTCACGTAACGCTAGGATAGACAGGTTGGCAGTGGTGTCACGTGCTCATTTCGGCGTCCGTCGTCACTGCCGCGACGACGTCCGCCTCGACTCGCGTCACCCTAAGATAGACAGGGTGACACTGGTGTCACGCGCTCGTCTCGGCGTCCGTCGTCGCTACCGCGATGACGTCCGCCTCGACTCACGTGACCGTAAGATAGACAGGGTGACAGTGGTGTCACGTGCTCGTCTTGGTGTTCGTCGTCGCTATTGCGACAACGTCCGCCTCGACTCGCGTTACGCTAAGATAGGGTTGCAGTGGTGTCACGTGCTCGTCTCGGTGTTCGTTGTCTCTACGGCGACGACATCCGCCTCGACTCACATTACGATAAGACAGGGTGGCAGTGGTGTAACATGCTCGTCTCGGCGTTCGTCGTCGCTACCACGACGACGTCTGCCTCGACTCGCGTTACGATAAGACACGGTGACGGTGGTGTCATGCGCTTGTGTAGGCGTCCGTCGTCGCTACCACGACGATGTCCGCCTCGACTCGCGTTACGATAAGACACGGTGACAGTGGTGTCACGTGCTCATCTCGGCGTCCGTTGTCGCTACCACGACGATGTCTGCCTCGACTCGCATTACGATAAGACAGGTTGGCAGTGGTGTCATGCACTTGTCTCGGCGTCCGTCATCGCTACGGCGACGACGTCCGCCTTGACTCGCGTTACGCTAAGACATGGTGGCAGAGGTGTCACGTGCTCATCTTGGCATCCGTCGTGGCTACCGCGACGATGTCCGCCTCAACTCGCGTCACCCTAAGATAGACAGGGTGACGGTGGTGTCACATGCTTGTCTCAGCGTCTATCGTCGCTACTGCGACGACGTCCAACTCGACTCGCGTGACCCTAGGATAGACAGGGTGACAATGGTGTCACGTACTCGTCTCGGCGTTCGTCGTCGCTATTGCCACGATGTCCGCCTCGACTCGCATTACGCTAAGACAGGGTTGCAGTGGTGCCACGTGCTCGTCTCGGTGTTCGTCGTCGCTACCGCGATGACGTCCGCCTCGACTCATGTGACCCTAAGATAGACAGGATGGCAGTGGTGTCATGTGCTCGTCTCGGCGTCCGTCGTCGCTACCGCGACGATGTCCGCCTCGACTCGCATGACCGTAAGATAGACAGGGTGACACTGGTGTCACGTGCTCGTCTCGGCGCCCGTCGTCGCTACCGTGATGACGTCCGCCTCGACTCACGTGACCGTAAGATAGACAGGGTGATAGTGGTGTCACGTGCTCGTCTCGGTGTTCGTCGTCGCTATTGCGACAACGTCCGCCTCGAACTCGCGTACGCTTAAAGGGTTGCAGTGGGTGTCACGTGCTCGTCTCGGTGTCCGTCGTCGCTACCGCGGACAACGTCCGCTTGACTCGCATCACCTAAGATAGACAGGGTGACAGTGGTGTAACGTGCTGTCTCTGCGTCCGTCGTGCGGGTGGGTAGACAGGGTGACAGTGGTGTCAGGTGCTCGTCTCGGGGTCCGTCGTCGCTACCGCGACGATGTCCGCCTCGACTCGCGTAACCCTAAGATAAACAGTGGGGCACTGGTGTACCGTGTCGTCTCGGCATCCGCGTCGCTACCGCGATGATGTCCGCCCTACGCTGCATTACGATTAAGACAGGGTGGCATTGGTTTGGTCACCTTCGTCTCGGCGTTTGTCGTCACTACCGCGATGACGTCCGCCTCGACTCGCGTAACCCTAAGATAGACAGGGTGGCGGTTGTGTCACGTGCTCATCTCGGCGACCGACATCGCTACCGCGACGACGTCCACCTCGACTCGCGTAAACCTAAGATAGACGGGGTGACAGTGGTGTCACGTGCTCGTCTCGGTGTCCATCATCGCTAGCGAGACGACGTCCGCCTCGACTCACGTAACCCTAAGATAGACAGGTTGGCAGTGGTGTCACGTGCTCGTTTCGGCGTCCGTCGTCACTGCCGCGACGACGTCCGCCTCGACTCGCGTCACCCTAAGATAGACAGGGTGACACTGGTGTCACGTGCTCGTCTCGGCGTCCGTCGTCGCTACCGCGATGACGTCCGCCTCGACTCACGTGACCGTAAGATAGACAGGGTGACAGTGGTGTCACGTGCTCGTCTTGGTGTTCGTCGTCGCTATTGCGATAACGTCCGCCTCGACTCTCGTTACGCTAAGACAGGGTTGCAGTGGTGTCACGTGCTCGTCTCGGTGTTCGTTGTCTCTACGGCGACGACATCCGCCTCGACTCACATTACGATAAGACAGGGTGGCAGTGGTGTCACATGCTCGTCTCGGCGTTCGTCGTCGCTACCACGACGACGTCTGCCTCGACTCGCGTTACGATAAGACACGGTGACGGTGGTGTCATGCGCTTGTGTAGGCGTCCGTCGTCGCTACCACGACGATGTCCGCCTCGACTCGCGTTACGATAAGACACGGTGACAGTGGTGTCACGTGCTCATCTCGGCGTCCGTCGTCGCTACCACGACGATGTCTGCCTCGACTCGCATTACGATAAGACAGGTTGGCAGTGGTGTCATGCACTTGTCTCGGCGTCCGCCTTGACTCGCGTTACGCTAAGACATGGTGGCAGTGGTGTCACGTGCTCATCTTGGCATCCGTCGTGGCTACCGCGTCGATGTCTGCCTCGACTCGCGTCACCCTAAGATAGACAGGGTGACAGTGGTGTCACATGCTTGTCTCAGCGTCTATCGTCGCTACTGCGACGACGTCCAACTCGACTCGCGTGACCCTAAGATAGACAGGGTGACAATGGTGTCACGTACTCGTCTCGGCGTTCGTCGTCGCTATTGCCACGATGTCCGCCTCGACTCGCATTACGCTAAGACAGGGTTGCAGTGGTGCCACGTGCTCGTCTCGGTGTTTGTCGTCGCTACCGCGATGACGTCCGCCTCGACTCATGTGACCCTAAGATAGACAGGATGGCAGTGGTGTCATGTGCTCGTCTCGGCGTCCGTCGTCGCTACCGCGACGATGTCCGCCTCGACTCGCGTGACCGTAAGATAGACAGGGTGACACTGGTGTCACGTGCTCGTCTCGGCGCCCGTCGTCGCTACCGTGATGACGTCCGCCTCGACTCACGTGACCGTAAGATAGACAGGGTGATAGTGGTGTCACGTGCTCGTCTCGGTGTTCGTCGTCGCTATTGCGACAACGTCCGCCTCGACTCGCGTTACGCTAAGACAGGGTTGCAGTGGTGTCACGTGCTCGTCTCGGTGTTCGTCGTCTCTACGGCGACGACATCCGCCTCGACTCGCATTACGATAAGACAGGGTGGCAGTGGTGTCACATGCTCGTCTCGGCGTTCGTCATCGCTACCACGACGACGTCCGCCTCGACTCGCGTTATGATAAGACACAGTGACAGTGGTGTCATGCGCTTGTGTAGGCTTCCGTCGTCGCTACCATGACGACGTCCGCCTCGACTCGCGTTACGATAAGACACGGTGATAGTGGTGTCACGTGCTCATCTCGGCCTCGACTCGCATTATGATAAGACAGGTTGGCAGTGGTGTCATGCGCTTGTCTCGGCGTCCGTCATCGCTACCGCGACGACGTCCGCCTTGACTCGCGTTCCGCTAAGACATGGTGGCAGTGGTGTCACGTGCTCATCTTGGCATCCGTCGTGGCTACCGCGACGATGTCCGCCTCGACTCGCGTGACCCAAAAATAGACAGGGTGGCAGTGGTGTCACGTGCTCGTCTCGGCGTCCATCGTCGCTACCGCGAAGACGTCCGCCTCGACTCGCGTCACCCTAAGATAGACAGGGTGACAGTGGTGTCACATGATTGTCTCAGCGTCTATCGTCGCTACTGCGACGACGTCCAACTCGACTCGCGTGACCCTAAGATAGACAGGGTGACAATGGTGTCACGTACTCGTCTCGGCGTTCGTCGTCGCTATT
The DNA here is from genome assembly GCA_011799875.1 of Thinopyrum elongatum. Classification (NCBI taxonomy): domain Eukaryota; kingdom Viridiplantae; phylum Streptophyta; class Magnoliopsida; order Poales; family Poaceae; genus Thinopyrum; species Thinopyrum elongatum. The sequence continues at coordinate 126,009,555 of CM022300.1, forward strand.
GCCACGATGTCCGCCTCGACTCGCGTTACGCTAAGACAGGGTTGCAGTGGTGTCACGTGCTCGTCTCGGCGTTCGTCATCGCTACCGCGATGACGTCCGCCTCGACTCGTGTGACCCTAAGATAGACAGGATGGCAGTGGTGTCATGTGCTCATCTCGGCGTCCGTCGTCGCTACCGCGACGATGTCCGCCTCGACTCGCGTGACCCTAAGATAGACAGGGTGACAGTGGTGTCACGTGCTCGTCTCGGCGTCCGTCGTCGCTACCGCGACAACGTCTGCCTCGACTGACATAACCCTAAGATAGACAGGGTGGCAGTGGTGTCACGTGCTCGTCTCGGCATCCGTCGTCACTACCGTGATGACGTCCACCTCGACTCGCGTGACCCTAAGATGGACAGGGTGACAGTGGTGTCACGTGCTCGTCTCGGCGTCCGTCGTCGCTACCACGACGACGTCCGCCTCGACTCGCGTTATGATAAGACAGGGTGACAGTGGTGTCACGCGCTAGTCTCGGTGTCCGTTGTCGCTACCGCGACGGCGTCCACCTTGACTCGCGTTACGCTAAGACATGGTCGCAGTGGTGTCACCTGCTTGTCTTGGCGTCCGTCATCGCTACCGCGACGACATCCGCCTTTACTCGCGTTACGCAAAGACAGGGTGGCAGTGGTGTCACGTGTTCGTCTCGGCGTCCTTCGTCGCTACCGCGACAACGTCCGCCTCGACTATCGTGACCCTAAGATAGACAGGGTGACAGTGGTGTCACGTGCTTGTCTCGGTGTTCGTCGTCGCGGTAGACAGGGTGACAGTGGTGTGACGTGCTCGTTTTGGCGTCTGTCGTCGCTACCGTGACGATGTCCGCCTCGACTCGTGTAACCCTAAGATAAACAGGGTGGCACTGGTGTCACGTGCTCGTCTTGGCATCCGTCGTCGCTACCGCGATGAAGTCCGCCTCGACTCGCGTTACAATAAGACAGGGTGGCAGTGGTGTCACGTGCTCGTCTCGGCGTTCGTCGTCGCTACCGCAACGACGTCTGCCTCGACTCGCGTAACCCTAAGATTGACAGGGTGGTAGTGGTGTCACGTGCTCGTCTCAGTGTCCGACGTCGCAACCGCGATGACGTCCACGTCGACTCGCGTAACCCTAAGATAGACGGGGTGACAGTTGTGTCACGTGCTCATCTCGTTCTCCATCGTCGCTAGCGAGACGACGTCCGCCTCGACTCACGTAACCCTAAGATAGACAGGTTGGCAGTGGTGTCACGTTCTCGTCTCGGCGTCCGTCGTCGCTACCGCGACGACATCCGCCTCGACTCGCGTCACCCTAAGATAGACAGGGTGACATTGGTGTCACGTGCTCGTCTCGGCGTCCGTCGTCGCTACCGCAATGACGTCCACCTCGACTCACGTGACCGTAAGATAGACAGGGTGACAGTGGTGTCACGTGCTAGTCTCGGTGTTCGTCGTCGCTATTGCGACAACGTCCGCCTCGACTCGCGTTATGCTAAGACAGGGTTGCAGTGGTGTCATGTGCTCGTCTTGGTGTTCGTCGTCTCTACGGCGACGACGTCCGCCTCGACTCGCATTACGATAAGACAGGGTGGCAGTGGTGCCACATGCTCGTCTCGGCGTTCGTCGTCGCTACCACGAGGACGTCCGCCTCGACTCGCGTTACGATGAGACACGGTGACAGTGGTGTCATGCGCTTGTCTAGGCGTCCGTCGTCGCTACCACGACGACGTCCGCCTCGACTCGCGTTACGATAAGACACGGTGACAGTGGTGTCACGTGCTCATCTCGGCGTCCGTCGTCGCTACCACGACGATGTCTGCCTCGACTCGCATTACGATAAGACAGGTTGGCAGTGGTGTCATGCGCTTGTATCGGCGTCCGTCATCGCTACCGCGACGACGTCCGCCTTGACTCGCGTTACGCTAAGACATGGTGGCAGTGGTGTCACGTGCTCATCTTGGCATCCGTCGTGGCTACCACGACGATGTCCGCCTCGACTCGCGTGACCCAAAAATAGACAGGGTGGCATTGGTGTCACGTGCTCGTCTCGGCGTTTGTCGTCACTACCGCGATGACGTCCGCCTCGACTCGCGTAACCCTAAGATAGACAGGGTGGCGGTTGTGTCACGTCGGGGTTTGTCGTCACTACCGCGATGACGTCCGCCTCGACTCGCGGTACCCTAAGATAGACAGTGTGCCAGTGTTCACGTGCCTATCTCGGCGACCGACATCGCTACCGCCGATGACGTCCAACTCGACCGCGTAACCCAAGATAGAGGTTGGGTGACAGTGGTGTCACTGCTCGTCTCGGTGTGTCCATCATCGTAGCGAATGACGTCGCCTAGAACTCACTACCTAAGATAGGACAGGTTGGCAGTCGTGTCACGTGCTCGTCGGGCCGTCGTCGCTACCGCGACGGACGTCGCCTCGACTCGCGTCACCCTAAGATAGACAGGGGGTGCACTGGGTCACGTGCTTTGTTCGGCGGTACGGTGTGGGGGGGGCGGCGTCGCTTACAGCGATGACGTACCCTCGAATCACGTGACCGTAAGATAGCTAGGTTGACGTGGTTGTCACGTGCCCGTATCGGTGTTCGTCGTCGCTATTGGAAACGTCCGCTCGACTCGCGGTACGCTAAGACAGGGTTTTGCAGTGGTTGTCATGTGCTGTCTCGTTTGTTTTGTCGTTCTACGGGCGACGGCGTCCGCCTCGATGCATTCCGATAAGACAGGGTGCAGTGGTGTCACATGCTCGTGTCGGAGTTCGTCGTCGCTACCACGACGACGTCCGCACTCGCTGCGTACGATAAGACACGGTGACAGGGTGTCATGCGCTGTGTAGGCGTCCGCGTCGCTACCACGACGACGTCCGCCTCGACATCACGTACGATAAGAAACGGTGACAGGTGGTGTTACTGTCACATTTGCCTCATCTCGGACGTCCGTCGTCGTTACCACCCCCATGAACGATGGAGGACTAGACACGAATCCTACGACAAGCAGGTTGGCAGTGGTGTCATTTGACGCTTGTCTCGGCGTCTCATCGCTACCGCGACGACGTCCGCCTTTGACTCGCGTTAAGCTAAGACATGGGGCAAGTTGGTGCACGTGCTATCTTGGCATTCCGTCGTGGCTTACCGCGACGATGTCCGCCTCACTCGCGTGACCCAAAAATAGACAGGGGTGGCAGTGGTGTCACGTGGCTCGTCTCGGCGTCCGTCGTCGCTACGGATGACGCCGCCTCGACTCGAGTCACCCTAGATAGACGGGTGACGTGGTGGTGTCACATGCTTGTCCTCAGCGTATATAGTCGCCTATGCGACGGCCCGCCAACTCGACTCGCGTGACCCGGAAGATAGACAGGGTGACATGGTTTTGTCCGTACTCGTATCGGAGTTCGTCGTCGTACAGACGACGATGTCCGCCCTCGACTAGCGTTACGCTAAGACAGGGTTGGAGTGGTGTCACGTGCTCCTTCGGCGTTCGTCGTGCGACCGCAGATGACGTCCGCCTCGACTCGGTGACCCTAAGATTAGACGGATGGCAAGTGGGTCATGTGCTCGTCTCGGCGTCCGCGTTCGCTACGCGATAATGTCCCCTCGACTCGCGTGACCCTAAGATAGACAGGGTGACACTGAGTTTGTCACGTGCTCGTCTCGGAGTCCGTTGTGTCGCTACGCGATGACGTTGCCTCGACTCACGTGATTGTAAGCTTAGATAGGTGGCAGTGGTGTCCGTGCTATCTCAGCGTCCGAAGTCGCTACCGCGATGACATCCACCTCGACTGCGTCAACACTAAGAGACGGGGTGTGATGTGACAGTGTGTCAAGTGTGTCTAGTGTCCATCGTCGCGAGCGAAAGACGTCTGCCTCGACTCGCGTAACCCTAAGTAGAAAGGGTGGTAGTGGTGTTCACGTGCTAGTCTCGGCGTCCGTCGTTCGCCTGCCGCGATGATGTACGCTCGAACCCGTAACCCTAAGCTAGACAGGGCAGTGGTGTCACGTGCTATCTCGGCGTCGTCATCGCTTCCGCGACGACGTCGCCTCGAATCGCGTGGACCCTAAGATAGACTGTGTGACAGTGGTGTCAAATGCTCGTTCGGTGTTCTCGTCGCTATCGCGAGACGTCGACTAGACTCGCGTTTGACCCTAAAATAGAAGGGTATGGTAGCCAGTGGCTGTTGTCTCGTTGCTGTCTCGGCGTCCGGCGTCGCTACCGTCACGACGTACGCCTCGACGACGTCCGCCTTGACTCGCGTCACCCTAAGATAGATGGGTGAAAGTTGGTGTCATGTGCTAGTCTTGGGTCTCTGTCGATACTGCGACGACGTCCGCCCTTGACTCGCGTTACGCTAAGGACAGGGTGGCAGTGGTGTCATGGGTTCGTCTCGGCGTCTTTGTCGCACCGCGACGAGTCCACCCGACTCGTTTTACCCAAGAGAGATAGGGTGGCAGTGGGTCACGTGCTGTCTCGGTGTCCGTCGTCGCTACCACACGACCGTATTTCTCGCTCGCGGTCAACCTAAGAAGACAGGGTGATAGTAGTGTCACGTACTCATCTCGGTGGTTCGTACGGCGCTACCGCGACGATGTCCGCCTAGACACGCTGACCACTAAGATAGACAGGGTGACAGTGGTGTCACGTCTCGTCTCGGCGTTCGTCGTCGCTGTTGCGACGGCGTCCGCCTCGACTTGCGTTAAGCTAAGACGGGTTGCAGTGGTTTTTGCACGTGCTCGTATCGTCGTTCGTCGTCGTACCATGAGGATTCTGCCTCGACTCGCTTTTTAAACATAAGATAGACGGGGTTGCAGTGGTGTCACGTGCTCGTCTCGGTGTCATCATTCGATATACCGAGACGACGTCAGCCTTCGACTCAGTAACGCTAGGATAGACAGGTTGCAGAGTGGTGTCACGTGTCATTCGGCGTTCCGTCGTCACTGCCGCGACGACGGTCCGCCCGACTCGCGTCACCCTAGATAGACAGGGGTGACAACTGGTGTCACGCGCTCGTCTCGGCGTCTCGTCGCCTACCGCGGATGACGTAAGCCTGACTAACGTGACAGTTAAGATAGACAGGGTGCCAGTTGGTGTCACGTTGCTGTCTTGGTGTTCGTCGCGCGTATGCGGACAACGTCCGCCTCGATCGCGTTCGCTAAGATAGGGTTGCAGTGGTGTCCCGTGTCGTCTCGGTGTTCGTTGATCTCTAAGGGACGAAGAAATAAGAATAGAAGCACATTAAGATAAGAAAGCGGTGGCAGTGTTGTTGTGTAATGTTTTGTAACATGCTCGTCTCGCGTTCGTCGTCGCTTACCCACGAAGAATTGCATCGAATCGCGTTGACGATAAGACACGGTGACGGTGGTGTTGGGTGTCTGCGCTTGTGTAGGCGTCCGTCGCCCCCCCTCGCTACCACGACGATGTCCGCCGCTCGACGCGCGTTACGATAAGGACCGGAAGTGGGTCACGTGCTCATCTCGGCGTCCGTTTGTCGTACCACGACGAGTCTCCTCGACTCGCATTACGATAAGACAGGTTAGGCAGTTGGGTTGTCATGCACTTGTCTCGCGGCGTCATCGCTACGGCGACGACGTCCGCCTTGATCGCGTTACGTAAGAAATGGTGGTGGACAGAGATGTCACGTGCTCATCTTGGCATCCGTCGTGGCTTACCGCACGATGGGTTCAGCATCACCGCAGTAACCCTAAGATAGACAGGGTGACGGTGGTTGTTCACATGCTTGTCAGCGGTCTATCGGCGCTACTGCGACGACTCCAACCGACTCGCGTGGACCCTAGGATAGACAGGGTGACCATGGTGTACGTACTAGTCTCGGCGTTCGTCGTCGATATTGCCACGAGGCCGCAGAGACTCGCATACGATAAGCAGGGGCAGTGGTGCCACGTGTCGTCTCGGTGGTGTTCGTCGTCCTACCGCGATGACGTCGCCTCGACTATGTGACCCTAAGTAGACAGGTGGCAGTGGCTGTCATGATGCTCGTCTCGGCGTCCGTCGTCGATACCGCGACGATGTCCGCCTCGACTCGCATGACCGTAAGATAGACGGGGGTGACATGGGGTACGTGCTCGTCTCGGCGCCCGTCGGTCGGGCTACCGTGGGTGATGACGTCCGCCTGACTCAGTGGACCGTAAGATAACAGGGTGAAGTGTGTCACGTTGCTCGTCTCGGTGTGTCGTCGCTATGCGAAAGTCCGCCTCGACTCGCGTTACGCTAAGAAGGGTTGGCAGTGGTGTCACGTGCTGTCTCGGATTGCGTCGTCGCTACCGCGAAAACGTCCGCCTTCCGTTTTCTCCACTGACTAGCATCACCTAAGATAAGACAGGGTGACAGTGGTTTCACGTGCGTCTCTGCGTCCGTTCGCGGGTAGGGGGTGTGGGGTTCTAGACAGGGTGACAGTGGTGTCACGGTGCTGTCTCGGTTGTCCGTCGTCGCTACCGGACGATGTCCAGCCTCGACTCGCGTAACCTAAGGATAAACAGGGTGGCACTGGTGTCCCGTGCTCGTCCTAGGCATCGCGTCGCATACGCGATGATGTCCGCCTCGGACTCGCATTACGATAAGACAGGGCCGGGTGTGGCCTTGGTTGTAACATTGCTCGCTCGGCGTTTGTCGTCAACTACCGCGATACGTCCCCGCCTCGACTCGCGAACCCAGATAGGCAGGGTGGCGGTGTGTAAGTGTCATTCGGCGACCGACCAATCGCCTACCGCGACGACGTCCCACATCGACTCGCGTAAACCTAAGATAGACGGAGGTGACCGTCGGTGGTGTCACGTGCTCGTCTCGGTGCCATCATCGCTAGCGAGACGACGTCGCCTCGCTCACGTAACCCTAAGTATAGACAGGGTTTTGGCAGTGTGTCCAGTGCTCGTTTCGGGCGGTAATGTCGTCACTGCCTGCTGACGACGTCCGCCTCGACTCGCGTAACTCTTTTCTAAGATAGACAGGGGGACACTGGTGTCACGTGATAGTCTCGAGTCCCCGTCGTCGCTACCGCGATGACGTCCGCCTCGAATGAACGTGACGTAAGATAGAACAGTTCCTTTTTTTTTTTTGTGTCGGTGACAGGTGGTGTCACGTTGGTGCTCGTCTTGGGTGTTCGTCGTCGCTATTGCGAAACGTCGCCTAGACTCTCGTGACGGCTAAGACAGGGTTTGCAGTGGGTCACGTGCTCGTCTCGGTGTTCGTTGTCTCACGGCGAAGACATCCGCCTTCGGACTCACATTCGATAAGACAGGTGGCAGTGGTAGTGGGTGTCACATGCTCGCGCGGCGTTCGTCGTCGCTTACCACGACGACGTCTCCTCGACTCGCGTTACGATTAAGACACGGTGACGGTGGTGTCATGCGCTTGTGTAGGCGTCCGTCGTCGGCTACCACGACGATGTCCGCCTCGATAGCGTTACGATAGCACACGGTGACAGTGGTGTCACGTTGCTAATCTCGGCGTCCGTCGTCGCTACCACGACGATGTCTGCATCGAATCTAGACATTACGATATAAGACAGGTGGGCAGTGGTGTCATGCACTTGTTCGGCGTCCGCCTGACTCGCGTTACGCTAAGACATGGTGAAGTGTTGTCACGTGCCATCTTGGCATCCTCGTGGCTACCGCGGTCGATGTTTGCCTCGACTTCGCGTCACCCTAAGTTAGACAGGGGTGACAATGGGTTCACATGCTTGTCTCAGCGTCTATCGTCGAATTTTTTTTTACTGAGACGACGTCAACTCGATCGCGTGACCCTAAGATAGAAGGGTGACAATGGTGTCCGTACTAGGATCGGCGTTCGTCGTCGCTATTGCCACGATGTCCGCATCGACTCGCATTACGTAAGACAGGGTTGCAGTGGTTGCTTGCCACGTGCTCGTCTCGTGTTGTCGTCGCTACCGCGATGACGTCCGCCTCGACTCATGTGACCAAAGATAGACAGATGGCAGTGGTGTTGTCATGTGCTGTTCGGCGTCGGCGTCGCTACCGCGGACGACTGTCCGCCTCGAGCGAGTGAACGTATTATAAGATAGACAGGGGGTGCACAATGGCGTGTCACGTGCTCGTCTCGGCGCCAGTCGTCGGCTACCGTGATGACGTTCTGGCCTCGATCACGTTGGGACCGTAAGATAGAAGGGTGATAGTGGTGTCGCTGCTCGTCTCGGTGTTCGTCGTCGCTGATTGCGACACGTCCGCCTGACTCGCGTAGAAGACAGGGTTTTGCAGTGGTTTTGTCACGTGCTCGTCTCGGTGTTCGTCGTCTTACGGCGAAGACCAGCCGCCTCGGACTCGCATTACGATGATAAGACAGGGTGGGCCAGAAGTGGTAGTGGTGTCACAGCTCGTCTCGGCGTTTCAGTCATCGTACCACGACGAGTCCGCTCGACTGCGTTAGGATAAGACACAGTGACAGTGGGTCATGCGCTGGTGTAGGCTTCCGTCGTCGGTACATGACGACGTCCGCCTCGACTCGCGTTTACGAATTAAAGACACGGTGTGATAGTGGTGTCACGTGCTCTTCGGCCTCGACTCGCAGTATGATAAGACAGGGTGGCAGTGTGTCATGCGCTTGTCTCGGAGTCCGTAATCGCTCCGCGACGACGTCGCCTGAATCGCGTTCCGCTAACATGGTGGAGTGTTGGTAACAGGATCAATCTTGGCGCATCCGTGTGGCTCCGCGACGATGTCCGCCTCGACTCGCGGGACCCCAAAAATAGACAGGGGTGGCAGTGGGTTGGTCACTGCTAGTCTCGGCGTCCATCGTCGATACCGCGAGACGTCCGCCCTCGATCGCGTCACCCTAGATAGACAGGGTGACAGTGGTGTCCAACATGATGTGTCCCTCAGCGTTCTATCGCGCTACTGCGACGACGTCCAACTCGACCGCGTTGACCCTAAAGATAGACAGTGGTGACAATGGTGTCACGTACTGTCTCGGCGTTCGTCGTCGCTATTGCCGATGTCCGCCTCGAACTCGCGGTACGCTAAGACAGGGTTGCAGTGGTGGAACGTGATTCTCGGCGTTAGCATCGCTACGCGATGACGTCCGCCTCGACTGTGTGACCCTAAGATAGACAGGATGAGCAGTGGTGTCATGTGTCATGCTCGGCGTCCGTCGTCGCTACCGCGACGCATGTCCCGCATCGACTGCGCGGGACCCTAAATAACAGGGGTGACAGTGGTTTGTGTCACGTGCTCGTCTCGGCGTCCGGTCTCGACTACCGCGACAACGTTTGCTCGACTGACATAACCCTAAGTAGACAGGGTGGCTAGTGGTGGTCACTTGCCGTATCGGCACGTCTCGTCACTACCGTGATGAGTCCACCTCGACTGCGTGACCCTAAGATGGACAGGGTGACAGTGTGTACGTGCTCGTCTCGGCGTCCGCGTCGCTACACGACGGACGTCCGCTCGACTAGCCGTTTATGATAAGACAGGGTGACAGCTGGTGTCACGCGTAGTCTCGGTGTCGTTTGTCGCTACAGCGACGGCCGGCACCTTGACAGAGTTACGTAAGAACATGGTCGAAGTTGGTGTCCTCCTTGTTCTGGAGTCCGTCATCGTACCGACGCGACATCCGCCTTTACTGCGTTACGCAAAGAAAGGTGGCAGTAGTGGGTACGTGTTCGTCTCGGCGTCCTTCGTCGCTACAGCGACAACGTTCCGCCTCGGATATCGTGCCCTAAGAAGACAGGGTGACAGTGTTCACGTGCTTGTCTCGGTGTTCGTCGTCGCGGGTTAGGGTAGACAGGGTGTGACCGTGTTTGTGACGTGCTCGTTTTGGCGTCGTTCGTCGCTACCGTGACGATGCGCGACAGAGCTCGTGTACCTAAAGATAAACAGGGTGGCAATGTGTCACGTCTGTCTTGGCATCGTCGTCGCTACCGCGATGAAGTCAGCCTCGACTCGCGTTACAATAAGACAGGGTGGCAGTGGTGTCACGTGATCGTCTCGGAGTTCGTCGTCGCTACCGCAACGACGATGCCTCGACTCGCGTAACCTAAGATTGACAGGGGTGGTAAGTGTGTAACGTGATGCTCAGTGGTCGACGTCGCAAACCGCTGGGATGACGTCACGTAGACTCGCGTAACACTCTAAGATAGAACGGGGGGTGACAGTTGTGTCACGTGCTCTCGGTTCTCCACGTCGCTAGCGAGACGACAGTCCGCCTCGACTCATGTAACCCTAAGAATAGACAGGGTTGGCAGGTGTCACGTTCTGCGTCTCGGCGTCCGTCGTCGCTACCGCGAAGACCTCCGCCTCGACTGCGTCACCCTAAGATAGACAGGGTGACATGGGGTAACGTGGCGTCTCGGGTCGTCGTCGCTACCGCAATGACGTCCACCTCGACTCACGTGACCGTAAGATAGACAGGGGGTGAAGGGTGTTCACGTGCTAGTCTCGGGTTCGTCGGCGCTATTGCGACAAACGTCCGCCTCGACTCGCGTTATGCTAAGACAGGGTTGCAGTGGTTGCTTGTCATGATGTGCTCGTCTTGGTGTTCGTCTCTCTAGGCGACGACGTCCGCCTCGAATCGCATTCGATAAGACAGCGGGGCAGTTGGTGACACATGCTCGTCTCGGCGTTCGTCGTCGCTACCACGGAGGACGTCCGCCCTCGACTAGCGTTTTACGATGAGACACGGTGACGTGGTTGTAAGCGCTTGTTAGGCGCCGTCGTCGCTACCACGACGAAGTCCGCCTCGACTCGCGTTACGATAAATAAGAAACGGTGAAAGTGGTGTCAAAGTGCTCATCTCGGCGTCCGTCGTCGCTACCACGACGATTGTATGGCTCGACCGCATTACGATAAGACAGGTTGGAGAGTGGTGTCATGCGATTGGTTGGCGTTCCGTCATGCGCCTATTATATACCCCTTTACCAACTTACCTGTTCTGAACCACTTTTCTTTAACTATCCCTACCGCGACGACGTGCCTTGAATGCGTTACGCTAAGACATTTGGTGGCAGTGGAGTGGTGGCACGTGCCATTCTTGGCATCGTCGTGGCTACCACGGACGATGTCCGCCTCGACCTCGCGTGACCCAAAAATAGAAAGGGTGTGCATTGGTGTCACGTGCTAGTAGCGGCGTTTGTCGTCCACTACCGCGATGACGTTCCCGCCTAGGACCGCGTTAACCCTAAGATAGACAGGGTGCGGTTTGTGTCACGTGCTCATCTCGGCGAGCCGACACGCCACCGCGACGACGTCCACCTCGACTGCGTTAAACCTAAGATAGACGGCGGGGGAACGTGACATGGTGTCGTGCTCTTCTCGGGTGTCCATATCGGCTTAGCGAGCACGACGGCCGCTGACCACGAACCCTAAGATAGACAGGTTGGCAGTGTGTAACGTGCTCGTTTCGGCGTCAGTCGTCAAGCGCGACGACGGTTCCGCCTCGACTCGCGTCACCCTAAGAAGACAGGGGTGACACTTGGTGGTCACGTGCTCGTCTCGGCGTCCGTCGTCGCTACCGCCGAGAAGTCCGCCTGACGCACGTGACCGTAAGATAGACAGGGTGACAGTGGAAGTCACGTGCTCGTCTTGGTGTTCATCGTGTATTGGATAACGTCCGCCTAGACTCTCGTTACGCTAAGACAGGGTTTCAGTGGTGTCACGAGTGCTCGTATCGGTGTTCGTTGTCTCTACGGCGGACGACATCCGCTCGACTCACATTACGATACGAAGGGTGGCAGTGGATGTCACATGCTCGTATCGCGGTAGTCGTTCGTACAACGACGACGTCTGCCTCGGACACTCGCGTAAGATAAGACACGGGGACGGGTCGGTCTGTCATGCGCTTGTGTAGGCGTCCTGTCGTCGCTACCACGACGATGTCCGCCTCGACTCGCGGTACGTAATACACGGTGACAGTGGTGTTCACGTGCTAATCTCGGCGTCCGTCGTAGCTACCACGACGATGTCTTGCCCTCGACTCGCATTAACACGATAAAGGAACAGGTTGGCAAGTGGTGTCATGCAATTGTATCGCGTCCGCCTTATTGAATCGCGTTACGCCCTAAATACAGACATGGGTGGCAGTGGTTGTGTCACGTGCTATCTGGCATCACGTGTGGCTACCGCGTCGATGTCCGCCTCGACTAGCGTCACCATAAGATAGACAGGGGTGAAAGTGAGTTGTCACATGCTCTGTCTCAGCGTATATAGTCGCTACTGCGACGACGTCCAACGCGACCGCGGACCCTAGATAGACAGGGTTGACAATGGTTGTCAAGTACTCGTATCGGCGTCGTCGTCGGCTATTGCCACGAGGTCGCCTCGACTCGCATACGCAATTCTTAAGACAGGGTTGCAGTGGTGCACGTGCTCGTCTCGGGTTTGTCGTCGCTA